>OZ026620.1:26202134-26557134 GCA_964020975.1 Hermodice carunculata
AAACCAACTGGCACAGGATGACTTTCCATTCTGTACCTGTTGTCATCAAACCACCACTTTGGTTACCATTGGAAACCAAAGCTGCCTTCCTGCTATAGGCATATGCCTGGACATGTGTCCATTTGCTGTTGCTTATGCAAATATAAATAAACATTATTGTATTGTAAATGATCAAGCGCTACACCACAAAATATTCAATTACTTTTATGATTACACTTTGTATGAAAGACTTAGGAGGCATAATACAAATCTGTACAAAGCTGGGTCTGTTGTGCAGGCAACCGCCATAATTATAGGCAGCAAATGTGAAATTTGATTGGTTGACTCATGTGCATATGGTGCTATGGCCATTCTTTATACATTGATGATTCAGCCTCCAAATTCACTATAAAATTCATTCGCCTCGTGTTGGATCCCTCCTCTATTATGACAACTTTCTGACACAGTGTCATGCAATACACATGAAGTGCTTTACACAAGTACTGAACCAAGCATGTAAAGTAAAACTCCTCCAAAAAATTTAACTCATTCCATACTATGGTCCCAGGCCTTGGTCAGTGGTTCTGGCACTGCCTGGCAAGTCATGCTACAGCTGCCCTTGCAGCAGCTGCAGCATGACTTTCCAGGCAGTGCCAGAACCACTAACTTAAGACTATAGGCATGTTGGTACTTGATGGAAAGCTCTTTTCATGAAGAATTTAAATATGCAATTATCATCTTAAATCTTAGTAAATATATGTAAATATTAGGGACTGGTATGGAATGAGTTAAAGGGGACCAGGAAGTGTCACCGAATCATATTGCATCTACCTCACTTGACAAATTTGTACTTCCATTACACTGGAGTTCAAATTAGCCTGTTTTTCTACATAAAATATGTGCCCATTTCATCAAGAAAAACATGTATGAAAGTTTTGCAATAGAAGAGTCCACAGCCATGTGGAAATAGCACAAAGAGAAACAGAAGTACTAATGGTATCCCCAGATAGGTATTTTCAAATACTGTTTCTTCTTTTTTCCAACATGCATGTACACTTCAGCAACTTGAGTCCTCTGATGAGTCCTCTGACGGGCATCCCAAGCCAAGGTCTGAACTGCCCTGCCATGGGCAAATGGCAATTCCACAGCTGTCACTTTATTTTAATGTATTAACTGGATCCTCTTTTGTCTTCCCTGATCTTCTTAGTACTTTCAGAAAAACTCTCTGGCACTGCTATTGTCCTCAAATGTATATTACTGACAATTTACACATTGTCCTCAAATGTATACTACTGGAAATTTACGGGTAAATAGACATTATCACTGAACCGACAGGACTGGCAGATCTGGATGTCCAATATGGCTGATCTACACTTGTGTCTGATGTCAGGTTTGATCATTGTTTTCTGCAAAGATGGACTTGAATGTGAATGGAAAATGACTACAACCAGATCAAGGAAGGTCTTATATTAATTGTGCCCCACAAATGTGTCCCGAGACGTTTAACAACCATCATCATCCAGTGCTTCATGTTATCGGTGAAACCTTTCTGGAAATCCTCTAGTAGTTATTCAAGCATTTGCATACATCTTCAGATTTAAGGGCTTAGAGCCCAGATTTGATACTTCAATACATTTGTGAGGCACAGTATTTCCCAACTCCCTGTGAAACATTCCACACAGTGCATCTAATATTGAGATACGACCAATTTTGGTGTTCACCAAATTCAGCTGTGGCATTTGGGATTCTGATAATTTTTTATGAACTCGAAGGACATTTGCAATTCTGTTGCTGCTCACATCATTGGCTCATGCAATTTTAACAAAATAACAGAACCGAAGGACAAAACAAAACTTGCGTACAATTTTTTTTGATGAAATGTGCACGTTCGTTTTATCAAGTGAAGTAAGGGCCCTTTGATTCTGCTGGTCAGCCTTACCCAGCCCCAGGAATACTTCACAGTGGTTCAAAGCACTGACTGTACCATCAGAAGTTCTTACATGTACATGATGTAGCAACATGTATTTCTACATGATAAAATCATAATTTACTGCAGTTGGTCCAGTTATAAAACTTGTGACCACATATCCCCCCCCCCCCTTTTTTTTGCACCGGGGGTGCAAACCAGGAGGCATATTTTCTCTCCCACCCTAACCAAAAAAAAACAAAACCCACATGCTCAAACATAGCCCACATATACACCATAATTTTACCTGATTATACAAATCCCAGCTCGCTCCCATAATACCCACAAAGACCAAATTGTTTATTGTGCATGTTGCATGTGATATGTTAGTACAATACCCCAGCTATCTTCACAAAGCTCCCACCACCAGTTTTTTTTGCAAAGTGTCACTTCAAAACATGATTGTGCCGACATTCCAATCCCTGTCATGCCAGCACAAAGTCAAGGTTACAGTGACTGTTGAGGACCAGTTTCAAATTTACACTTTTTATACACGTGTAGAGTAGAATTTCCTCTCCATTTTCACACTGGAAGAGCTCTCTAAATTTTTCAGACACACACACTTCCCTGGAGGAACTTTTTTCACAAAGACAGCTCACGGTTTGCAGGCACATCCCCTGTCGACACCCTGAGTTATCTTGCCATGAACACATTACCAGTAGACCTCTCCCCATACACATGTGGATGTCTACCTGGAGAAGGACCGCTGCGGTCAAGAGTCTGTAGCCTCCGACAGTACAGACAAGGTCTCTGTGTGTTCTTGGATCACTGCCCTGTGACTTTCTTCAGCCAGAGCTTTCTCAATGTCTTGTGTTAGTGCCGTTTTGTCCTCTGGGGTCAGCCTGGTAGGACTGACTACCTCTACTTTGCTTTGTGTTGTGATTGTGGTCCTAAACGCGGTGGGATTGCTAGCATTGCAAATTTGTCGCAGATCTTTCACTGATTCCTCCAGCTCTCTGCAAGGGCAATGGTACACAACATCATGGTAACATGCTAATGTAATACCTCTGATCGTTAATATCTACTTAAATTGGGATATTTTCTCAAATTGTTTCCATGTCATTGTATAAACGACTTTGTGCCTCTGCCTCAGGTTCGAAAGACTGAACCTCTAATTTAGTCTGTGCAGATGTGGTCGAGTCTGAGCTGTGCGTTGATTTGCAAATATCCCGGAGATCCCTAACTTGATCTTCCAGTTCTCTGCAATGTAAATTGCAAAAGATTTTTGTTTTTTTCCCCTCACAGTGCAGAAATTTTGTACAATTTTGCAGCAACTAGTTACCAAAGTCATGCACTGTATCTTACAGATAGCTATGGCAGGTCCTCAAAGCATTTGAACAAACCAGCTGTCCTTACCAATCAACCAAGATGCCACATGCAATAATTGTGCAAAGATTTTGGAAATTGAGAATAAGGCGTAACCATGGCAACTGCTATGCCATGCTGAAACACCTGTGCACACTGACAAGTGTTCATATGTTCACACTGAGGTGGTCAAGGTACGTATGTACAAGGTCCTCTTTCAAGTGTGATACAAATAGTCCAAATATGTGCAATAAAAAAATCACATTCAGCCAAAACAAAGCCAGGCACCTAATACAATGCAACTGATCTATCAAAATCTAAAAGCAAAACATAATAGCCAGATTTTTATAAACCTCTCAGGTAAAATGAAAAAAAAAAGCAACACAGAAGTTTTCCTTAAGATTAAAAGCTGATGTGACAATAAGGGTTGCAGCCAGTGCCAGGTGTATTTGTTGTCTATTAAATATAAGCATGTTGTCATAAGTTATGTTTAATTCTGTCAAATCTTACAATTCTCACTGAAAAACATTACATAAATAATTAGGTCAAAAATAAAACAGATGTTTCAAGACAAGTGGACATTTTTTCAGCTTTATTTTAATTTTTTTTTTTTTTTGGTCTAAATCAAAATAGCCAACTTCTCAAGGCTTTTCTCAATGACAGAAATTAAAGTTTCTGTAAACCTCATGAGGAATCGTGTTGGAGACCCTAGAGGGCCTTGAAGATTTGACAAGCTACACACAATACTTGAACAAGTGCATGACAGATAAGATAAGCTAGTGCTAATCTGTGCATTTCATATACAAAGCTTATCTTCTCTCTTCATATTTTAATGTCTTCAGCACTTAGTCCTTAATTTTCTTCTCATGAGTGGCACCAAAAATACTGCTCTTTTGAGATGCTTTTTCTTCTTTGTAACTTCTGGTTTTAAAGGTGGAAGATAACAAATATGAAGAGCTAATTAAGCTTTGCATGTCAACAAAAAGAAAATTTTACAATACTTATTGACCAAAAGCCATAAACTTTATATATTATGTAGTTACAAAATATTTAATAGTAAAATATCAAAATTCTAGAATTTAATAATGAAATATTTACAGTGTAAATATGACTATCGTCCAGTAAATGTTATTAGTTGAGAGCCAGCGAACCTGCATATTAACAGGAATTAACTTCAATTTAATTAAATTTAGTTTTATAAACAGAGGACAGAATTGAAAATTATATGAAAAACTTCTTGAATTAAATAATGAAAAGAGTATACTTACAAATTCTCAGTGTCATAATATTTACATATACTTCTTTAATTGGCAATGGTGCAATAAATAAACTTCTATATATGATGCATACAAAAAATTCATAATTATGTCAGGAATTATATTAATATTAAAATGAAACAAAGGCTATAAATCTACAAAATGCTAGTGACAAAATCATGAATTTTGCATCAGAATATTTCTTTTGAGAGTGCTTGATGCACTAATTCATAGATAACCTAGATTTTAATTCTTACATAAAAGGCAAATATTTAAAGCACACACAGACAACAGTTTCTATTCATGTGCAGCTACAGTCAACATAAATATGCTATACATCTACAGACTGCTAATTATTCCTATATGTAGCAAAAAGTCAAAACACACAGCAATATAGCCAACCAAAAAGCTCTCTTATCACACAGCAAAACAGTAGTTTGCACACATTGCTTGTGGCAAGCTTAACCCATTCCTCGTCAGAGTACAACGGAGTCAACTGCTTTCCTTGGCATTGGTAGGGCGCAATGCACCCAACCCACGACAAGGAAAGCTGTTGACCTGCGTCACCTCATCATGAATGGTCTTACATAGAAATGTCAGTGAAACAGTTTTCTAGTAAAGTAAAATTTCAGTAAAAGTGTTCAGGCAGACAATTTATACCCAGGTGCTTTGGGGCAATTTGAGTAGGAAATGGTTAAATTTTGGCTTGTGGGATTTCATTGTATGCACCTTTGGGCCCTGCATGAGTGAAAAACAGTGGTAGCATGTTTAAGTTCCCTCTTCATCACAGCCAAAATATCAGGAACAAATTCCCAACTTGGAAGACACTGTAATCAGAGTTCTGTTAGCTCCATTTTAAATGACAAGGGTTTTGTTGTCCATCACATCTGCTTTATTACAAACCAAATCTAATTATACTCAATACATTTTACCTAATACATGTACTACAGTGTGTATACATCTACACGTAATGGATGGTCCCTTTGGAAAACCAGAGTTGACTTGTTTTATTATATATATATATATTGTTTTGCATGGATAAAATTTTCAATGTGTTTTGTGAGATTTACTGGTGATCATACTGGTGATCATATGTGGCACTTGTAGTCCTGCTTTGGACAAAGCCCCAGGGATGTCACAGATTCTAACACCTGCAGTGCTAAAGTCCCACGGGTTTGGTGTCCCTGACTATTTGTTGTTGCTGGAATTACCTTGAGCAGCCCCACATAATAACAGGTTGACATTTTTCCCCTCGAAGTTTGGGTTTTTAAATGTAAATTTATATTAAACTGTTGTCAAGTCTGTGACCTCAATGTTTCTTGTAAGTAGGTGCTGCCACCTAGTTGTAACTGCTGGAAAATAAAATGTGTACTCTCCGGATGGCAAATAGATAAGTCAGCTTTAACAGCTCTGCTTTCTGTTAGTTCACAAGCAATTGCTGTGTCCACTTCTGATGTACCTATTAAACCTACCCAACAAATAGTGACCAAAAAACAATCTTATCCTACCAAACAAATAGTGACCAGAAAAACAATCTTATCAACATGATCTGGGCAAACTTCCAACCATTAGCTGATCTTCCAGAGCAAAGAGTTCAGTTTAGTTGGGTTATATATAAAAACATATGTAAAAAGTAAAGAATAAAAAGTACAAAATGCTCCCTTTGCCTGGTCCCTGAATGTTCACCAAGCAACCAAAGTAAGCGTCTCACTCCTACATTATATACGCTGTGCATAAATTACCTAAACACCTTTTTTCGCAGCAATAGCAAGCAAAGCTACTCTGTTGAGTGTGACTGAGATATTGTAGTGTGCACCTGCAGCACACACTCTACTCACTTCCACGATGATGACGACGTTTGGACCGCCTGAGTATGAATGTCCACCTGTTGCTGGAGGGATGTGATCTCCCCACGAAGCCCTGTCAGGCATGCCTGGAGGAAAGTCAGGGGTCTGCAAGCACGAGAACAATACACACAATATAAAAAAAGGAAGTTTGATGCATTTTGCCACATAAAGTAGTGTAATTCTGGTGAGGGGAATATACATTTTCAGTGGTCCCCCTCTTATAAGACAACCCTAAATGCACAATTATGGGCCTTTACGAGGGGCAATCTCTCTGGGCAGGGGGAGAGAAGAGTGGTCGGATATATGATGAGGCTTGTTTCACACTTCTCTTATCAAATTGGCTCTGACTATTATTGAATCATTATTGTCACTGTGGGAAATTATTGTTTCAGTTGTGGTATGTTTATTTTATGAAATATTTAGTATCTAAATTGTACTTATGACAAATGAAATTAAGCAATAGCCTTATGGCTGCTTGATTTCCATCTACTATTAATTTGCATATATTGTTACCACTTCATTATCAATCAATATTATGGAGTATAAGAACTTGATAAATCTTTCATGTAGTTGAGATTCAGTGGACATGTCTTCACAGATAGTTTCAACTAAGGGATAGTGGATATTTGGAGGTCATTTCTAAGTAAAACTTACCTTTCCCCATGATATAAGTTTTTTTTTTTTTGTTTGTTTCTTTTTTGTTTCTTTGCCAACTGACTCCCATAGCATGAAGTGTGTCAGGTCCGAAATAATTTATAATGACAAACTAGAAAGGCATGACCAATGTGTCCCACTAAAACATTTACTTTGGAGTAGAATTTGTTTATATATTAGAACATTAACTTTGGAGTAGATTTGTTTTTCATTAGAACATTAACTTTGGAGTAAAATTTGTTCATACATTCTTCTAACTGTTTTCTTTAGTTATCACCCACGAAAAGGCCATAATACACATGCAAACTACCCTTATTACTTGTATTTACACTTATTCTTATATCTATGCACAAAAAATATATGAAAACACTTTAAACTTAAAGCATTTCAATACCTAGAATACCAATTAACTGGATGTCCACAGGCCTGCTCATGTTGACCCAGAAATGGGCATGGGCAGAATACCTTGCAAGAAAGGAAAATATACAAACAAATAGTTCCCATCTGAGCTGCACATAGTTTTATTTGTTCTACACTTACAAACTTGTGGTACAAAGTGTAAAATTGATTGTGTGGTAAAATGAAGCACAACAAGTATAGTTGATCAAGTGAATGCCTTTTTCATGAATTTTTTACTTCAGCACTTGGTTCTGTTTGTTCTGTGCAGTGTGCCACATGCACACCAGGTGGCGAGTTTGCAAAGCCCCGGTGTAGCAGCCTGGAAGTGACCCTGCCTAGATGTGACCCCCATCACTTCTAGGCTAGCCTGGAAGTGACCCCCATCACTTCTAGGCTAGCCTAGAAGTGATCCCAGGTAACTTTCAGGCTAGCCTAAAAGGGACCCACCCAGTCCAAAAGTGACCCCCAACACATTTTACCATAATATTGTGATTCAGATGAAAAATCTTCAGTATAAGAGTAATAAATGGAACTTAGTGTGTTCAATAACTTGGAATAACTATGACAACAGCGATAATACAATTTTCATTTGGTTCTTTAATTTGCAGGACACAATCATAAGTTTATTAGACCCATTTCATCATAGTGGCATAAAATTTCATCTAAAACATACTGACCATACGTGTCTCAAGATTCAATTGTATATATGCGCCATGAATTTCAAATGTTAAACTTCACAAATATTCAATAAATCATTGAGTCAATATATTTATTTGATCTAATACAAGATTGGACAGCTACAGAATCAATACATGTAACTGCATTTACTTGATACATGCACAACTTTGCACCCATCAAGTTATTGCAAGGATATTTCACATGCCTACATATTCTATACTATTTCTTACACCTGGCCTATACACTGAAAAATGAAAGAATAATTTGCAGAAAATCGTTAACATCAGATCTCTAATCTAAATACATGTATGTATATAAACTGCAAGAAATAAGATATGTTTGAAGGTGCAAGTCAGAACAGAATAAATTCATGTGGACATTCTAGAATCATGTTATTACCTCAAGGCACTTGTGAGAAGTACTATTCATTGCATTTACTTGACAATGCACAATTTTGCATATCCATAAAGTACAGTTCTATTTTCCTTGCCTACATGTACAGTTGAAATATGCAACAGTAGGGGACAGTATCAATAATTTTATGTAACAAGTCCATTTCAAAGTCACTAATGTGAGAAGTACTGTTCATTGCATTTACATGACCATGGAGCTATAGGCTAGCCTAGAAGTGGTGGGGGTCATTTTTAGGCTGGGGTCACTTCTAGGCTCCTACACCGGGACTGCAGTGGCAGAGGTCTAGGGTGATAGTGGCATTCAGGCATGTGCTTGGTTGAATGTGCATGCCATGGGGACAGCGTACATAAACAATTACACATGGATGAAACATGTTTCCTGGCCCTTTGAAGCAAATTTGTATTCTAATGCCTTCTGTAGGAAAACTTTACACCTAATGTGAATATTGTAAAATATAAATAATTTTGAATGTAATTACATGTAGTATTATCTTCTTAAATAACACATCTAAAGAAAATCATTAAACTTTGATTCCAACACATTTCCCACTTTCAGAAAAAGTATAGTTTTATACTAGATGATATATTTGTCGTCACACTAAATAAATTATCAACAAAAGCCCAGTTGTCCACCTACTAGATAATAACAATGTTGCAGGGTAGAAATCTTTACTTTTGTCAAGACTAACTTTTACTGGGGAACACCCTCAACATTTGGTTTGAACTTATCCTTTTTGGCTTCATATGTAACCAGAGCCATGCCCGGGAGCATGAATGTCTTGCCAACGTAATTCAAGCCACTCCGAAGTTTTTTGTTGACGGACGGATGCACTGACTTGATTTGATTTGATTTGATTTCATTCAGCCAATCATCATAAAATATAAATACACAGAGTAAAATATCTTATAAAAGGAATTTAGAGTAAAACAAAAAAAAAGGTGAATCATCCAAGCTTTCATGAAATGATGACTACCTGGGATATATACACAATAAAGTCGTTAAGACTTATTTCCATTGTGGTCCCTGGCAGTCCCAAGGCTGGGTGGCTTGGAATAGTGAGTTTGGATGACCCAACAAATTATGAATATCACAGATATGCTTATTTTAATATATTTAAATGTAAATTAATTAAAACTTATTGTATTCTCTGGGTAGCATGATATTAGTTAGATGTTTCTTAACTGCAGGTTTAAAGGTAAGGATCGAGTCCTTCAATTTAATTTCTGAGGGCAACCGATTCCACAGTTTTATAGAAGAATATAGGAACAACTCCTGGGACCACCAGGGAATCCACGCTTGAGCGAGTAAAATGGTTGTGAACGTCACCGGTGCAAACCATATTTTCTTTCATATAATCTGGACATGTGCCCCTCACTATTTTAAACTTGTGTGTCATTTTGTTTTGTTTGACTCTGCTAGAAACATCCAGCCATCCTAAATCGGCAATTTGTTCCGCACCAATATGGGTTCTTGCTTGCCATTTATTAATAAAACGGATCGTCAATCTGTCCCTTTCAGCGGGCTCTGTACCGAATAAACTGAAGTCAGCTAAACTTATTCCCTTACACAAGAAACATAGTCGCAATGATAAAGGTAATTAAATTTACCAGACGTCCGGAAAGTGACTGCTTAGTCCCGCCAACAGCTTATGCTGGCAAGACAATAATAAATCGTGCTACTAAGTTTTGTCAAATGTGTGATTTGTAAGCCATTGTTCCCATAAAACACTTAAAAAGCTTTTCTTCTTTTGATAACATACACCTGTTAAACTGTGAATCCCATAGGCTTTGGTCCGAAGTAACAGTTCTTGTATCTTTGCATTTGCATGTACCCTGACAGTTAACCCTTTCCCCCTTGAATTAAGACTGAGTCAACAGCTTTCCTTGGCATGGGTTGGGCAGTGCCCAACCCATGCCAAGGAAAGCTGTTGACCTGGGCCATGTGATCTTGATAAGTCTCGTGTACATTTCTGTCAAATTGTTTTTCATAACTGTTGAAATTAGTTGAAAACACTGAAGCAGATGACATTTGACCACCAGCCGGTTTTGGCCAGTTTGGGGGGGGGGAAAGGGTTAATGATTTGTTGCACAGAGGGCTACCCTCCTTGCTTGTAGTAACAAACTTGATACATATTTGCCCATTTCAGCTTGAGGGTTAGGAAGAGTGTGCATTTGTTTGGGTGACATGTCCCTGCATGTTAACCAGGGAGTTGTACATGTATTGCATGTAGTGGATAATTATGGAGTGTACCTCTAGACATGAGAAGTTAATAAACATCTGAGATTAAGAAGTCAAGCTTCGACTCAACAGAATTTCCCACTGTAACGATTACCTTAACGAATAATTCAACTGTACATGTATATCATCCAGAAAGACAAAGAAGTGTACTAAGTACTGTTCCTCTATGCATGTGACTGCATCACAGTTTGGTCTGCACTTACTTGCTCTTGACAACAGGGGGCGCTGTATCTTCTAGCAGCTTCTCAATGCTGCTGATGTCAAAGTCAGTCTTTGGACTGTCACCCATCAACACCTGTGAAACACACCAAGGATCTTATCTGAATGCAAGCTAGCTGAGCAACGTCAAGCACATGTTCATGTAACAATACATTACTTTGGCCCTAGCATTCTGCATCATTGTATCTTGGAAGTAATTTTCCATTTTGACCCTTTTCTGCAGAAACTCCAAACTGAGTCAAAATATAGTACAGCTGCATGTATTTGAGAACCATGTATAGAAGCACACTGGAATGCTGACTGGATTTGCCAACAGTTAACCCGACAAATAAATAAAAACAAACTGTCCACCATTATCTGGCAGTTAGAATTAAGAAAATGCATCAATATATATGTACTAATATAACTCATGCAAAATCATTTTCCATCACTTTGAGTTGAAAAATGAATAATTTTGTGTGTGTGTTTTTTTTACCAAAATCCCATTGTAAAAAGAATGGATCAATGGAAGTAGGTATGCAGGAAAGCTATAAGACCAACTCAGTTTATTGTACATTTACTTAATCCAGTACAACTACTGTACTGTATTGGAGTTGTCCCAAATTGGTGACTGTAGACAAATAACTCCTCCAGCATCATAAAAAGCATTGAAAATATTTTTGTATTTATTTAATTAAATACATTATTAATTTTGTTTGGAAAAAAATGCAAGTTACATGTACAAATCTGAACAGGTACATGTTCTGACAACTGTCTGTAGCCTTGTCCCACACGAGTCATAAACATTTATTAAATTAACCATCATCATTACTTCTAAAATCAGCATCATCCAGTGGTTAGTGGTTTAGTTCAGTGAAATGTCATACAACTTCTCCTATTACTACCATTACTCGTGCAAACATCATCAAATTTAATGGCCCATGGCCTGAATTTCGCAGTTTCTAGACCACAGAATTTTTCTGTGTATTTGTGGGACAGAGTATAACTAATGCTTAAATCCAGGCAAGGAAAAACCAGTAAGAATTAATCAACTCCCTAGGATAGTTCACCATATGAACATGACATGGTTCCAGCCAGTGCTGACCAATAAAGGGTGTGTGTGTGTGTGGGGGGGGGGGGGGCTTTGTGAGTTCAGGTCTTAACTCTTTCAGTGCCAAATTTCGGTCTGAGTCAACAGCTTTTCTCGACATGCAATGGGCAATGTGCCCATTGCACAACGAAACTGATGACCCGGGATATTCTCTCTCAAATTACAGGCATGCTGGTACTTCAATGAAATGTCTTTTTAGGAGGAATACGAATTTGGGATCCTTATGATAATTCATAATTCAGACTAGTTTGACTTAAGTAGATCGACTTTGGTGTTCCTTGGCACTAAAAGAGTTAACTCACAAGAAGCTTTAACCTTGGTTTCACGCGAAAGTTAATGAGACGTTGCCCAAACTTCCACAGGGAGAAAAAAATTGTCAGTTTGCTTTCTACAAGTATATGAAGGACTGACTGCCTGGCTAGAAGTAATCCTGCCAAGTCAACCCAAATAATTCTATTGTCAAATAAAGTTGATCAAACAGCTAGAAATTTCTTTGAACTCCAATTTCTCTGAATGCATTGATGGGTGGAAAACTGAACTAGTAACAGCTATTCCTTGAGTTCTATTTCTCAGATTTTCTTAAGACTCCTTAAACCTTTTTCCCTGGAATTGACACTTGAGTCAACATGTCACTTTGACCCAACTCATGCCAAGGAGTTGTTGGCCTGGGGCATGTGATCTTGATATGGCTCATCTACAATTCTCAGTCAAAACTGTTTTTCATTACTTTTGAAATTAGTTAAAAACACTGAAGCAGACGAAATTTGACCACCAGCCGGTTTTGGCCAGTTTAAGGGGGGGGGAAGGGTTAAACACTGAAACACTGCAGACTTGCTAATCAAAAGGTATCACCATTTTTTTAACAAGTTTCTGCTGAAGATATCAGCAGGCAAAACAGAGAAGTTACTTTCTGTTGGGAACATCAAAACATGGGACAATCTACAACTTTGCTCCTCTGTCCCCAGGGAATGGAGACATTGAACAAAAACTGCTGATCGTTTTTATCAAGTTTAAACTACATATGTTTCAAGTTTATAAAAAATGTTGCAAAGATACCCACCTTGGAATTGCAGCCCCTTTTCTACATTACAACTACCTTAATTCTTTGAAATTAAGACACACTGGCAGTGTTGTCCAGGAGTCTTGATCCACAGGGACCCAGCGCATGTCACTTTGACCCACCTTATTGTGTTCGACACTGGCTTTCAGTCCACCCTTGAGTTCTCCAACCTTTGCTTGCAGCTGATACTTTTCCTTTCTTGTCACGCTGAGCTCTTCGCGAAGGGATGCCACCTCAGTTGTAGCAGCCTGCGTATACAAACGAACACACCATTTATTGCTGTTATACGTGAGTATGGTAGGCAGTCTTGGCTGCTCAACCCAACATCAGTTAGCTACCAAAGTATATGTACTATCTATACAGACCCAGTATTTTCAAGCACATTTTATGATGAAAAAAAATCAGCTGCCCCATAATTATCTATGTTGATTTTATGTTCGTTGGTGAGTTAGGGGGACTAATTTACATGACACACCATTTCCTAATGACAACAACTGACCAAGGGCATATGACCAGGGAAGGAAGTAGCAGACAATACCACTGGTCAAATACCATTTTTTTTTAACAGTGCTGCCCTCTATCTCTTGGCTTATGCCATCAGATGAGCTGTGTTTGTTTATTCCCCTGGTGTCTCTACTTTGAAGGATAGCAACCAAGATGAGTATGACCAGTGGCACCATCTATATTCAATTTGCATATTCACAGCTGTCCTCTGCAAGTGCACACTTCTAAATTTTGCACCAAGTATATGGACTGCATGTTAAAAAGTATTACAGTAGTCCCTCCTTTGAGAGACTGCCCCTGGTGCCACCAAAATGGTGGTCACATAAAGCAGGTGGTCCCTCAAAGGAGGTATAAATAACATGAAAAGTACTTCAGAGAGACATGACAATTGTGGTCTCTCAAAGGAGGTGGTCTCCCAAAGGAGTGGTCTGTCAAAGGAGGGGCTACTGTATACACATGTACATTTTGAGTGTGTTGGACAGTGTTTGTGTGCCTTCCTTTTTCAGTCCAAGAGGAATTTATCATATTTGACAGTCTTGTCACCTGTAAGTTTACTTACTTTGCTGAATTTTTGTTTTTGCTTATTTCACTGATTGAAACTGTACTTCAACATAGATTTACTGATAATTAAAAGGCAACCAGAGATTGCTGGACCCATGCCCCCCTCGCCTCATTTATAACTTTGCTAATCACAGGTCTCATTTTGGAATGACTGTAGGCAATAAAAACAGGCTATCACCGTGACCCAGATACTTGACCTAGTGACTTACTTTTATGCATGACACACTCTCGTGTCCAGATACACAAGTGTGTAAAGTTTCATGATTTTACGTGAAAGGACAACAGGATTACAGCCCTGACATGAAGTGTACTGTAGTTTTACATACATGTATCACTGTGACCCAGACACTTGATGTAGTGACCTACTTTTGTTTCATGACACACCTTTAGGTCAAGATATATGTGTGTGTCAAGTGTCATGAAACAAAGTTCAATAGTAAAGGAATAATAGCCTGGACATGATTTTACAAGAACATGTCACTGTGACCCAGTTACTTGACCTAGTGACCTACTTTTGGTACCTGGGCACCATTCAACAAGAATGTCACTGTGACCCAGATACTGGACCTAGTAACCTACTTTTAGTGAATGACAGACCTTTAGGTTTAGATATGTGTGTGTCAAGTTTCACGACACCAAGTTGAATAGTAAAGGAATTTTAGTTCAGACATGATTTTACAATGTCATGTCACTGTGACCCTGACACTACACCTAGTGACCTACTTTTGGTTCATGACACACCTTTATGCCTAAATGCACGTGTGTGTAAAGTTTTGTTAATCTAACTTAAAGGACAACAGAAATACAGCCTAGACATGAAGTGTAATATAGTTTTACATGATTGTATCACCATGACCCAGATACTTGACCTGGTGACCTACTTTTGTTTCATGATGCACAAAATTTTAGGTCAAGATAAATGTGTGTCAAGTTTCATGACACTAAGTTAAATAGTAAAGGAATTATAGCTCAGACATGATTTTAAAAGGATATGTCACTGTGACCCGGATATTTGACCAGGTGACCTACTTTTGGTACATGACACCCCCTTATGTGTAAATGCATCTTTGTGTAAATTTTCATTGATCTTAGTGGACATAGTAAAGCAATTATGGCCTGGACACGATTTTACAAGAATATGTCATTGTGAGCCAGACACTTGACCTACTGACTTACTTTTAGTACATGACACACCCTTATGTGTGTCATTTCATTAATCTAAGTTGAAGGACAAGCGAATTATACCTCGGACACGAAAAGTGGACGGACATCCGAAAGAGCTATTACTATATGCCCCTCCCACGGTAGGAAGGGGGTATAACTACATCCAAAATAGTGAAATGGAAACTCAGCTAAATGCCTGAAATGCAAAATAAAACACTGAAAACTTACACACATGAAAATAGGTGCATTTACATTTATTTTGTTCTAACTCACCGTCAAAGCTTTCTTCAAATTGTCAATTTCAATCTGGTTACGCTCATCTGCCAATTTCATCTGTTCTTGTATGGCCTCTATTTCCTCCATCTTCTGTTGTATCTGCCACTCAAAGCTCTGGAAGTTACCACACAAGTTTCAACACTATGGTACCATAGGACATGCACCTTCACATTGTTACTCAATAAAGACAACTTCTAAACATGTATCTACAAGATGAATCAATTACTGTATAATCATACATTTCCCAACCAGTGATTATTCCCAATTTTTTCAGGTTCATTCAGATTGAGGAATATTAGAGCCAGACATATATGTGTGTGTGGATACATATACAGTGTATAAAGGACATAATGTATGTGGAGGGACAGATCAACACTTCAAAAATCTTTGGCCAAAATTGGAAATACAGGCATAATTTACAAATATTCAGTACTGGCACTTTAATACTTCATTTTGAAATATTTCAGCCATTTTCAAATCTCTTTGGCCAAAATCAAAATATATTTATTAACATTTGGCTAATGATCAGAGCAGTTCAATTATACGTCTCAGACAGACAGACACACACACACACACACACACACACACACATTTTTTACATATATATATAATCCAATGGAAGATCCATTTGGGAAAAGGAAACTTGAACAACTTCATTTTGGGGCTAAATCTTGAAATTAAATGCTCAGGACTAAAACGATAAATGCTGATTTTGCGAGTACATGCAAACCAGTGACTTTTCCTTGAGCATTGAAGCTCGGAAAATAGTATTATTCTTGTGATCACATAAAACATGTACATACCAAATTCAAATCAACGCTTACAGTAAGTGAAATATGACTTTGTAGCAAAGCTGGATTGGTTATCCCACAGAAGAAATTTGTTTCTGCACCTGACAAATATAGCTATGATTAACATTCTTACAAACCTGTATTTGCTCAGCGACAACAGAGTCCTTAAGTGAGACCTCATTAAGCTGTGCCTTCAGCTGGTCCACCTCCTCCCTGGCCGCCTGGTAGTCTGCTTGTAGGCGCTGAATCTCTGCTTTGTATTGGTCCTCGCTGGTCTGCACTTTACTCAGCTCCAGTTGCATCAACTGAACTTCAGTTGACTTCTGCTCTGCATCCATCTGGAGCTGTTCGTAGTCCACACGCATGGTCTCTGTGTCCCGCTTCAACTTGATGTGATTTCCTTTCTCTGTCATCAGCTGTCAGAAAAAAACATGTTTATGATGCAACCAGAAACCATAACAAACACTGGTCACAAGTTACATCATGTGGTGACCATACTTTATTCTGATCAGCATGAGACCCCCCAGTATACACTGCCTCATTCATTATTTAATGTTCTCCTTTATGAGATTGTATGTATGTATGTATGTATGTATGTATGTATGTATGTATGTATGTATGTATGTATGTAACTAACACGTGAAATTGGACAATCTGTAGCACATGCTGAATCAACAAACCCCGCATCCACTGTATTTTATGCTGCAATGGACTTTGATATGAAGTGAGCATGCCGGAGTGTGCCAGGGGCACTGCAAAGATACAATGCAAAACTAGAGGCACTGTAATGCAAAGCATTGGATGATGGGTCCGTCTCTGCACATACATGGCTCCTGTGACCTTGACAATGTCAAGATCACCAAAACATAATTAAGTCAAGAAAATGTTGTCAAGGTACAAATGAGGTAGACTTGAGTTCCATGAGGACTGTGAGCTTTGTGATATCTTGTTCACAAACTAATAGTCGTCAGACAGAACGGTGGACAGAACTACAGAGGCAGATGGATGGAGAGACAAATTTGAGTCTTGAATCTTGCACACATTAATCCAAAGAAGTACGGCAACTCTCACTGTGATAAGCAATGAACGAGTTCAGGAAAAACCTAGACCTGTAATCATTTTTATTGAAAAAAAAAAAACAAAAACGTTCACTTCAACAGCATTTTCTCTGTTTGCATGGGGTGTGTTGCAACTAAAGAATGCCACAGAAATCTGATGATCACCCAATGTCTAACTCAGCACGGCAAAGGTTAAGTCAACTTGGGACAATCAATAGTTGTTACTTCAACAGTTGGTATGCTAATCACCGCATACTTGCCCAGAGCAAATCCTGTATCAACAGAGCTTTTTTCTTTCATCAAAACAGAACACTATACACACACATAAACCTAAAGTTACAAAGAGCTTTGTACAGTTACCTGCTTCTTGGCATCTTTCACATTTTGTTTCTCTCTGGTCACCTGTTCTTCCAGAACCTTGATTTGCTTCTTGAGATCCTCGATGACCTTGTCTTTACGCTGAAGGTCGTCCTGCACATGTGTACTGAGCTCAGCTACCGAGGACTCACGCTGGGCCAGCTGGGCCTCTAAAACGCTGGCGTGCTGCTTGAGAGTGGTGTGGCTCTGCATGATCCCTGAAAAAAAAAAAAAAAAATCATTTGCATCTTTCTACTTCGTACATAAGCACAACAGGGACTTAACATGGGACATAGCCCTGTTTCCCCAATTGATTAAATAAAATATGTTTAAACCAAACACATTGGACGCCAAAATAAACAACAAAACACTGCTTCTGATGTCTAAATTTCTGTGATTAAAATTCATAAGGTTGGTGCTCGCAAAAAGAGTCCTTGGCTGTGCACTGTACATGTGTTTTATGATTCACTTTTGGCACATCAGTGCAGCTGGGTGTTTTCATAATGCCATGGTACCTGCTGTCTGTGGCCACTGCCAGGAGCAGCCACATTGCCGGGACACAGGAGTCCGTTTCTTTCACTAGTAAACTGATTTAGGTGGTAAATGCACCATTTCGGCGGAAGACAGAGGTAGCCAGCGTAACACAGCGGTAGACAGTTGTGGTCCCACTTGGTACCGCTGTCTACTGCTGGCCACTGCCCAGCATCAATTAGGGCTCTGGGAGCTTGGCAGTGGCCAGTGGTGGTCGGCGGTAGCCAGCGGTACACAGCGTTGGCCAGAGGTAGGACCTTATCTATTTCCCCCTACCACTGACCACCGCAGTCTAATGCCGACCACTGCTGGCCACTGCCCAGTTCATGTACCTGCACCCTGGTATATGTAAGATATGGAATTCTGTGGAATAGGAAGGTGACAAGGTACAAGACAGATAAATGTAGACCTGTCTAGGTGTTCTTGACACTTCCATGCACATTCTGTCTTACAAAAATATTGTTCTGCCAGAAAAGAAAATAATGATACATGTTGTACTGGCTTTTTGTCATATTATATTGTAGTATTCAATTTAATTAGCAATATGTACAAAGCTGTAGCACAGTAAACTAAACAGATCTTACTGTTCATATACTTTACAACTGAAAACACATTAAATTTTCTTCTTGTTTAACCATGGGTTTAACTTATTTTGGGCTTTGTGATGAGGACCTTATCACACATATGTTAAACTACTTTGCTTCATTTAGATGCTCCTTAGTAAGGATTGAGTCCCCATATACATAGCTATTCAGAAAGCAGATGTTTCTATCTTCCCTAGCCACTATTGATGCACAGGAGGCAAATGTTGTAGGCACTACCTACTTCTGTATGCATTCATTGTCTGCTCTCCAAAATATGCTGTGCTCCTCAGCTCTAGGATAAATTTGCAACTGTACCCACATTGTTGATTCCATATTATCCTGTTTTTTTGTTTGTTTTTTTGTTGTTATTTTTTTGTTGTTTTTTGGAAAAGTTGGTTTGTCCAGAGTTCTCAGTACAGACACTGTGGGTGTATTGCACCCATTGTGCATCAGGGATAGCTGTTGATTCAGCCCCCAGGGGGTTAATAATGAACATGAAATGGTTAACATTATATTATTGAGTTGAACAGTGCCTGAGATGTCAGCAAGTGTTAGTTTACAACTCAACATAAGCTATCTTTCATTTAGCCACTTTTTGAGGGACTGTTGTAAATTGAAGACCAGCTGGTTCAAGAAATCATGTTACCCACATCCATAAATCTAAATATCTCTTTTCTCTTTTTGGGTCTCCAACTTTACAGACTGCCTGCTTTGAAAGGCCAATTTTAGATCTGCATTTGGAGTGCTCTTTCAAAAAGGCACCACTGATGTACATATTTGATATAAGGAGGTTTAACAAATCCAAAGTCATGAAACAAATTTCTAGCAAATACTACCACTCTGCAGTATTCATTATCTTCAAGCCCAGGTATGTTTGGTCCACTTTCAAAATACAGGTTACATATTATCATGAGCAACTTACTCATCCTGATAATACTGGTCACAAATGGTTGCATCAGCATAAATATTTTACATGTATACCATACCAGTATCTTAAGTGGCAACTAGCAAGACTTAGTGCCAACTCCCGGACCAGAATTCATACTACAGCAGCACCTTTTTGTACATGATGGTATTTTACACAAATTTAAATATTCGTTTGTTCACAATAAGAAAATGCAAACAGAATTGTATAACCAAATTACAATAATGATTGGGTGTCTAAAGGAAATGACTTGTTTTGCTACCTTTTATGAATATGGCAAGCTGACAGCAACATGTGGAATAGAGATGTGTATTTTTGGCAGAGTTCCTAGTAAACCTACATGTATGGTAAAATACTATTTTACTGTGTCTTTACTTTCACAGTTAGTGTCATCAGCAAAATAAATGCAAATAAAAACAGTGTGAATTAAGTGAATTTAAATAATTAGAAAACTCTTTTGTGATTTTATGGCATGCTACTGTTCATACCTGCTAATCTGCCTTTTTCTTTCTCCAATTCCAGAGCCAGTTTTTGATTGCTTTCATGCTGTTCTTTTTGCTGTTCATTGAGAGCCAGTGCTGTTTCCAACTCCTTTTCCAGCTCTGCAGTCCGTGTTTTATACTCCTCCAACTGGGATTGGTCAGCTTGTTGGATGGTGTGCAATTCTATCTCTATCTTCTCCTTGTGGACACGAATTGTCTCCAGTTCTGTTGTTACAATCTGGAAAAAATTTACAACCTGAGGGAATATTTCAATACATGCATACACATCTTTTTGCTCAGATCTGTTTCTGACCATATACATGTACAACATTGGGTATTTTGGCAAAACTGTCATAATGTGCAAGATATCTTATGTATGAAACTGCATTGTATTCTGGTCCCGGTGAAGATTTCTCAAACCATGTACAATGTACATGTTGATTGCCATCAGGTGCTGCCCTCTACTGGAGGCAAAACTTCATGCTCTTTCCATTGTGCTCTTGCATGTAATAATCATTATTTCTGTGGTTTTCAGTTAAAACTTTTATCTGATTTGTTTATTCACTGATGAAAAAATATTCAAACTTCAATACAATATTGGATGGAACCTATGGAGCATAAGAACACAAATAAACTAAAGCCTCCCTTATAATACAAAAATATTAACATTTCATATAACAGACCCATAGGCATCTAAATCCCATTATAATATACATATGTAAAGCATATGATTTGTACACACACGCACAAAGCAAAAAACAAAAACAAACACAAAGCAAGATAAGATATAAAATAAATATGACAATGACAGATCAATTATACTATTTAAGCTGCTTCTTGAAGTCCAACAAGCCCTCTTGTTTTTGACTAGAGGAAGCACCTTACTCAAAAAATACACATATAGATGCTTTAAAAAAGTTAAAAGGACCATGATGGTCCTGTGCTCAGCTGATGATGATCTAAGTCCAAAGACAGTACAGTTAGAGCCCAGACAAGAAGTACAATAGCCAATGTGTCAGCTTTATCTCCAGTTTGACCGTTTAAGGTCACTCAAGGTCAAGACTAACTACAACAAATGAAAGCCCATGGGCACTTTCCTATTAATGTTTAATAGCAAGTATGGGTCTAGGATCCACCATCACCAACATATAGGCCAATATATCATTTTGACCTCCAGTTTGACCTTTCAAGGTCACTCAGGGTCAAAATTAAATCTACCAATTGAAAGCCCAAGTACTTTCCTATTGATTTTTAATATAGTAACCAAGGGCCTAGTATACACCATTATGAATATATAAGCCACCATGTGAAATTTTCAAGTCTGCCAGAAAAATGAAAAGAATTTTAATTTAAAATTCATTGAAAATTAAAAAAAAAAAAATCACTGGAGCATGGCCATTTGAATATATTTGGCACACAGACCCACCTGATGTACATCCCAGTAAATCTGGTCAGTGGTTTTAAATGTCGAACATGTAAATACCCATACAGCAATCTCCACACAACTTAGTATACTGTAAAATTCCCTCAGGGAGTTTTCCCTTCTTGCCCTCAAATGGAGAAATGGTAGCAGATGGCCCTCTCAGCTTAGAGGCAGCAACTTGTGCTACTATGGGATACACAAGTGGAACTTATCAGTGACCTAGACACCCAAACGGTGAAAGAGATAGGGAACTTATGATACTGTTTTGGTCCCAACAAAGATGGCCTTAAGAAAGTCAAGGACATTCTCTTGTAAATCTAGCGGGAAAAGATAGAAGCGACATCGTACAGAAGCAGGAGAAAAAATACTCCTCACTTCTCAAAGACAAACAAGAATTTCGAAAAGCGGACACAGATCGTTTTATTCTGCGTGAACGGGCTGCAGAGTTATCAGACGACCAACAATACTGGTTCGAACCGCATGATGAATTGGAGAAGAACATCTCCCTCTCAGACCTGGGCACCACCAGCCGGTGGATGCCAAAACCGTACAACACAGCCACTCAACAAGAAGAGAAGGCACCAGAGCCAGTCTCCGACTCATTCCTCACAACCCCAATATTCACCATGCAACACACAACAGACTTACAGGAGGGGGTTCCACCTCTCGGCCAGACAGAAGGATGCTTTAGCAACCCTGATTTCCGACTTCACAGACCTTCCGTCAATTTCCAGATCCAGGGACAGGGTTCAAAGCAAAAGACCCTATTATCGCCCAGGCCAGCGGAGACGCTAGACCAACCGCAAAAACACTGTTCCAGTTCAAGTTATGGTTATTTTGACGATTCCAGTTCTTTTTGCATTAAGGGATGTTATTTCAATTCTGAACTTTTTGCCAGTACACATATTATGGACGAGTTAGCACACAGTTGTGATGTCATTTACAAAACAGACGAGAGATCACCCTCATTCATAACTTTTTCCAGGGATAACTGCAGCCAATCCCCAAAACCAGGCCAGACACATACCAGTCAGGTAGGTCATGTCCATTTTCTTAACTCGATTAGTGATAAGGTTAAGTTTATACATTGACCATGTTTGAACACCAACTTCTCAAACAATTTTACAGGGCATAACTCAGATCTCCTTATCCCAAATAATTTGGTGGTGAATTTATCTAGTTTCACTTTCTCTGAAGCTCAGAAATGTGTCCTTAGTAAAGGTTTATCCTTTTGTCCAACACCAGACAAACCAGATATGGGTGAGATAAACAAGGATACAGACAATTTCCTTAGATCAATGAAACTGAAAGCTTTCTTTGGCAGGGGGTCAATTGACCCCGTGGGTAACAGTTCAGAAGCCACTTTAGACACGCTCCCAGACAGGAGTGAAAATAGCTTAGGGGAAGACTCCACAGCTCCCTTTCAACATAAGTCCTTCAAAAAGAAAAGTCACTTCAAACCCAGTGATGGACAGTTAGGCGATCCTAACTGAACAGCTTTTTGCAGAACTGCAAAACACGAGATAGCTAAACACACCCCTAAGATACCCCACACCCCACGGATGACAGACCATTCTATAAGCTCAGCTGACAAGTCAGCTGAGCTAAAAAAAATGCAAAATTGGAAGTTGAGTCAACAACTTTCCCTTATCTTTGGAATTATTCATGGGCATGTTGGTACTTCACTGGAATGTCTTTTGACCAGGTAAGAATCTGTAGCCATTATACTATTTCTGACCAGTACAAACTTCTGTTGTGATTAGCGCTGAAAGTCATTAACAGCAAACACTTTTCCAGTCTTGACCGCTCAGTCTCATCATACCTGTAATTCTTTTTGCAGATGGTCCTTCTGTTCATCCAGATTGAGCTCAAATCGTTGCTGGAGCTTATCCAGTTCCCCTTCCAGGCGCTCCTTGGCCTCTACTGCGTTCTCTACCTGCTGCGTCAGCTGACTGATCTGCGACTCGTACCAGCGCTGCTTCTCCTTGTACTCCTTCTGAAGTCGACTCAGGTCAGAACCAAGCTTGAGAGCCTGAAATGGCGGTGACGTAAAGATACACAGGATGGAAATATTCCATAGAGACAGTTTCAACCAATTTAATGGTGCTGTGTACATCTCACCTACCAATGCCTGGCCTAGAGCCCTTTCTGCACGGAGGTCTTAACCCCATTTCTCAAGCTCAACATCAGAAGCACAGGTGGGCACTTCAATTACTCTCCCTGGACTCCACACTGATAAGAGCGTTTGGTAATCACAGAGATGTGTACAGTCATGACTTACTAGTCAGAATCACTGCCTGAATTTTTTCGTGGAATATTTAGTAAGTTTGAAAGGGAATAATATGTTTTTTACATTAAATTTGAAAACGAGAATCATGAATTGAACACGTTAGTCATACAAATTGGCCATGGTAAAGTTCATGGTAAAGTTGTGTGTAAAATCAGCCACACATTACAGAAGGAATGCAACAGAGAGTGGTGTTTTGGTAAGTGAATATAATTACAGTGAAAACTCGTTATAATGACACAATCTGTTCACCAAAAAAATGGTCAGATAACTGAACATATATATATGTCAGATAAATGAATCAAATAACAAATTAAAGAAAACAAACTTTTTCCCACAAAAATCTGTGTCATTATATTGAATATGTTGGATATCTGAGTGTTGTTATAAAGAGGCTTCGCTGTAGCAGTTGAGGTAAAGGTCAGACACAGACTGAGATGCTGGTAATGGGGTGTGTACATAGGGGATTAGCTAGAGGACTGTCCTGCACGACCATACACGTGGCAGTATGGAGAAATCGGGCAAGAGAAACTTATTTGGTAGGTGCACCTCTTGAATCTCAAACAGTGTCCCATCATTGTACATTATTTCCTTGGAAAGGCAATGACCCAAAAACTGCTCATATTAAGGAGACCAATAAAATTTTTGGTGTACCAGCCAACTGAAACTGTCCCCTTGTGTTGCCAAGAAGCAAGCTTAGCTTCCCAGTGAAACTTACTGAGATTGACCCACATTCTATACAACACCAAAAACTAAATGTTTATAAAATTACCCATTGTAATAAAGGATATGCTGGAGACCAGTGGAGATATACATTGTAAAACGCTGCTTCGCTATTTTCAAATGAGTTTTGTTTTCAACATCAGCTGGTACATGTACATATCCTCAATTTGCAAATTGCTATAAATATAAACAGAGTCAGACTTGACCCTAAACCCTTCAATGGAAATGGACTCCAGAGTTTTTTCTTCTTTTTACTGCTGGGAGCTGAGTTGTATGCTTGGTGTCCATCCACAACAAGGAAATATGCAGATCTCAGGCAAAGTTAAAAACAGGACTCACTGGTTTCTTCAAGACACATGAATACACTTGCCACTGACCTAGTCCAGATTTAGTTCAATGACAGTGAGCCACATTATATTTTTGCTGCCTTGCAGACCAGTAGATTTTTGTTGCTTATTTCTAAGAATGTAAAGCATGCTGTTTTGTTAGATCCAATCAACAATTTTCATTTAAAATGCCTTTAAGTTAATGAGTACATCTTTTTTGGTCAAAATCATAATGCATATGGCATATAGCCACATGTCAATTGTGGCAAATTTACTGGACGAAATTTTACCATTCTGAGAGACTGAACAGTAGTCCCTCTTTGAGAGACCACTCCATTGAAAGACCACCTGCCTTTTGGGACCACACTCACCAGGTCCTAATGTCTATCTTATGCATGTTATTTCACCTCAAATCAGAGAGCACCTGTTTTATAGGTCTACTTTTAGATCTGCAGTTGGTGTGGTCTCTCAAAAACGGGACTTCTACACTGCATTTACATACCTTGCCCTTCTGTTTGGCAATTTCCCGATGTGATTCACGCTCAAGTTCAGCAAGTTTGTTCTGAAGATCACGTCTGGCCTCAGTGACCATTGTATAGTCCTGCTGATCCACTTTATTTGTCTCCATCTGGCCTTGAAGGTTACTTCTCTCCTCAATGGTGCTTTGTAGTTTACTTTCCAACTCTGCCAATTTTTCCCTGGTAGCCACCAAGTCTTGTTCCAGAGCATTTTTCTCTGTTATAGCTGTCACCTTTTCACTTTCAATAACAGAAAACTGCAATTTAAGAGAATCCAATTCGTTTTTGACACTGGCAGTCTGAGTTTTTAGTTCTTGTACCAGAGCAACATCGCTGGCACTGACTCCACTTTGTTGAGTGCCGGCCATCTCTTGCTCCTCCAATTCTAGTCGTAGCTTCTGTATCTCACCCTGCAAATCTGCATTCTCTTTTTCAAACCTCTCTGCCTCCTCTTTCTTAATATTCAAGTCTATCTTCATCTGCTTAAAGCTCTTTTCAACCCGGCCCATGTCACTTTTTATTGTCTGTAAGGCCTCATCAAAAACTTTCTTCTCCTCTTTAGCTGATGCAAGAGCTACTTCTAACTTCACTTTTTCCTCTTTCATAGTCATAGTCTCTTGATCTTTCTCCAGCAGTTCTTTCTGTGTCTTCTGGTGCATGGTCTCGGTGTCCACATATTTCTGTTCCAGAATGTCCAAGGATTTGTCTCTTTCCAGGATGCTTTCTTGAGCCAGAGTCAGGCGTTTCACTAGTTCAGCTTGTTCATGCTCTAGTACTGCTACATGGGCTGTGCTTCTTTTCAGCTCATTTCTAGCTTTCTGCAACTCTTTCTCCTGGTCTTCAGATGTCATTGTTAAACTTGAAAGCCTTGATTTTTCTTCATTGACATGAGACTGAAGGGATTCCTGCATGGTCTCTCTTTCCTGTTGAATCTGTGTGAACAGAGTTTCACGTTCCATCATATCTGCCTCAATGGCCTCCAGGTGGCGTGCCAGAACTTCCTTTTCCTGAAGTGACTTCTGTTGCAATTCCATCAAGTGGGCTTTAATGCGGACATTATCTGCCTTCAATTTCTCAATGCTATTTCCCTGAGCTATGGAGGTGGCTTTGCTCTTTGTGAGCTCATTTTGTAACTGTAGTTTGGCATTTTGGCAAACCTGCAACTGGTTCTGATACCATTCTTTGGAGGTCATCAGACTCTTCACCTCATTCTGTAGGGACCTGATATCATTCTCTGCCTGGATTCTGGCTTGGTTTGTGGTCTGGGACTCGACATACAACTCAGCAATCTTATCTTTCAATGCTTGTATAGTGCTCTCTTTGCCCTTGACCTCAGATCGCACCTCCTTTATCTTTTCCTGAAGTTTTTCCTGACCTTCTTGTCCAATTTTAACATCTTCCTGTAAACTTTTTATTTCTGTTAACTTCTCCTCCAACAACTTGTGGGCATCAATAACAACTTGCTCCAAACGAGCTCGATTCTGCTTGAGTGTTTCCAGATCAGCCTTAAGGGCATTGCGGTCTCCCATCACTCCCTGCGTGCTTGATTCTTGAGATTTAAGCTGTGTGGTCATAGTTGCCAGCTGGGCCTGGAACTGTGCACGCTCCTTTATAGCCGTTCTTGCTTCAACTTCCAGGATCTCAACTGTTCCTTCAAGCTTTGCATTCTCTTTCAGCACACGTTCAAGTTCCTTTTTCACACTCTCATGCTCCATGTTAGTGATGCCTGAAAATGAGGTGGAGTAATCAGACAATGACGTATCCATGCTGGTTCCCTGGTCAGTGGTGTCAACACTGATTGCACTGACAGACACGTCTCTGTCTCTGACCTCCTGAGTGACCACTCTCTTAACTTTGGTATGCTTTTGGGTAATTTCAACTGTGGAAGATTTACTGTGCATTTCTTGTACTTTTATTGGCGTGGAGGCATCCACAGGAGGCTGGCTTAGCAAAGTCTCCGAGTTCCCAGCCACTTCAGTCCCTGAATCACAAGCATTTAAGGATTCCTTGCCGGGCATCTTTCTTTGACTGGCTTGGCCTACAGTTGTGACATCAGGAGAGTACTTGCCATCAAGCTGTGCTGATGTGTTGATTTCCACTGTCTCTTGATGTTTGTATTCAATATTTTCTTGGGAAGCCTCGATCTTTTCAGAGAGTCTTTGCTCCTGGTCAAGGGCCTGCCTTGACTCTCCATGTACTTCAAAATGACTTTTCACTTCGGAATTTATATGTGCAACTTCTGTGCCAGTTTTGGACTCCCATTTAACTTTCTTGTGGTGGGCCCCACCAGAGTCCCTGGCCACGGTGGCCCCACCACCAGTGTGTTTGGTGGGCGTTCCATGACTTTCACTGACCTCACTTGATTCACTCACTGATGAACCAGTTTCATTATGATCCTCAATTACATTGGAGTCCCTGACACTGACAACTTTATCACCTTCACTTGTGTTCGATTGATGCCTATCGCCTGATTTTCTTCTCTTCTTCTCCTTCTTTTTTGAAGAGTTCCTTTTGTCTCGAGCAGGCTTGCTCATTTCAACTTTGACCCTTTTACCTGAAAACCATGAGGAGTTCTCTTTAGTTCTGACTATACTCTCTGCAGATATACGAATTAATTCCTGTGGTGTTCTAGCAACAACAATCTGATGATCTGTTGTTTGGTTTTCTGTATGAGTATTGTATTTCCCTCCCTTAGTTTCTGTTGAGTTTAATTGTGCAGAATCTATCCCTGATTGTGCATCATGCAGCCCTTGCATAGCATGTGGTTTACACGGTTTGAGCACAGTGTCAGACAGCTGTGGCACTGTGACACTTGCTTGAGATGTTTGACTTTCAAAAGACAACTTCCCATTGGCTTTAGTGGAGTCATTGCTGTACGTTCGCTGTCGGTCTTGAACAACACCTGTTACAGAACCGGACAGTTCGGAGTGGACAACTGACCCAGAGTCCTGAAAGACAAAATTTTATTATATATATCGACTCTTTATAAATTTTTTTTTAAAAAATCACTAGAGCATGACCATTTGGACAAAGTCAGTAGAAACCCAACCAAGGTACATCCACCAAGTTTCAAGTAAATCTAGCAAACAGTTTTGAAGAGGTAAAAATGTGAATAACCATTAATATTCAATTTGGAATGCCCACTGACTTACATAGAAATTAACAGGACTGTCTGCATCAACAAGTACCTGAATTGAAAAATTCCATAAAAGTCAGGGATCTACACGTGTAAAATCACCACCTAGTGCGCAGCTTTGTTTGACCCTTGTACAAGGTACACTGCCACCAAGTTCTAGCACAATCTGTGTGTCAGTTGTGGCCAAGATGTCAAAATAAAGACAACACACAAACACTTGTAGAAAATACTGGGCAAAATCACAGTACAATTAAGGTCTATGGGTCTCCAGAAGTGTCCCATGCAATTTTGAAGCCATTGGCCATATCATTTTTGAGAAGAAGATTTTTTAAGAATTTGCCAAAAACTGAACAGTAAAATTCATAAAAAAAACCCACAAATAATTGGAGCATGACCATTTGAACATACTTGATCAAAATTCACCCAAATAAATAAACCCAAATTTATAAATAAAAAAGAGGTTATAATATGTGTCCAAATATTTCTGATGATCTGATTTTTGGGCACCTGTATACATGGTATACGCAGTCCTGAGACCACTGACTTGATTTTGCAGTCTCGCTCTTCAAAATTTACATCAGGTTGCAAAAGCTGTTTAAATTTGCTCCAGCAATATCAACAGACCCAACGATAGATTTATTTATAAAACTGACATGCCCAACCTTGAAAAATGTCTTAAGGACAGAGAGAACGCGTGTACCAACTACAAAAAGAATGCATAAAGTTGATTTGCTCTGTGAAAAGCTGTGTAGTGTAACTCCACACATACAAGGATATTTACAAAAATATCTGCGAGTCAGCATCACGGCCTTACAAATGTACTCAGGAATGGTTGCCCTTGTACATGTGTATCTTGAAAATTTACCCGAGGCTGACTTTTTCAGCACAGTGTTACCTTTATTCCTGTTTAATCAGTGTGAAGGGTTGAGGTGCTTGTAACCTGTCATCCCGCCCTTGAGCACTGCATCTTGGGTAACAACAATCAGCGATGCCAAAACATGAGTGTATCCTGTGTGGCTCCTATTCAGTGAAAGTTGTGTCTGTTCCCACTTTGTTAAACCTACCTCAGATTTGTGATCAGAGTCGCTGTCTTTGTTGGTGTGACTGATTTGCCGCTGGGCAGCAGCTATGGCCCTGGCCACCTCCTCTGCCGACGCAGGAGCAATGTTAGGATTACCTGCAGGCACCCAAAAGACAGGTACTGATTCAGGGTGAAGTCAACATTGTATTTATCAATAGGAGATGTTTACTGCTGGCAAATATTTCCAGAGACAAGAGATGCATGTACACTAGCTTTAATACCGAAAGAATGTCCCTCTGTGCACAGCAACCACAATGACAATTTGCAGAATAAATACCGGATAATACCAGTTAATACCAGTGCCAAGTGAACTTTGGAAATTTTTAGAGTGTTAGAATGTGACTCAAGTTAAGACCTACATTTGGAATATTAGAACACTATTATTGTACACTTGATGGTAAATATTTTACATATTGACATAATTGTACCATTTTCTGGGTCATAAAAAGGGAGGAATAATCTTAGGGAGCAAGGGGACCACAAGAGCTACAATGAATGTGGCACACAAACTGGTAAATGTGTATAGGCTCAAAAGGTTAGGTGTGACATCAAAACATTTTTAAGACTGAATAATAATAATAATAAAAAAACCCCCACAGCACTAACTATTAAACAAACTTTGTACAGGTTCACCAAAGGTACATGTATACATCCCTGCCAGATTTGAAGAGAACCTGATCAATGGCTTTTGACAAATCAAAAATATGATTTATGACCAGACACATGGTGGGATGAAAGAAAAGCAACTGTAAAAGCTTAGCTTACTGACAAGTCAGCTGAGCTAGAGATGTACAAAAAAAAAAGATGAAAAATTTTGTGTTTGTACATGTACAGCAGCTTTAAAGTTATCAAGCGGCAAATTGCAACTGGCAGTTGTACATGTACATACGAAAGGAATACACCTGAGCCCTCCAGACTGAAGTACCTTCAAATGCATGGGTACAACCTTCCCTTCTCACCCTTTGTTATGAAAAGTACGATTGAATTACCTATGACAGAACGTTGCAGTGCCAAAGCTTCCACTGTCTCAGTGAAGGCACGGAATGTCTTGCTGTTACCCAGAGTTCCCTGTGTGTCAGCCATGTGGGCGTCAAGGTTGGACTCCCCTTCACTTATATGGGCTGCAGTTAGCTGAGCACAAAGTTCAAAATGATTAGCCACCATGTACATGTAATTATGATAGTCTTCCTGTAAACACTTTTCACAGCATCTGGTTCTGGGAAGCAGTTGTGCTAGACTGAAATTTTTGGATGACACAATCTCACAGATATTGTATTTTACACCCACATTAACAAAACTTATTTAACATAAAAGAACTCGACTTTTTTTTTGGTCTGTTGCCCAAGTGTCCCTGTCTTTCTATGCCACACTCACTCGAGTGTACAGCAGTGAAAGAATGGAGCAAGCAGGGACACACGAAAAAAATTATGTTTCTAGATTTTTTTATTTTGGAACCCACTTGTCCCCCAGGTCAGGGTTCTTCATTCTATAAGAGATGTTATTTTCTTCCATAGGATGAGTGATATAATGATCATGTAAATATATCAAATTTTTAAGTTGAAGGTGTGCGATTGATAAAATTAGGACCGCATTACACTATCTTTCTTTTTTTTTTTGTGGTGGTGGTGGTGGGGGGGGGGGGGGTTGGCATTGGTGCTTTATATATCTGACAAATGACTGCTCTGAGTGATAAAATACCTTGTATCTTTAAGTAAATAAAGTTACAGAACAATTTTGTTTTCAAATTCTTTTTTCCATTTTGTAGAAAGTAGTTATATCAGGCTAAACATGCTGACAACAGACCAAGACCAAGTGCATGATCAAGATATCCTGGTTATTTATCTGCAGTATGTCTGTGTGCTAACACAGATATATGTATAGACCCATATCTTTTACATGGATTGCGAAGCAGGCCAAGTCTATATTAATCACTCTCCATGGCACAGATTGTGGCGTATACTTCCTACCTGCATGTTATACAGATATATTTTTTTCCACGAATTCTACCTTTCTTTCTTTCTATCTACTTTACACCCAATGTTTTCCAAAGTTTTTTTGGGACACCACATCACCGAGAAATACTCAATTTTGCACAATTATTGACATAGTAGTGAAATTAGGCACCTGCTTTGGAATAGTCAACATGTTGAAAATATGCAAATTAGGGCCATTTGAAATTTGAAGTATTTACTATCTTTAAAACTATTAAAAAGGTAGAGGCACCATTCCAGCTTTAATTCATACGTTTGTGCTACATGTAATAGCACATCAAATAAACCACAATCAAAAATTGTAGAATTTTAATTCATGCAAATTAGGGGCACTTAAAAAGTCTAACTGTTCATTATCTTCAAATTTATTTAAGGTGGACATGGTAGAGGAAAGATCCAAACTTTAATTTATTGGTCTGTGCTCTACAGGCATTCAATGGATCACAAAAAAAAAAAAGTTGTAGAGTTATAAGGTATTCTAATTAAGGACACATGAACAAGTTAAATGAGGTAGAGGTGTCCACCATTCCTTAAATCCTTAGGTTTTGCTACATTTTTATTTCAATTAAGCTTTAAAAGTTTGAAAGCACACAGACAGATTTCCAATTCTGTGCCAAGGAAAGCTATTGACTCAGTCGTGCTCTGACCAGGAATGGGTTAATCAGGGACGTGTTATAGATGGACTACCAACGGGAGCGCTAATCCCTTTAGTGGTCAACTGGGCGCGACGACTACAAAGCGTGTTCACTAGCGCTGCTCAAGTTAATCCCCCTGCTCAGTCCGTTTGTTGTTCCATCTATTTTTCCGCATTCGGTTGTATCGGGTTACATACATCAGGCTTACATCGGGTGTGCTTTTGTACCAAGTTCAAAAACCGAGAGTTTTATGCGTGCGCAACCAGTCTCATCGTTTGAATCAGAACCGTGCGAGTCCATCGATGTGTTTTTCGTTGAAATCGGCTGATAAAAGGGCTAGTTTTTGCATTTTTTCAGTCCAAAATGATGCAAAGCTAGACAACTTGCGTGCGTAATAACTCCTTACGCCGTAATCAGCAATAAAAAATGTAGTTTTAGATGGATAGTGTATGCTGGTAGGATTATGATGGTGGTTTCATTTTTTGTAGCTGAGTCCGGCGTAACGCTAAATTTTGACTTTAAAATGTGGAACACGGTGAAAAATTTTGCACATTTCAGTCGGTGATGCGATTATTCTCGCCTTTCATCGCGTGACCTGGCCCACGAGACTGCCAGCGGCCAGCGCGGACCGTGGTGTTGTGTTTGTTCAGCACTGAAGGTGCTCGCTCAAACACCCGATCACTTGAGCAGCGGCAACATAAATGGTACAAAGGGGGCCCCGCCGTTGGTAGTCCATCTATAACACGTCTCTGGGTTAATTCAGGGCAATAGTCTATATCTGGGTTAGTTCCACTACACCCTATGGTCTGGTGGCGATATATTGATGATATCTACTGTATCTGGACTTTTGGGGAACAATACCTTGTGGAGTTTGGGACATATTTGAACACCTGTCACCCACCTATCAAATTCTCTATGGCATACTCCTCCACAGAGATCAGTTTCCTAGACACAATCGTCAGGATTGATGAAAACAGGAAGACATACACCTCACTGTACACAAAGCCAACAGACACACATACATACTTACATTACCGCTCCGCCCACCCTAAACACTGTAAACAGGGAGGTCCATATAGCAAACTACTGAGAGTCAAACGCATTTGCACCTGAGTAGAGGATTTTGAATCCAAATCCCAAAATATCCTCAATTATTATGAGGCGCGGGGATATCCCCCCATCACTTTGCAGGACACACTGGACCGGCTACATCTCCCGGACAGGAAAGCACTCCTGTCACAAACAAGACCAGCAAACCAAGAAACAGATAAGCTGTTCCTTATCACCCAGTATAATCTAGCCTTGGTGCCTTTGAAACAGATTATTCAAAGGAACTGGGGCACAGTATTAGCCTCCAGGAGTACACCAGTGCTGGGAAACAAGCAAGTGGTCTTGGGATTCAGGAGGGCAAGGAACCTTAAAGATGATCTCACCCAGTCCAGAATCTGACACCCACCAAAACCACAAAACACGCCAGCAGTGTCTGGTGCGACTGAGAACAATCCTTGTGATAAACAAGACTGCAGGTACTGTGTCAAAGTAGATAGAACTGGCACAGTTAAGAGCACCCACACCAGGCATACATATTCAACCCCCAAAGGAGGTTCATGCAAGGGTGGCAACCTCATATACCTCCTCACACGTAAGGTGTGCAGGAAGCAGTATGTAGGCCAAACAGGCAGAAGCCTAATGGACAGGATGCGGGAACATTTCTATTATATCAATAGGAAAGACTGCACCCAACCACTCGGGAGACATTTTGCTCTACCGGACCACGGCACACTGGATTTAAGCATTCAAATTCTGGAATACATACGCACACCACCAAAGCTAAGCAAGACTCTAAAACTTACTAAAGAGACGCACTGGATACACCAACTAGGGACAACAGAACCGTTTGGGCTCACTGTTATGAGCAAATGAACCCTTGTTCAGTCTTATGCTAAATTTTTACCCCGATTCATCTGCTTGATAACAATGACACTTTTTTATGAAACACTAGTTTCCTAAACCACGAGCTGTGAAAAAATATTCCCCACTTAAGAAGGTAGGCTGTCATGAGACACCATATCTCTTCTCAATAATTATATATAGAAAAAATCTTAAAGATGGCGGGGGACCATCAGGCACAATGAATGCCACAGTAGTGGCAAGATCTGTACTGGTTGCATTGCCAAGGGTTCTGACATTGCAATTACGCCACACCTGACTTTTTGCCTTGTTACATGAAGTGCACATATGAATGTACACCTGGACGTAAGTCACGTGTACGTTACACCCACTATATAAAGCATGCACGCACAGCTGTTAAACTAGCCTAGCCAGACTACTGGCGAAACCGGTCAGGCTTTTTGAGTCAGCGGTTGGAGGGTTTTAAGTCATTTTTGGCCTTGCCCTGTCGATTGCTCATTAGTTCTAAATTCGCCGAAAGGTGGTGTTGCCCATCCTGTTCATGATTGACCACCCACATTTTGGGTCACTTTCCATGACCCTCACTTTTTCTCCATAGATTAACATGGGGAATAGGCAGATAAAAATTTAGCCTCTCTATATGTTGCCAAATGAGCATTTAACTTTAATTTTATCGCACCTTGGTGTATTTAAAAGATAATAATATGTACTTCAGGTGGATTAGAAGATGATAATTCCCAAAAATCATCATCATATGCAGGGTAAAACGTTTAGGTTCACTGTAATGTAAGGGCCTTTGTTGACCCACATGACATCAAACGGCATGGGTTGCTAGGTGTTACAAACATGCATCATGGGAACAAAAGCCTGTGTGTCAAGAAATTAAACCAACCCAGATCACCCCTATTCCATGCACACAAAGAAAACCAACTGTGATTGTCTTACCTGTAAGAGCCTGTGTACCTCAAGGTGCTGAGCTCCAACCGGCAACCCCTGCACTGTGTCACCCACAACTGTCTCTGCAGACGCTCCCGCCTGTTGTAACTGTGAGATCAACTGAGATGCAGGGTCTGGGTCTGGCCTCTTTGGAAACTTTAACGCCTGATTTAATTTCTCAACCTGATCTAGATCTTTCGTTATACAATCTGCACTGTTCACACTTTCAACAGCCCCATCTGTAGGATCTGAACCAGACAACTGTCTCGTTTGTTCTGATGTATGATTTTTTACTTCAACACGGTCACCTGTATTGGTTATATATGCATCTCCCGATTGCACATAAGTCTCTGTGGGGTATGACAACAGTACGTCTAATTCCTGACTGCCTTGTGCAGAAAGCGGGTCATTTGAAGTCTTGCCTGTCTCTGATACAGTTTCTTCTGTGGAAAACGTGACTGTTTTGGATTTTCCTGTGGGAGTCCTTATGGAGTCACTTTTTATCTGTGTGTGGCCATTGGAGTGTGGTCGTAGTCTGCTGTCTTTCGGTGAATTTGTCCTTAACCTTTCAGCCACCAGGGCGGCCGTTCTGGTCTTTTCATCTACGAGATACGTATTGGTTGTACTTGTTTTTGAACTGCTTTGAGATGCGAGGTCTGGCAGCTCAGTACTGGCCTCCACTAGGTCTCCGCCCCCATAGGAGTTGGACAAGTGAGACAGAAGACTAAAATTTGATTTATCTGAAACACACATATGTAGAAACTTACATGACATGCAACTTGACAGTGATTCACACACACACACACATATATATGTATGTATATACTGTGAAACCTCATTATAAAGACACTTAGATATCCGACATATTCATTACAATGACACAAGTTTTGAATGGCAAAAGCTCATTTTCTTTGTTGTTTGATTCATTTATCTGACATATTCAGTTATCTGACACATTTCTAAGGGAACAGATGGTATCATTATTACGAGTATTCACTGTATGTGACTGTGTATATATATATATATATATATATATATATATATATATATATATATATATATATATATATATGTATGTATGTATGTACAGTGGTATCTGTCTTGAGAGACCCCTCCAATGAGAGACCACATATCTTTTTAAGACTGCTCTCTCAGAACACTGTGCTATCTTTTCCATGTTATAATACCTCTAATGAAAGACCATCTGTTTTGAGAGACCACATTTTGACCTGCCCTAGGGGCAGTCTGTCAAGACAGGGACCACTGTTATCAAGGTCCTCATTTGCCTCCATAGCAGTTGCGACTGGAGCGCCCACATCAGTAACTTTAGCGAGTCTGGGAGGCTGCCAGGGAGGCAAGGTCCTCATCATCATAAACAAAATTCCAGATATTTTGAGGAATATAGACACCAGTGGTCACCCTCTTATAAGTCCCCCATGAGGCAAACTCCTCGACAAAGGCCGCTTCTCCGTGCAGCAAGGGTCATATTTTAATTTTACCCCCCGTCCTCCCTTAAAAGAGGCCTCCCCTCTTATAAGGCCACATTTCTGGTGCACTTGGGATGGCCTTACAAGAGGGGGACCACTCTATTCAAATAAGCGCACAGCCTTCTTCATCAAATGGGGTTGTTTTCCACATGAAAACATGTTGATGGTACATGGGCATGGTTCCATCAGAACACACATAATGAGTTAGGTCTTTTATCAGCATTGTGACTTGTGACTTAATGATCTTCACTTAGTTGAGCACCAAAAAAGAAAAAAAAAAAAGAACTTGCACCTGCCAGTGTATTCATTGTTTCATCCATTCTGGAATCATTCAATGGGATTCTGGAAATTCACAGAAACTTTGCAAATTTCTCACCCACATTCTTCTCCGAAATGTGTGAATTTACATGAAACATTTTTTCCTACCTAGTCAGTTTATTTTTGCATGTATTGTTTACCTGGACTGAAGTATGCTGAATGAGCACTGACTTGGCAAAACAATCCACTCCAATTACATTTATCTTCCAGCTGAATATTCAGCTCTCACCTTTAAGGAGACTCAATATGATTCCCTCTGGCCAAATTCACCTTCCAGTTACATTATAAATACATAGTACATATACTTGCAGTGTTCTCTGCAGCTTAACCCAATCCTGGTCAGAGTAAGACTGAGTCAATAGCTTTCCCCAGTGCCGGTTGGGCGTGATGCCTCCAAGCTGTACCAAGGAAAGCTATTGACCTAGGGCGTGGCATCACCAATGTTCTCACATGCAAATATCAGCAAAAATGTTTCTAGTAACAAGAAATTTAAGTAAAAACGTTGAGGCAGACTACAAGTAACAACCAGGTCCTTTTAGGTGATCTGAGCAGAAAAGGCTTGAAACAGGAGTGAAATTCACCCTGCCTTGTCCTTGTCAGCTTGCTCCCTTTTCTTCTCCTTTGATATTGATGTAACGATTACTCACCGTTAACGATATGATCTACTCCTGCCACATTCACCTTCCAGTGAGAGTCTGCGTGTGGTATGTGTACCTGTTCCTCCAGTAACACCCCATCCTCTGTCAGTGGTAGTTGAGACGTCAACAGATTGGGCCGGCTACCACCTTCAGAAAGAGACCAAAACAGTCAGGCCATTGAGCAGGAGCTGTGAAAGCCGCTTGTCACAGTTGTCAAATTTTTAGAAGTCTCTCTGGCCTGTTGTATCAACATTTAACTGTCAGGTGGATGGTTAGGCCTGAGTAGGTACAAATATGGATTAACCACATGATAACAAAGACAGCGCAGATTACACATGTGATGAAATGAATATGACGATTGCTACAAGCTCATGAAGTACCCGACTGTACATGTATTTAAACATGACAATGTTTTACAATAATAAAGGTACAGTCTTCATGTTCAGATACACCATACACAGTTCACATACATGTAGCTGTCCATCCACAGCTGTATATATTGATAGACTATTAGCCTCTATGTGTGAGCGGTGTAAAACTGACACAATGCAATGAAACCTGTCATGAAAGACCACCCCTAAGGATGACCCAACTTGTGGTCTCTCACAACAGCTGGTATCTCAAAGGAGGTACTTAAAGATGAAAAGTCTACCAATATAGTCCCCATGGCAACCGTGGGTATCTACGGGATGAAGGTGGGCTTCCCCATGGTTTCGATCACACCCATCTTCTGTCTACGCTTCAGCAATGTTAAGCCTTGTCCTCAACTTATTATCCTCTGGTGCACAAACAAACACACACCCATGCATTTATATAACGTTACAGTGTAGAAATGTCACAGAGAAACTGATCCTACACAAACCTGCCAAGTGTCTCCGGTATTTATTCTTGTCATGTAAAACATTGCATGAACCTTCTCCAACTGGCAGCAGCAGTGAGCATCAATCATACCTAAGACTGACTTGGTTTTCTACACTTTACAAACATCTTTAATTTGTACATGTGTTGCCATTTAGGCTTCACCATTTGGAGAACAAATTTTGGAGAATAGGAGTGAACAAAAAAAATTCAAAAACAAAAACAAAACAAAAGGCCCACGGGCCTAATGTTCTGCTGGTACCGTGGCTACATTGTTCCTACAGCTTCATTTCAAAGTAGCAAGTCCTCAAGTGCCTTCTGAACATATAGAACTAATGTGATTTTAGTGTCTCATTTGTCCACCAGATGGCACTTGACTCCACATGTAGGTGGCACCACTAAATTGAATGTCCCACAGGCGGCCATTATAACACATCCTGGCATATCTGAGAGTAAGAGCTGTAACTTAAATGAAGACTATGCTCACCAATTAAGTCCAAGTCTGACTTACAAAATAAGAGGCATTAACATATATGATGAACACCAAACTTTTGACTTTGCCCCACCTGAACGCAGTCATGTTGGATTTTCACCTGTCTGCACCCAATATCACCTTTAAATTTAGGACCACCCCGGAAAAAAATTATGCCCAAAATTAATTATTCAAATCGCTCGATTTTGTGATGGCAAAATCTGAATTAAAATTATATGTAACAGATTTTAGCCTACCACAAATCCCACCACTGTGGTCAAGCCAAATCCTACAGTGCTGGTCAGTAGACATTATACCTTTGTGCTGCCCTCTGTGGCCAATTTAGGGGTGCAACCTAAAGGGGACCTCTACTTTTTGCAAGACTTAATATGTAATTGTTCATATACAATGTACTATCACATATAAGTCTGTCTGTGAAAAAATAATCTCCTGACTGCTTCTGTTCTTGAAATATCAAGCATTTACAATATTATGCCACAGTGGATTTTCATGCAATTTTTAACATTTTCCGCTTACCCTCCCAAAACAATAAAAACCATTATTTTTTGCTTAGATATCGTTTCATTTCTTTTCGTTTTCACTTGCATGGTACAAATGATGTCTGCTTGTGGCAATGAACTATTTTTTGACACAAAAACTGTGGTGAGTGAAGCTTTATTGAACCCCATTGTACCCCCTACCCCATAAAATGAAGTTTCTTAGATGGAAAAACATGTCCTTGTGCTGCTGTCATAAAACAAATATTTTTGACGACAAGTACTTGTTGTTGCCCCTATTTCACTAACTCAATGCCTTCATGAAATAACATGAAGGTCGTTGTGATGAGCTTGTTACTTCCCTCAGTTTGATCTTCAAACTTGACCATTTAGGCCGCATTCTGTTGTTTTGAAAGGTGCCAGGTGAAAAGTTACGAGTTGAGCACATTTTTATTTGGAAATCATTTATATGTAATTGCAACATTTTCTAGCTTTATCAATTGTACCTGCATACCAATTAAAATACCAATTAAACGTCACTCATTCTATCTTCTGGTCGAAATTATGAAGAAAAATCACGTATTTCAGTTAATACATCAAATGCCGCCATTAAAGCCCTTTGTACACCACACACGTAAATTTATTTTGTTCTGGTGTCCTAACATACAAAGATAGCCATGTTAGAATTTCTGCAATTACAAGCCCAAAATTAATTATTCAAATCACTTGATTTTGTGATGGCAAAATCTGAATTAAAATTATATGTAACAGATTTTAGCCTACCACAAATTCAACCACTGTGGTCAAGCCAAATCCTACAGTGCTGGTCAGTAGACATTATACCTTTGTGCTGCCCTGTCTGGCCAATTTAGGGGTGCAACCTACAATCATAGCTTATTTGTGCAATTCCTGTGACGGATTTTGTTGCATGTGCCAAGATAACAATGAGGGATTCCTTCACTTTATGCTCAAGGTCACTGATATTATGTAAGATTCTAGCACTGGACATGGTGCACATACCCTAAAAATTTGGCAAGTCTAATCTATGACTTTTTCAGATGTGGAATTTTTTATCTTAAAACATGTTTCGGTTCATAATTTCCATCAAATTATAGGTGGCACCACTAGTATCATTAGCAACTTAGACTTTGACCTTCCCAACAATCTAACCAAATCCGATGAAAGTTGTAATGCAAAATAACTGAAGTTAGCCTACAGGTGAAAGCCAAATGCAGCTAAGGTAACCCTCTGACCTAGCGAATTTGATCAAAAGTCAACCATCTTGGAACTTAATGTTGCCATTATAGCGAAATAGATGTATTTATATGTGTATACACCTGTGCAGTATAAAAGTCATAATTCAAAATCTCAAGTGTTGTGCTGAAAGCGCAGCATACCAACATACAGACAGACCAGCTGACATGAGCAAAGCTATTCGCCCTGCCTTCTGAGAAGGGGGCATAAAGATATCTGAATTACTATTAGGCTAGCGGCAAATGCTTCAAAAGTGCCCTAAAAATAGGTGCAACCCCAACCAAAGGTATAACAAGACACAACCTATATCAACATGTGCGTACATGTCTCCTCTTTACAGAAAAATAGGTTGTGGAGTCCAAAAAGCGTTTTTTGGTATGTTTACACGCCCGTTTCTATGGCAACCTCTATTTTTGGGGGAAAATGACTATTTTTTACTAATTTGTTAGTATCTGCCTTAATTTTGTAGATAAGCACTCCAAATTTCATCAGAAGGTAGCACTAACCTTACTCTTTCAACAGGCATGAAGCTTTTTAAAAATTATTTGAATAACATCATTATTATTATAATTATATGCAAAATTTTTTCATCTATTTGGCAATATAAATACCTCTATTTGCTGATGTTGTTTGCTGCAGTTGCCAAATTACCAAAAATGGGGGTAAATGTTAAATGATGAAGGTAATATACTTCCAGGGATATACTGATACCAAATTTACTGGAGTATATGAAGTGGACACCATTACATGTATGCAAATTAGGCTTCAGATGTTGGGGTTTTTGAAGCCATTCCGGAGATGTATATCACACATTATGTGCTGTACCAATGCAAAACGTTACATTTCCTTGAAAAGTGCTTCAAATCATATAGAATATAGAACCCCAATCGTCTTATCAACATTTTTTGTTCACAGCTTTACTAAAATTTTATGGGTCCGCCACGGGGGGGGGGGGGGGGGGGGGGGCATTATGTTTATGGGTTGTCTGGTCTGGCTAACTTGTGCAAAAGTGCTTTCTCCAGAACGCATTGTTGGAATTTGAGCAAATTTAGCATATATATTACCGAAAAAAAAATGAGGTGAACACAATTTAGAAACCCTATCATTAAATGTATGCAAATGAGGTCATCTTCAAATTAGGATTTTATAATTTATGTGTTGTGTTGTAGAGGCACCAGAAAGCACAAATCTGGGCACATTTCTGTGATTGTCTCATTATCAGTGTTATTGAGAATGACTGTGCATATTGTCAAAATGCGTTGCATGATTGATAATATACACATGGTGAACTGGAATATTTTCTAAAATGAAGCTTGGACCTGGTAAGAACACCCACGTTTTAATGTACTTGCAGGTTAGATAATTTTGTACCATGAACCTAAAATCATGAACCTGGAACCGCCATTCAAGAAGCCACCCCCAGCCAAACTAAATCACAATACCTGTTTTATGTAGCAAAGCTGTCAACACAGTAAAAGGGACTGATTTCAAAACTACTTTGGAAAAGCTACGATATATGATTGCTTCCACCACAGACCGATCAGCTGCTAAACTACCGCCCACTGAGGATGCATTTGAGCAACATGTGAAAAGGGCACAATACCAATGTGCCATCTGGTGCCACAATGGCATTGATCAATTGCATACAGCTCTTAAAGCGCTATCATTTCGAGACATAACAATAATTAATGAATATTTGGGTCTCACTGATTCAGAACACACATTTCCGCAAAGAGTTTGTGAAATTGTGTACGCTTATACAACAACTATTCGAAAACCAGATTCTAATAAGAAAAAATTAGATCAAATGTTTTGCAGCATTCCTTTCAAACACAAAATTATTGATTCACTAAACATTCAGTCCCTTTTCAAATTGAAATTTGTTCGTAACATGATTCCCAAGGATTGCAAAATAAAAGACCCCCCCCATCATTTCCTATAAATATGGCAACAATATTGGACAAAGTATCATGAATTACAAGCAATTTCTGGCTTCAATTACTCTTTAACGTATCGCAGCGAATCAAAATTGTGATAGTATGTCTAACAGTAAATATTCACATTTTGTTGATGCATACCACAAACATGTATTTACAGGTAATTTAGATATCGTACAGAATTCAAGTTTAAAAGAAATTATAAAAAAAGGTACAAAATTTCGGATATGCCCCAAGTTGAATATTGACAGTATTTTTTTCAGGATACATGTGATGCATTTGATTCCTACTGTATGAGATGGGCAAAGAAAGAAAAATAGAATTTCAGGAATTTAAAGGACGGTTATCAAACTTGAAAAAAAGTCTCTTGAAAAAGAATTTACTGTTACAAATCCCACATTAAGAATTTCAATACGGTTAATCTAAAACAACCTGAAGTTTCAAAAGCAGTCAAAGAACTACAAGAAAGTTTTGTAGTCACTAACATAGATAAGGCAGGGAACAATCTTGGGATCATCTGCAAAAAATATTATCTGGATGTTTTGAAAAAAGAACTTGGTATAAACAATATTTCAGACATAAGAGGAAATGATGTATATAAATTACACAAACAATCCATTGATAATTTGATGGATACACATAAAGATGAGACGAAAAGGAATTTTAATACCAAAATTTCTGAAGAGGACTTCTCTATTCCACTTTTGTTCTGGATACCCAAATTACATAAAAACCCTTTTAAATCTAGATTCATAGCCGGTGCTGCAAAATGTACAAGAAAACAATTATCAAAAGAAGGAACATTGTGTTTGACTGCAATTAGGAATCATTTTCGTAAATACTGTAATGCAATTTCAAGAAACAGTGAATTAAATCGTTTTTGGAGAATTAGCAATTTTTCCGAGTTAGTATCTATAATCAAAGATGTAAAAGCAAAAAATATCAAATGTTTTGATTTTTCTTCACTGCCCACAAATCTACCCATAGATGAAGTCAAAAGTTCACTTTTAGAATTAATAAGCAAAATGTTTAACCATAATGGTAAACCATACATTAATATTAATTCATATACAAGGAAAGCATAACACAACAAATATTCAAAAAGTAACATTAAATCGTACACTGTTGAAACTTTGATAGATGCTATAAAATTTCTTTTGGATAATACTTTTGTTCAATGCGGACCATTGTTTTTTCAACAAATAAAAGGCATCGCAATGGGTAGCAACTGCTCCCCTTTGTTGGCAGATTTGTATTTAACCCGGCTTGAATTTAAGTATATGGATAAACTGATGAAAAAGGACTTTCAAATGGCTACAAAATTATCAAACAACGCAAGATATATTGATGGCATTGCTTGTATAAATGTAAAAAATTTCAGTAAAATTTCTAAAGAAATTCACCCAAAAGATATCCCTTTGGAGGGTAACAATTCAGATGGTTTCAGAGATGTGTTTTTGGACTTGGATAATCAGGTCACAAATGACAGGTTTTGTATTAAAATCTATCACAAAATAGATAAGTTTAACTTTGAAGTAGTTAATTATCCTTTCCCAGGCAGTATTATTTCGGATACTATTGGGTATAATACGTTTTTTTCACAGACTTTGAGATTTGGTCGTATTTGTTCTAAATTTTAGGACTTTGCATCTCTAACCAAATTTTTATTTACAATAAACTTCAGTCAGGAAGATTCAAAGATGTACTTTTGATCAAATATTTCTACAAATTTTGCTGTAAATATCCGGAGATTTTAGACTTGCCGTTTTTTCGACTTAATTTTATCTTTTGACATCATTCTGTTTTAATGTTCACCTTTCAAACATTTCAGGCTGGCTTGATTTCTCTTAGGTTAAACCCCCAGGGGTTATCGGTAGCGAGTAGCGGCCTACAACAGTTAGAAGCTTGCCTAATTGTACTTGATATCTGGTTAATATTTTCATTGCATTCTCTTGACTGAAATACAACTGACAATCGGTAGCAAGCAGCGGCCTACCACAGTAACATGTTTGCTTACTTGTACTCAAAATCCTGTTTAGAAAAATTGTTTTGATAACATGTTTATGGCATAAATGCTAATGACTTTTATTCTTTTCTGACATGCCTAAATTCACTTTTACTCAATGTTAAAAAAATACTCAAAAGTGACAGCATTTTTTCAAATATCACAAACCTGACACATTACGTTGATGCATTGACTCAGGGTTGGCAATGAAATAGAGCTTAATTGTTTGAGGAGTAGGTGTCATCATGGAGTTTGTTTTACATTTCTGGTGCAGGATGTACATTGTTGCAGTCATTGTTAGGATTTCCCTTGGTTTATACAGGTGGTCTACCTGCAACTGTTTATTTTTACAATCACTAGGACTGAATATAATGCCCCAGCTTGTTTCCACTTCAGTTAAACACTGGCGGATGGTTTAACTAGAATAAGCTGTCCAGCTAGAAAGGGTATATATTGGTTCAGGGGTAAGTCAAATTGTTCTTAACTGAACCTGTACTACACAAATTTGGTAATTATAGTTTGTTTGCCAGGTATTCTTCTTTCATAATGAAGGTCTGCATGTATATGCAAAACTTTACGTATATAGCCTATTCATCATTTGCCACGTTCATATTTATTCATTATTATGTGGGTTGTCTTTGCTGAATATTTAGCTTAGACAAGGAGCCGCTACTCAGAGAGACATGTACGGGTAAAAGGCTCCGAAACATGTTCAGTAGTTACTCGCCAAAGACCCTTTAATTTATTTCGGCTAATACAGCCTATGTCAAAATTTTACAAGGGAACGTGTGCAATTTGGACAATAGTACTTTTATATGTATATAGGTTAGGCCGGGACAGGTTAGCTTATGGAGAGTAAAGAGTTCGGACTGCGGAATAGGGTAATGACTACTAGGAAGTGGTTTTGGACAAAAAGACACCAATACAACAGTCACATTCCTAACCCTAAAGTGTGGGATCCCAATGGTAACGGCTTGGAAATGTCTAATGATGGCTACCTCAAGCCTTCGATGTATACCAATGAGCTAGCCCCACTGGAAGTCCGCAACCTGACTCATATGTATTGCACTGATATTGAGTGTACTGTCCCAAGAAAGTACCATTGCCTCCAGACAGGACTTAAATGCACAGAATTATGTGCATGCCTTGGATATGAGTGTGCAAATGACACTTTTGACACTGAAACAGACAGTGATGATGAGGAAGATGATGATTGAATCTTGGCGTAGAATCTCCAAACCGTGACCATCATTGATCAGCTTTCTATATTTGGTGTGTACATGTACTTATACTGTTTTCCTTTACTAAAAGGCATCTTGAATTATCGTTTGATGCCAGAGATACATTAGTTTTGTTGCAGGACTCCAAGGAATGGTTCACTGTAAATTCCGTGTAGGTGTGAATACATGGTACAAAGTACTATCTTACTTTATCAGTTGCATTGGCAATTGTTATCACGGTTCCCTAAGCGAAGATGACATATGATAGCCATATTAGCATATTAAGTAATATGCATGTGGTATACTCATATGAACATGATAAATAAAACTTGTATGAGTACTGTTCCTAGTCATTTTGCCTTTTTTTAAATAAACAAAACTATATCTTAGTAAATATAGTATGTTATCCGTCGCACAATACTTAATTTCGATGTAAATTTCATCTATTTGCATAAATTAACATATGATAATTAGGCACTTTGAGCAAACTCTGTATTTTTTTACTATATTTGAGCAATTGAGCACATTTTGATGTTTATTTAGCCTTTCCGCAAGCAGTATCACCAAAGTTATTATTTTTAAGGACAAATTTTAGTTGTCTCAGAAATGGCTTAGGTTGTCATGGAAACGGGCAGAAATATACATGATAAAACGCTTTTCAGATTCCACAACCTATTTTTTCATGAAGAGGACATATATACCTATAAGAAAATATAGGTTGTAATTTGTTATACCACGGGTTGGGGTATGACCCCTGAAGGGCCCTCTATGCCGCAGGTCTATATGGGATATAATACAAATATATGATCAAAATAGCGGAAATAAAGCATTTAAAATATCTAAAATCAAACAAAAACCTCAATCCAATATAACTGAAAAGTCAATCTCAAGAAAATTTCCATATTAAAGACCGGATCAGTTGTCCTTGGGACAAGCAGACACTAAACCATGTAAATATAGTTTTCTCACCCAGTCAAGAAGAATTGTTGACTGACGGTTAAAAATGCTTTTCATTTAAAATAATTCAAATTACATGTACTTCTGAAAACATCAAAATGACAATGATTATTCCACTGTACAATTACATCTATACACAATGCTGGAAAGCACTACTTGTCATTTATTCCATGTTAATAATCATATTTCCTCAAATGTATTTTGCTGGAACTGGATAATATTATTCTTCTTTTGAATATTAAATTTCCCATTAAACAACAGAGGCTCCAAGTCAACCATTTTTTTTGGATGCAAGATTCTCTTTCTCCACTTTCCTCTCAACACAAGCATCATCAACAGCACACACAATGCCCACAGTATTCACCCACACTTTGGGAATACCTGGTGGGTCCTACTCTAGCTGTCACCAAGGCAGCAGTAGCATGACTTTTCGTCATGTGAACATTACTTTACAGGGCAAGAAAATTTATCATGGATGTACTTTTCTCAGGACAAGTGCCCCTTTCATTTACATGTTATTTTACTGAATTTTCACTTGTCCTGCATCACAACAGGACATTGGAATTTTCTTGCCCTGCTTTAACATTCACCAATAAGATGTGGAATGAGATCACACAGAAACTTATCAGATGTATTAGATGTAGTTGTAAACATTAACAGAGTACGTGCTATACATAAAACAGTCATGTACAGAGTCTAAAATGAGTGCAAACCTCTCAGTATAGAGTCTAAAATGAGTGCAAACCTCCCAATATAGAGTCTAAAATGAGTGCAAACCTCCCAGACCACAGAAAGTGCGAGCCCACACCACACTGAATGAAGCCTGACACCAAGCTCAATAAACCTGTTTTCTTAACCATTTCCCCCTTGAACTAGCCAAAACTGGCTGGTGGTCAAATGTGGTCTGCTTCATTGTGTTAAAGTAATTTCAACAGTAATGAAAAACAATTTGACTGAAAAATGGAAATGAGACCTATCAAGATACATGACTCAGGTCAACAGTTTTAATTCAAGGAGGAAAGGATTAAATTAACAAGGGAAAAGATTTAAATAAACCGTCTCCAATGGCAATCAAATACATGTAGCCCACTCTTTGCATGACCCAGTATGTCACAATATGTTACCGAACACAAACATGAGGGTACCAGGAAATTTGAAAACCATGACTAATTATACAGAAAAAAAAAACAAAAACAAAAAAACAAGAGGGCTGTGTGAACAGCCCGTGCCTCAGCTGATCTTGACATTCATCACACTTACAGCTCTATGAACTTGGGAAAGGATCAAGGACACCATGTTCTGAGTAAGTCTGAACTTTATAGAAGAACATTTACATGTGCAACATCAAAGTTCAAGTAGTTCTCAAGTTATAATGAAGAGTAAAATTCATGTATGTTGCACTGTGACCCCACAAACGAGGTCAAGGTCATTCATGTACTGTCTCAGCATCACCTTCATACAGAATAATTAACATGTGTAGCTAACTCAAAACAGATCTCAAGTTATCAAGTAAACAGTAAATTTTGTGCCACTTGTCCTGTGAATTAGCATTAGAATGCCCATTGACTTACAAGATTTTGTAAGATTTGTCCAAAAAAAAGACCAAAAAAATTCATTAAAAATCAAAAAATCACTGGAGCATGAACATTTGAACAAAATTGGTAGAAACCCACCCAACATACATTGCCACCAAGTTTGAAGTTAATCTGGATGACGGTTTTGGAGAAGAAGTTGAAAATGTGAATTAGCATTAGAATGCCCATTGACTTCCATAGTAATCAATAGGAAAGCTGCATTGACCGACAAGTACCAGAATTGAAAAAATCGTTAAAAATCAGGATTCCGCAGCATTCCCACATAGTGTACAACTTTGTTTGACCCTTCTACAAGGAACACATCCACCTTGTTTCAGCTTAATCTGAGTTCTGGAGAAGAAGTCAAAAATAGCTACAACACACAAAAATTCATAAAAAATTAGGAAAAAATTGCAGTGCCACCAGGTGAACAAATTAAGAACTAGGAGTCCCAGGGAGTGTTCCTGTGTAATATCAACGCAATTGGGTGAGTGGTTTCGGAGAAGAAGATTTTTTAAGATTTACCCAAAAAAGAACAAAAAAATTCATTAAAAATCCAAAAATCACTGGACCGTGACCATTTGAACAAACTTGGTAGAAACCCACCCAAGGCACATCTCCACCAAGTTTGAAGTGAATCTGGCTGATGGTTTTTGAGAAGAAGTCGAAAATGTGAATTGTGGACGACGGACGGACGACGGACCCTCAAAAAAACCTCAGCTGACTGACAAGTCAGCTGAGGTAAAAAAACCAAAAAAAAAAAAAAAAAGGAGAGTAAACACAGGAATTTTTACACACTCCAGTCAGTGTATACCTGATATATATATATTGCAGCAGGAATTAAACCCTTAATGTGCCTTGAATAGTAATTTTGGATGGATGGATGGATGATGGCTGGCTGGCTGGCTATATAGATAGATAGATAGATAGATAGATAGATAGATAGATAGATAGATAGATAGATAGATAGATAGATAGATAGATAGATAGATAGATAGATAGATAGATATAGAACCCATAACAAAAGGATCATGGTGATCCTGTGCTCTGCTTACTTGAATCTCCTGCTTCTACATGTACTATCTTTAATAGTGCTTGCCAATAGTTGACAAAAAATTTGATATTAAGATATAAACCAATATGTCAGTTTGACTAATAAGGTCATTCAAAGTCAAAAGTAACAACACTAAAAGAAACTCCATAGGTATTTTCCTATTTATATATAATATTAACAACAGGCCAAGGATCAACAATGTCAGACTTGCTGAGTCCGAAAAGAAAAACGAAAAATTTACTACACTAAAAATACATCCCCCTGTCACAGGATACATAATTATTGTATTTTTGTATTATCATCTCCTTCACAACTTCAATTAAAGTCCCACCTGGGGAACAGCTATATGTGAAAAACAAACTACTCCATGCAAAAGTTTTCACAATATTACATTGTATACCTTGGTGTATTGCTGGTATATATTTGTGCAGCAGTAGCACTAACTGACACATGGTCCCAAAGGTTGATATCCCATAACTTCATCAAAATTAACATATCTTCATTATTTTCTCAAACTTTTTATCATCTTTAGTCAGATGTATTCTGATAAAATTTCGAATAATTTTGTTCATTCATTCTGGAACAGTTGAAAAAATAAGCTTATGACAAAGAAATTGGAAAAAATTTGAACATCACCTTTTGGTCGAAATAAGAAAGATGTGACCCAAGTTGGTCTTGTGCATAGCATCAAGGCAATTGGCCAAGCAGTTTCCCAGCAGAAAAAAATTTAATTTTTTTTCCTGAAAAAAAAGAAAGAAAAGAAAAGAAAAATAAATGAAAAGAAAATAAATAAATAAATAAATAAATAAATAAAAAAAAAAATAAAAAAAAAAAAAATAAAATAAAATAAAATGTCATGGTCAGAATGACCTTAAACCCCCTCTGGCCAAGGTAAAAATATAATGTCCCCTGGTCACCTTGAATACAGGCCAAGGTCACAGACTGTCAAACTCAGCCAAACTTCCGATGAGATACTACAGTATGACACCTGGTGACCTTGAAAATAGGCCAAAGTCACTGACAGTCAAACTTTCAAGCTTCCAATGAGATGCTATTCTACAGGTTTCATGATAGTAGCTAAATTTATCCAGAAGTTGTTGCCTCTGCAAGGGTAAGAACATGGCCCCTGCTGACCTTAAAGGTGGGTAAAGGTTACTGAATGTCAAACTGAGCCAAGCTTCCAATGGGGTGCTTCTGCAGTATAGGTTTCATAATAGCAGCTTTATTTGTTCAAAATTTAGTGTGCCCACAGGCATAGCAGACAGATGCAGACAATATCCCATCTGCTGATATGGTCACGGGGGTAATAAATTTAAGAATTCATAAGAAACAATAGAAAAATTATTGCTTCATCATCTCCTTTGCAATGATAGTAGAGGCCCACCTGAAGAACATCTGAATATAAAATCGAGCATTCAATACAGATGTTTTGACAATCTTGCAATATATCATGTACATGCAAAGTATGCATGTACAGTGGTGGCAATTACCAACACAGGGTCATGTTCAAAAGTTTGGTATTTTGTAGCTTCGTCAAAAATTAAAATATCCACATCATTTTTAAAAAGTTTTATCATCTTCAGTTAGCTTATATTCTCATGAAATTGTATGCAATTTTGATAAGCCAATCTGTGGAAGAAGTTGCAAACAGCTTTAACAAATATATATACATTTTTAAATCACAGCATCCTCTGGTAACCAAATGTGAACTATGTGACCCAAGGTGAACCTGTACGCCATATCAAACCAATTGGCCAAGTTGTGCTTGAGAATTTTATTAAAAAACATAATAATTAAAAATTGAAAAAAAATATTTGCATCATAATCTTTATCAGAAGCTTGGCAGAGGACCACCTGGGAAACAAGTATGTGTAAAATAAAAACATGCCACGCAAAGTTTTTGAGAAGTCAAAATGTAAATACTTTAACTGATATATATATATATATATATAAATATAACTTTATTTTGAGAGGGTGACCCATTTAGCCCTAATAAGTACTAATCTACCCCAGGGCCCTCTTTAGAAGGATAGATGGACGAAGGACACAAACAGATTTCAGAAGTGCTGTTGACTGACAAGTCAGCAGAGCTAAAAAGGGAATGAAGAATTGGTCTGTTACCATGACAATAGCTATGACAACAGTGTGGCCTCAACCATGGGGTTAACGATAAATACTTTCCTGTGGTAACCACATGTATGGCATATGGTGCTACCTGTAACCATAGCAACCAAAAGTGGCATAGCGGTGGGAACATGTGATCCACAGCAAAGTAAATAACTTGCAATTTCTTCCTTGGAATTACTATTTTCACATTTTGAGTCTTTTACTGGATTTCAAAAACTATTTTTTAACTTGTTGTGAACATGGAACAGACTGCTCTGTTCACAGAGCAATGGCTATATGAACTGGAAACTATTGTCACTGCTTCTTTTGTCAAGGTCTGGTAAGCAGCCTGGAAACCCCCACCACTCCACCATACATTCCCCCATAGATCAGTAAAATCTCACCATATATAAGGAGTTGGCTGTTGGCAACTGTTATCATAGCAAAAGACATGGGCTTTAATCGTCAGTTTAAAACTGGTTTATTTACATATCGACTGGTTATTACCTGTTTAGTGGTGTGTTCCAGGCAGCTAGAGATCAAAACACATGAAATATATGTACATTTAACACTTGAGACCCTCTCCTTTTATATTTAGTGAAACATCTACATGTCATCATGTATCTGCTACTACTCTATGTTGGACAGTGAATTGTCAATTTTTAGGGTGAAATTCCCCAAAATAGCATAACATGGAAAGTCACATGTTATCTCTATTGTCTACAACTCAAAAGTAAGCTGAATTCAATTCATGGTCAATTGGGGGAAATGAAACTACAGAAACTGTTTTGGTTTCAGTTTAATGATTAATGGTCTGGGAATAGAAATTATTATACATTATACCCAAAGAGTTCATATTAGCATGACTGTGCAATACACCACCAAATCTGATAACATGGAGTGAGTGAATTAGTACACTGTTACTTCCAGTAGATGGCACTGAAAATACTTGCACTCAGAAAATACTGATCATAAAATATGCAGAAGTTAATTCCCTTGGTTTCTTGGAGGTTTGGAGGTTGATATACACACAGAAGTACATTAGTACCTGCTGTATGTGGCCACCCCTTTTGCCAAGAAAAAGTGGCCACAAACAGCAGGTGACCTGTCACTGCAGGTAAATTTACAAAGAAATTTACTCCTATGTCTGAACCTAGTGGCCACAAAAAGCAATGAGGCTGCTCACGGCAGTGGTCGCATACAGCAGGTATCACTGTATATATGCTTGTTATCCCAGCACTGTCCCAATCTGCTTAAGCCTTGGCCTCCTTGTATATTGTGCTGAATGACTAAATTTGTGTTCATTCAAAATGTGACAATGTTAAATTAAAATTCCTCACGAAAAAAAGGCTCTTCATTCGACAACCAGTGTGCCTGTAGGCCTGGAGCAAATATAAATGTTGTGGGTCAACAGCTTTCTATGACATGCTTTGATGAGTATACTGTACCAATGTGGACCAAGGAAAGCTGTTGACTCAGCCCAAAACTTAGCATTGAAAGAGTTGATAAGATACAGATCATCATCACCTGATCACAAAATTGGAAATACAGCCATAATTTATGAAAAGTCTGTCTTAGTCCTTTAATAATTCATTTTAAAACACTTCATCAATTTTCACATCTTTTTTAGCCAAATTCAAGAAATATTATCATTTGGCTAATGACCAGAGTAGTCCCCACTAAATACACATGCAGAAGACAGTATCATGACACATTCATGAAGGTCTAAATTGCATTTTTTCCCTTTTTTCCATCCTTTATACGAGTTGAAACTTATTTGCTTTATTTCACTAGTAGCTGCACATAACATCGTTCGGTGGTATGTTAGCATGGACCTAATACATTTAATTCTACAAATAGCAGCCTTCAAAACATTTTTGGCACATATTTAATAGTTTTTTACTTGGCTTTAAAATTATTGATTTAGCATCCCATGTGTATGATGCACACCATCTGTGCGAAGACTCAAGAGCACCTAAATACTGACCTGAGACATACCATAATGATAGGTCGCCGCTACAATTCTCAGCAAGATAAAATTTTCTATTAACATGAAGATAAAAATATTGAAGCAGACCACAATTTAGGAAGTCTGGTATTTTTGGCTGATCCGAGCAGGAAAGGGTTAATAGCTGCCACTAAATTGCTAGTTTGGAACTTGCCGTGCTCCTGCATAATCATGATGATGCTACATGTACACATACTGTTTAGCTACTCTTGCAACTACAGTGAAACCTGTTTTGAGAGACCACTGTGATGAAAGACCACCTGCCTTTTCAGACAATGTTTACTATGTCCCTTTTGCTATCTTTTCCATGTTATTATACCTCTATTGAGAGAACACCTGCCTTATGTGACCACTTTTTGGCTTGCCCTAGGGGTGGTCTCTCAAAACAGGTTTCACTGTACACAGAACTTCATAAGCAGGCTTGCAGATGTGTATCCAAGAAAGGGGCCATTTCTGACTACTTTTTTGCCAAATTGTGTATACAGCTGACCATTACATGTATCTGTACATTGTATTTTTGTTATCACAGTTTGTTCAGTTTTTTACTTATTCTCAGTATATACATATTCTAATAACAAAATGACTTTACAGGTCTCAGATAAACGACTGGGCTGAACACAGGGGCAAGACAAAATATATATGGTGATGCAGTACATTTGGGCCGAAAATTGCAGAATTTAACTACATGTATCACATTTAAAACTGTCTCTTGACTACAAATCAATACAGTTGCTGTACAAAATGATGACAGCTGTGCAATTCTGGAATACACAGGTGTTATACCAGATTTCTTTCTGATGACATACTGTAAAACAGTATAATAAAAGGTCCATGGGCCTAATGCTAGTTGCTGAAATACAATCTGATGACTACAACCAAAGATTCATTTCCTGAAGTGCATTCCCTCCATGACCCTGAGAAATTAGTCAAAGTCATCCATATGATTCAACATCAAACTTCCACCTGAACACACATTTGTGGTACATTCGATATCATTCCCCTGATTCATAATCTAATAAGCTATTGATGGGATCCTTCGTCCCTCATCTAAGATCAATAGGAACCAGGAGGAAAAAGATATCCCACCGAAAGCCTCAGGTAACTTTCGTACTGCCAGGCGGGCGTTAACCCGGTTGGCCAAAGCACAGGCATGGGTGGAGTTTTTTACCCGTTGCATGGAAAGCAGGCTTATTCCAGAAGAGCTTGCATACATATCCCAAGGCTTCTTTCCCACCAGACAGGCTTTGAACCGAAGGAAAGAACAGGCCCTTGAGGCAGAACAGATGCAGCTCAAGTTACTCAGAGACATTCAGAAACATAATACGGAGGAACTCCAATCTACCGCACGCAAGGAGTTGCTACAACTAAAATATTGTTATGGTCTGGATGTAGCACACTACAACTTTGCAAAAAAACGACTAGGTTTTCTTGTCAGCATTGACAATGGCGATGAACGCTCTTGCCAAGAGAAAAAAAGTCGAATCTCATCAAAGCCAAACGTGTATTTGAACATGAAAACATGGATCACCTTTTTACTATAAACGGGACGCAAAGGAGCGAATCTTCTCCCCAGCGCACCAGCCTTGGTGCAATCCCGAAACACAACACAGGATGGCAACCACTCACGATCATGACCAAGCCCACCGTAACAACAACAATCAGGACAGAGGACAGAGTACAGGGATCACTCCCACCACTGGGAAGAACCAAGCCACGGTCCCCAACAGGGGAGAAGGAGAAGCAGGTCTCCACTTACCCCACCCAGGGGCGTCACAACGAATGGAATCGCCAACGTCAACAATGACAACGTTCACCCCATCCTCGTCCACAAGGAGCACTGACAAACAGTCAAACACAGCTGCTCACAAACTTACTTCATACCCTGCAGGGATCCAACTCAGGGCAGAGAGGCAGGGGTGCCCCCGGAGGCAGGGGTGCCCCCAGAGGCAGGAAACCCCCTCAGTCTCAAGGAAGGCGTTAAATGCACCAGAAACCACAAACTCTTGTTTTAGTTTTGGTTCCACCAGTTCACTTTCCAGTTTCTTGGGTGATGTGTTACCAACTTGTTCTTCGGATTTAAGTGATGTTCATTTTGAACATTTTTTGAAGGACAATTATACTGGCATAAGTATATGAGAGACAAAGAGTTTCCCGTTTATGTCCAGATTGGCAGACAACGTAGCTCCAACCTTGAGCCGGCTACCTACAGGCACCACTCTGCAGATTTCCTCACAGATACAGGTGAGTAATCTTCATTCCAGTTTCCATGTTGACTCTTATTCGGTAGATAAGGCAACTTTTGTCCCTACAGCTGGTATTAACAACAGGTCGAACAATAACTTGAATACAAGCCATGATCTTCTAATCCCTGAAGACATAGTAGTTAATATTTCTGATCACACACTCTCGACAGCACAAAAACAAGTTTTAAGCAAAGGTTTATCTTTCTGCCTGACTCTGAGAGAACTAGATACGGAACCATGTTCCAAGATCCAGAAAGATTTTTCAGAAACCTAAAACTGAAAGCCTTCTTTGAAAAGAAAAGGCAAGATAACACGTTTCAATCTTTTGATCAGGCTGAAGCTAATTCACAACATGACCTGGGTCCTCAAAATGAGCCCTCTTCTGAACATAAACATTTTAGAAAGGCCAGCACATTTACACCTAGTGAGGTTCAACTAGGGGATCCATATATTGAGGCCTTTTGCAGAACAGTTAATAGTGAACTTACCTCCCACCACCCACATATTCCTCGGGGACAAAACCTCAACCAAGAGGAACGCTGAGGCTTAAAAGAACTACGACACAATCCAGATACTGTGATCAAGAAAGCTGACAAGGGTTCTGCCATTGTAATCATGAATACCAATGATTACATAGCAGAGGTCCACAGACAATTGCCCAATACTGACCACTACCAGAAAGTTGAGGTCAACTTGACCTCCTTTCACAACAACAACATTATGCTCTTACTAAATAACCTAGTGGAAAATAACTCTATCACTGGAGAAACGTCAGACTTTCCACACGTGAGAGAACCAAGTGTACCTTCTTTCTACCTTAGAACTGCCAAAGATACACAAGTGCATCTCACCTCCACCAGGTCAACCTATTCTTAGAGCTAATGATGGCCCCACGGAAAAAATCTCAGGCTTTGTGGATTTTTTCCTGCAATCACTGATACCAAAGATTAAGAACTACGTCAAGGACACCACAGACTTTATTAACATATTAGAGTCCTTGCCAGCCCTACCACCATGCAGCCTACTGGTCACACTTGATGTAGTCTCTTCATACAGTGGTACCTGCTCCAAAGACCACCTCCAATTTAAGACCGCATGTCTTTTTAAGACCACTCTTTCAAGACCCTCTGCTGTATTTACATGTTAAATATACCTTCAATTTAAGACCACCTGCAGTATGAGACTACTTTTTGTTTGGCTGTAGGGGTGGTCTTAAAAAGCAGGTACCACTGTATACAAATGCTTCTATTGAGGAAGGCCTTAGAAGTGCAGCGAGAGCACTTCTTCACAACCAAGAGCCAAATGGTAAGTCTATGACCAGCGAACTTATACAACTACTACGCCTTGTTTTAACCTGCAACAACTTTGAATTCATTGGTGACCATTTCCCACAAACCAGCAGCACAGCAATGGGTACTAAAGTAGCATCATCTTTTGCAAACATCTTCATGTTTAGCCTTGAAACCAACAGGCTTTTATCTTTCCCCTTCAGCCCATGAGTTGGCGTAGGTTCATGGATGACATTTTTGCCATATGGACCTACGGGGAGTCACATTTACAGGAATTCATTACCCATGTTAATTCCTGTCACCCTACGATCAAGTTCTCTGCCCACTTTTTGGCCAATGAAGAGAACTTTCTGGACACCACTGTTGAAAATTGGTGACAACGGTCTAGTGTATACCACTTTATACACTAAACCACCAGACATCCACACCTATCTTCACCACACTTCTGCATATCCCAAACACTCTAAGCAAGGTGGCCCTTATAATAGTCAGTTGCTCAGGGTCAAACATATCTGTCATCTTGATAGGGATTTTGAGACTAATGCCCTCAAAATACTCCTATATTACACACTCAGAGGATACCCTGAAGATATCCTTAATGATGCTCTCACATGACAGGCTTTAAGTATGATTGACGAGTGGCATTGTTCCTTTTGGCGGCTGAAAACCAAAAGAGTGACACATGGACGTTTGGATGTCCACATGCCTGTGTGGTTTTTGGCGGTTTTCTCATATTTCTACTTTAGTTAAAAGCTTGAAAATTTCACAACTTCTAGAAAGGACATTCACCTTGTAAAAACATAAAAATCTCAAAATCGTCCATGCAGAGGTTTTTGTTGTCTTACCTGTCCTTAATAAAATACTTCAAATGAATAGCCAGACACATGTTTGGTACTGATTTAAGACACAATCCCCTGTACAATCTTTGTCCAAGATTTGTACACTTAACAGCCTCCTTCAAAAAAAAAAAAAAAAAAATTAAAAGAAACAACTATACCAATTAATTCCATGTTTATTTTACATAGCCCTTTAAATCCTATGTACGATAAAACCTCAGTATAATGAACCTCAGAGTCATATCTGACATATTCACTCAACAACAGCAGTTTTGAGGGAGTCATGCACGTGGTTAAAATTCTTACTGGACTTTTTTGGACATCTGACACATTGTGCAGGGAACAGATAGTGTCACTATATCGGGGTTTCACTGTACCAGAATCTGTCTCATTTGCAATTTAGGCTCCCATATTTAGCAAATTTGCTGTTGCAGGCTGCTCATACTGCCCCCACCCCACAAGCTGCTTATTTCAATCCCCCATCTCAGAACATCTTTCTTTTGACAAATAAAATGTATGAAAGTACTTATTTGATACATGATCAATACAGAATCAAGCAGTACTAGCTGTTTCATGATAAAAAAACATTGAAAAAATGTCAATACTACATGTGCTAAATGATTGCAGGGTAACTCCAACTGCATATGCCAGAATCAAGCATCTGCTGTAACTGGGACCATCAGCTGACTAAGTACTTGATTTTCAGTCTCCCTGCCTCCAGATATCTGGATCCACCTCTCCCTATATGATATATCTGTGCTGGTGTGAACATGTGCATGCAAACTGCAAATGGAATTCTGTTGTGGACCTCCAAGAAACCATAGGTATATGCATGGTGAAAGATACTGTCAGTTAACCTGGCATACATCATGAATAAATTATGAGTAAAAGCATGCTCTAAATCTGCCAAATCCTTACACATGGACACCAATTGCCATGGTAACACTTAATTAAATACACTTTATACTGTGGTACCTGCTCTGAAGGCTACCTCCAATACAGACCTAGGCCTGTGTATTTTCTTAAGACGGCCCCTTCAAGACATTTAAGTTTCACACTTTAAAGAAAAAAAAAGGAAAACCTGCATTTTTAAGCTCACCTGTGACATGAAACCACTTTTTTTTGCAGATGTGGTCTGAAATAGCAAGTATTACAGTAGAAAAAGACTACTACACAAGGCTACAAAAAAAAGACATACAATACAGAAGAAATACACCGTCAACTATTTGAATTACTCACCTTGACTATACGTAATTTTTCGAGCAGACACCGGGTGGCCATGGGACTCGCTAGCTCCCAGTTCCTCGTCATAGGAGACAAGATTACTGAAGGAATCAAGCTGATGGGTTGGAGACAGATCCTTCTCTTCAAAATTGACTTGGTTCAAGCTAATTTCAAATGGCTCCATCTAGGTGGCGCTTGTGAACATTGTGTCTCTCCCAGCTCTTACGTCACCTGTAACATGTAACACATGAAACGACAGTCATGAATACCCTCAGCATCATGAATGTATGAATACGTAGAATAAATGCAGAAACATTTGTTCATTTATCTTTCATTTGTTCTGCATCCAGTATTTAAATTCTCACATAGTTCAGTTTCGTTTCATTCTGTTATGCAAACCAACATTTTCTCCCACATACTCAAACACGTCAAAACCAGATAAAAATGAAGACCTGTATAAATGAGAGGACACCAAAATGTACAAAAATGCTACCGAACAGTGTTACTGGTGTTTAATACTTCACTTCTGAAAACATGTTAAAGTGCCGGCACTTACCTCAGACCTTCAAAATAAGCGAAATTGAGCTTTTTGCTACTTTTGAGATGATAAAAGTACTAATCTTCATCCATGCAAAAAAGTTTCACCGTAACAAGTTTACTTCTATGCAAATTGTATTACAGCATCTCTACCAGAGTGCATAGTCACATGTTTGTACATTGTATTGTCCTATGCGTATAGTATATATCATTTTGTGCGTCTCCATGTATGGAGAACCCCTAGATTAGTTATATTGTGTACTAATGGGTAATCCATTAAAAATAAATATGATTTAACTAAAACAAAACTTAAAGATGAAAAAGTTTCCCTGTTTTATAGAGTCAATCTGACAGTTAATTGGCTGTTAGATGTGGTCACTAATGGTGATGTTTAGATAACCATTCACATTCAAAGCCTCACTGGATGTGTTTTTACAGGTGAGCAGATTATTTCACAGGTGACTGATTAGAACCACCACATTGTTTTTAAGTGTATATATAATGTTATTTTAATTGAACCTCCATTTCTGGAGAAAGATAAAAGCAATGAGTACATCATGATAAAAATACAATGCGACATTCATAAAAATTAAAAAGCTTTGGTTAAAATCAGTCATTAAAAACTCAGTAAATACTAAGAGTAAGATGACAATGAAGACCATTCAGGCCACTGTCAGGAGGCGGGAGGAATAATATAAGGATAAATGGTGCAGTCGCAGGGGGAGCGCGGCTGGGGAGATGAACATGTTCAGACTCCTGGATCAGAAGCATCTGGTCAGCAGGACAGCCAGGACATGCTCGTCAGCCCAGGGTTTAATAAAATTTTCACGATACACAAGATACTTAAGGCTGTCAACAACGCCGTGGCCATGGCATAGGTCAAAGTTATGACAGAGTTTAAGAGATTAGCATTTAGTTATCCTTCCTAATGGCCTGAGCAGATATCATTTGTGAGTAATTAAAGCCAGCAAATCTCCTTGGTTATCTTTGGTCGTGAATATCTCAGAAACAATTTTTCACAAGACTTGGTAATTTTGAGACAGCCTCAATCAAAACTGGATGGATGAATCTTTGTGAAATTAACAACTATGTAAAAACAAGAGTATAACTTACGTAACCATTTGTATGTTTGGCAATATTCCAAATTTAAATGCTATTTTTGAGCTCCAAAGTGGAAAAAATTATCAATGTTAATTGCAGATGCTTCAAAATTCAAAAACATAAAAACCATTCCTTTTAACGGAAAGCAAAAAAATAGTTACCTAAGTTATACTGTTGTCTTTACATGATTGTTGATTTCAAGTTTTTTATGCAAAAAGTTTTGTTGTGATCCTTTCTCAAATTGTAAATCAGACCCCTTGAATACAGTGCCCCTCAAATTTTACAAATTAATCTTAGAATATTTATTGTTACATGCACAGAAACTACACATATTGACAAAACTAAAAATGTATACATTGATGGGCTTGTACCCAAAACAGAGACACAGTGGCAGTTTTTGTATCTTTCCGTTATATGTGCCCTAAGTAAGAGCAGGCACCTTAAAATTAGGAAATGACAACGCTGTGCTACCAATTGAACTAAATTTGCTGTTAATTATCACTCGCCCTCACCTGCCAAAAACTCAATTCAGGGGAGCAATTTTTCAATCTCCACATGTAGCTTTGAACAATAGCATTACAGAAGTAGCTTTCCCACTAGCTTGCCTGAATTATTTTTGGAGAGTAATTCGCAACTGACCTCTTTTTTCCAAATGTGAATGCTGGGTAACTATTTAAGTCAAATTATATTTAAATCCTATGGAAGGGGAAATTGGTATTCTTTCTACAGCTATTAGTATATAAATACCAAAGGAATCAAAACTGGATTTTCTCATGTGGAGCACTTTTGATACCCCTTCTCATGATGTGGGGTCTGAAAATGTCACCTCTTTTTTAAAATAGAAGACAACTAAAAATACACTCTCTGTGTCCTGGCTGCACTAACATACTACACACAGTATATACACTGTACTATTGTTTTGCGAGAACATTCCTGCACAACAAAGTGGTCCTACAAAGCTGTGCAAAAGACAGGCTATCTCATACAGTTGTAACATGCATACCAAGGAGATTTACATGCAAAGAATACATAATATTGGGGACTCTGCAATGCAGGCTCCCAAGAAAGAGGAGTCTTTCATGACAGTAGCCCTTCAAGCCAGGTTTGAATGACTTGCTGCCCCCAGGACTGTCTAGAAAACTAAAACTAGTAACAACAGTAGTGTGGTTGACCTTTGAAATGGATGGCCTTGTCCTCAGAGAAATGGTACGGTACATAAACAGATAAATATGTACAATTTATGTAAATACATGTACCATGCAAAACACAGGGGCAAATTTGACCACAAATCATGGTCACCTGGGGTGTGTTCTACCTGGTGGTTCTGTTTTAAGATTTTATTTAGCATACATACATGTACATAAAGTACAGCATGTTAGCCAAAGCCCTTCAGCCCTACAATTCCTGCATGGTTGTGCTACTATATAATCTACAAGTTTGGCTGGAAAAGTGGTTCTTCCCATTACATTTTACAGAAAACAAGTGCCTTCAGCTCTGCCCACATAAAAAATTCAACTGATGTCAAAGGAAGTTATGAGTAAAAGGAGAAAGAACATCCATTTTAAACATAACTGTCATGTTTCAACAAAAGTCCAAGTTACCTAAGCCCTAAGGCCTATTAAACAAAAATAAATGTATAAATGTGTGGTTCCGATTATCCGACCGACCCCACTGCAAAGGCCCGAGTCATGACACGAAGCAATTTTTATGAAACATAAACTAAAGAGAAAAAAATTTTTCAAGCCGCCCTTCCCTAATCAAATTTGATCCACCCTGGCTAAAAGATTTTATAGCGAAAATGGCCATCATGTGCCGTTAATTTTGCAGTGAAGTCAGCTCAAACACAGTAGTTTATTTCAACTTGTCTGCAGTGGAGGGTTAACTTGGGCTAGGGAAAGAGCATAGCTGCATAGCTATGGCGTTTTAGTGAAACAGCATAGCCATAGCCCCAGTTGAAAGATTTTATAAAAAAATGTGGCCGTCATGTGCCGTTATTTTGCAGTAAAGGCAAATCAAACACAGCACTTTATTTCAACTTGTCTGGAGGGTGAACTTGGGCTTGAGAAACAACAAAGCAACACAAACTTCCATAAGGCATAACCACGGTTGTTTGGTGAAACAGCATAGAACATAGTAGAGCTTGTTCGCTGATCATTATATTTCGCGAGGTTCCAAGTGTCTGTTCTCTGAGTTGCCAAGGCAAACAGTCGTTAAAGTACTTTGAAAACATGACTGACTATCTTAACTTTAATCTGACTGATTTGTTGTGTCTGAAGCAGTTATCACCATTAGTTCAAGCTGCCCTCCCCAAATCAAAATTGATCAACCCTGGCTGAAAGATTTTATGGAGAAAGTGGCCCTCGTGTGGCATTATTTTGCAGTAAGTCATCCCAAATCCAGTAGTCTATTTCAAATTTTCTGCAGTGGAGAGTTAACTTGGGCTAGGGAAAGAGCATAGCTGTTTGGTGTAATGGTATACCCATAGCCCCGGTTGAAAGATTTTATCAAGAAAGACGCCGTCATGGCCCATAATTTTACAGTAAAGTCAACTAAAACACAGCATTTTATTTCAACTAGTCTGGAGGATTTACTTAGGCCGGGGAAACAGCCTAGCAACACAAAGTTCAGTAAGACATAGCCACGATTGCTCGGTGAAACAGCATAGGCCATAGCCCTGCTTGTTCGGTGATCACTATCGTAATATTTTGCTAGGTTCTGTATGTCCGTTCTCTGAGTTACCAGGGCAAACAGTTGTTTTAAAGTACTTTTTAAAAACATGACTTAATATCTTAACTTTCACCTGCATGCTCGGTTGTTCTGAAGCAGTTATCATCGTTAGTTACAAATCCAAATGGGACATGATAGACCTTGAACCAACTGTCACGCGGTTAACGTCATTTTGAACACTGCATTGGATATCAAAGTGAACCGTAGCCACAGCATATATCATACCGTTATTGGTGCTCTGAAACATTTGCAAAATATATACTTTTGTTTGCATACATTATAACCCCTCCCGCAGATCATCCCAATACTATCCTCATCTATATACAAACGATTGGGTGCTGAATCCATAATTTTCAAAATGGCAGCCATTATGGGTTAGTCCCGATTCGATATTTTGAAGAAGTAGTGTCCAAAATATATGTTTGATTAGTGTTAAGGGAAGGCTAATTTGTCAAATTAATGTAATGTACAATATCTAATGAGACTTTTCCAGAGTTAACATTACCTGCAATTGGAAATACAATGTCATACGGTTAGCAGTGGGCCCCAGATTAAAGATTTTGTATCAGACACTGAAGTCGGCCTAAAGCCACGAATTTAGTAGCACTGCTAGTCGGACCTGCCAAGCCTCCCTACTGAGTGAAAGCTGGCGCTTGGGGGAGAAGGTTGCTCCAATAGTCGATACAGGTCCGAAAGTAATGGTGCGTTTTTATATAAGTGGTAACAAGAGCTTTAATATTAAGCGGCATTGAATAACGTGTGTATACACTGGCATATATACACTTGCTGCATTTATAAAAGTTGACAATACACTATAGTTTTACTTTTTATACATCATAAGATGCTGCCATCAAGTACTGTAAATTCATTTAATTTCGCTGTATCCTTATTTTCGCTTTTTTTATTGATGGCACCAAATCGTGAAAATAAAAACAACAGTGAAATGTCAAAATACAAAAATAGCGTTAAGAGAACAGATAGGGCCTGTATTTTTCCGTTTCAAAATGAGTGTTTTTCCGTTTTGGGAAATTACAAATTCCGTTTCATTAATTCTAGGGCACGATTTTAGCACTGGTCAATAAAAAAAGGAAAAACAGTTGATCTTATCGCCTCTGGAAAATGTTGATCCATCGACGAACGGCAAAGTGACTCCATATTGTTTACTATGTACGTTGACAGCCTCCACCTACAGACGGCGCTATTATCATTGTACCTCTGTTGCGCGTTATATCTATATGCCATGCAAATGAATGGATATGGTAGCAATGGGGTCTATAGCACGCAGGTGTCCGGCCTGTCCTTAAATTTGCTCCACGTGGTATCGATAACGCCGCCGACTCGTCAAATTTGGATCCAAGTCCATGTTTTTTGCTTTATGCGATGACATATGTGGTGATTTTGAATTATTTGAGAGGCAAAATTCATAAATTCCGCATAATTTCCGTGACATTTGCCGATTTCCGTTCCAAATCATAAATTCCGTTTGAGATCATAGATTCCGTGAATTCCGTCCGTTTTCCGCGATCGCGGAAAAGTACTGGCCCTAAACAGATTACCCTCGGCGCTCACAATCTTTTTTTCCTCAGTTATGCATATACTTTTTTTTTTGAGACTTCACAGTGGAATACTTTACATAGAATGTCCATATTGTTGTTTATGAATTGAAGGAGCACTTTTGGATGTGTTCTCGGGTCAAGTTCTGGTGACAGAGACCACTGTACTGTGCATCACTCAGTCGGTCATCAAATAAACATTTCAAAAGTTTTGCAACAAGTTTATAAATAATAAGAAGAAGCTAGTTTTCATGTGGTCCACTATGATGTGCATCTCTGAAAAAAAAATAGGAAGCTGCGGTGGATCCTTCTTGAGATATTATGGTAATGTCATCCCCTTGTGCACAACTCAGACGGCCTAAAAGATAAATACTTTAAAGTTTCATAAAAAGTTTATAAATACAAAGAGGAAGCTAGTTTTAAATAGGAACCTGATCCATCATAAGATGTATCTCAGAAAAAAAATAAGAAAGCCGTGGTCTATATTTTTTAAGATATTGCGGTGACGTTGTCAGGGTTGATGGCACTCAGACGGCCGTCAAATAAATACATTAAAAGTTTCATTAAAACTTGAAAAATAATCAGAGGACGCTCGTTTTAAATAGGGTTCTGGTCCATTATTAGATACGTCTCTGACAAAAATTTGGTAAACCTGCGGTCAATATTTTTTTTGAGATATCGTGGTAATGTCATCAGGGTTGACACCGTACACTAAAAGTTTCATAAAAACTTTAAAAATAATCAGAGGAAGCTGGTTTTTAAATAGGGTTCTGGTCTATTTATAAGAGATATTTCTGAAAAAAATTTGGTAAAGCTATGGTCAATATTTCTTGAGATATCGCGGTAATGTCATCAGGGTTGACGCCATACATTAAAAGTTTCATAAAAAGATTTAAAATACTCAAAGGAAGCTGGTTTTCAATAGGAACCTGGTCCATCATAAGATCCTTCTGTGACAAAAAATTGGTACAGCTACAGTGAATATTTTTTCAGATATCACGGTAATATCGACAAGACGGATGGATGAATGGATGGATGGATGGACAGACAGATGGATGACGCAGGTGACGACCCTCCTTCCTCCATCTTTCTTTCAGTTTCCAGAGATTTTCTCTGTTGTTACTAACTAAATTTGCTACAGGTATCATAGATATAGCCCTATTGGAAATGTTATCTAATATTAATATTTTCTATTCATTGTGTTCAAACACAGATATCTTGTCAATATTCGGGATTTTCTTTCATTTTTTTCTGCCTGCCTCTTTGATAGTCAATAAATACCATTCAAATTACAATTTGCAGTAGTGTAACTTCACGCTTTTGGACCTCCAAGTTTGGAATATATTTGAATAACTTTGCTCTTGCAAGCAAAAATACAGATACACTTTGAACACTGGAACAATGTGAAGCAAAAATCCTTTTCTAGTTCTTGACAGCTGGATAAATAGGATATTGAAACTTTTCCCACAAACTGACCCAGAATAAACTGTGTTCATAAGGCATGAACCTGCATTGTGAAGTGAAAGTTATAAATAGTCACGTTTTCAGTTCATAAGCTTAACTCATTCCATACCAGTCCCTGATTTTTCCATATATTTATCTAGATTTAAGACGACAATTGCATATTTAAATTCTTCAAGAAAAGAGCTTCCGTTCAAGTACCAACATGCCTATAGTCTTAAGTCAGTGGTTCTGACACTGTCTGGCAAGGGCAGCTGCAGCATGACTTGCCAGGCAGTGCCAGAACCACTGACCAAGACCTGTGACCATAGTATAGAATGAGTTAACTGTCACATCATTATCATCTGAATTGAAAAGTAACATTAAAATGTACACGTATAGCTCCCACAGGCACCCTTAAACATGTACATGCATGTATACATGTTCTCACAAATTTCACACAGATAGTCTATTCCCTCCTTAATGCTGAATTGTAGACCAAAGCAACAATTCCCAAGTGTAGGGTTAAAATTTTGGGCAAAAATCTGAGAATTGATCTTGCAAAGATTCCTCTATAAAAGTATGTACACATGGCACAGGAAGTCAGTGAGAATCGTAAATGATTCCTGCGTACTTTTGGGAAGCTCTAGCTCACATTGTGCATTTTGGGTGTAATGTACTTAAACCATGCACAGTGCACAGAGGTAAGCTGTTGACTGGGACCATATTTGTCTTTCAGGTCTGGAACTATTGTAAAGCTGGTACTTGAATGAGGTCTTTTCACAAGAAATCTGAATCTGGAATCTCAATAGTACTTCAGATGAACACAGTTTTTGTTGTGCACTAAAACAGTTAAACTATTGACATTGAAGGGCATGCCTCTGCTCATGTTTTGCTACTGAAGTGATGATATCGTGTGTAAAAGAAGTTTACTCTCCATTGTAGCTTCACATGAGCTACATGTTAAAGCACCAAATTTTTCATAGTAAATCCATGTGTGTTATAACCGAGATGAGTCCAAACATTATATTGAATCAGTGTCAAAAGAAAACAGTTAATGGACATGCTCAAGACAACTTAACAACCTACAATCCAATGGGAATACACAACTGTAGCCTGCAAGAATTTAATGCATTGGGTTGTGTATTGAGCTGAACACATAACAATGCTAATCGTGACCAGTTGAGGACATTATCTTGAGTACTACTTTTGAGTAAATGTATCCCTTTCACATACAAATAGGCTCAAAGACTTTCATTTTGGACATTCGAAACAAGTATACAAGAAAAGAATGCATCAATCAATTTCATCTCCACCTTTCCCAACATCAGGTAGGACATAGGGAAGACAGCCCTTCTGGATTTGTATGCTTGGTCACAACCAAACTCTCACACAAAACATGCTAAGATGAAATAAAGATTTGTTGTATTTTAATTTCTTTTTTCAATTTTTATATAATTATTCGTTTATTTACTTTTTTGTTCCTTGGTTCTCTGAAGACCGTATCAACTAACTACATTCCTTCCTTAACAGCCTCATGGTTTCATGTAAGGACTTCAGTGTGCAGTGTACTTACATGTACTGTAGTTTGGCACTACAAAATTTGCATCTTTGATGAAAATGAAGAAAAGAGAGAAAAAAAAACACTGCACAGAATTAATACATGGTGCTTTCATTGGGTGGAGAGCCAACACCAGAATACACAAGAATTTTATTACCCATTACAGCACTATGCTTCTTTGAAGTTCAAAGCACTGTTGACCAGTGTGATGCTAGTTCACAAGCATACATTTTAATGGTTATCTAACTCACCACTGAAGTTTGCTCACAAAGTGTCGTTGGAAGCTGTTAGTTGTGTAAAAGTTGTGTATGGTGAGGTTACTAGCATGATCATGGTTCTTGTAATGGATTTGAATTCCACTCAAGGTGCAATCTCAACAGGTTTCAACTGTTCAAATGGTGTTTATTTCATTATTATCCGATGATTTTGGAGGAATTAAGTTCTACCAATTTTCAGGCAAATAGGTTTCCAAGATGGTAACTCAAGGTGGGTGTTTTCCCATGCTTTTGAGCAATTACAAATACATATTGCACTATAGTGTTATTATTTGAAACTTGGTTTTAGAAGTTCCATTGGTTATAAATAAACATTTCCCATTTCAGCTAGGCGACCGGTGCCAAAGGTTGCAGGTTCGAGTCCCGCTCGTTCCGAACATGAAATAATTAGGTACAGATTGCAGGGTCACAGCACGTTGAAAACTCAAATTGCTGATGCAAAAATGGATTGCAATGGTCAAATTTGCCAATGTGCACCAGAAGGTGTGATGTTACCAGATGTTCCTATGCTGAAACATGCATGGGTAATCATGGAAATGAAATGATACAAAATTATTTTTACATATTAATGACTCACTTGATTTATTAAAAGCTTCTCATAGCAGGGGGACATGCTAGATTTCGATAAGTCTCTCAAATGGGTTAAATTATTGTGGTATATTCCCGTTATGATACATGAACTTCCATTTTACATAATTATGATTATTATCATATCTTCATTAGGCTGTAATTATTTCCTAATGTTATTAGGTATTTTAAGGTTAATATTCTACACAATTAACTTTAAAAAGTATGAAAATATTGAATATAATGCAGCATATTTCTCAGCATTGTAGTCATTAATGTATACATATAGTTGGAACATAGGTGTTATGTTCATGGCAGTTACAGCTTAATGCCTGAGTACTGCCACATCACTTGCCTGAATGAGAGAACACACCTGCCAACTAGGTATTTGATATTCTTAAAATATCATGCAAGTCACGGTCATCCATATCATACAATATTACATGTACATCTGGTATCAGTCTCCTTATTCTTTATCAATATATTGAATTAGATACTGTGCCCTTTTTCTTAAGTGCTTAATAACCTTAAAATGTTAGAAAGTTTGACCATTGGCCTAACGCATATTTAGTGTAAATTTTGCAGTGCCGCCTCAGTTTATTAGCACAATAAAGAATTAAGCATGTTTTGATACCTTTCATGTCAGTTCCAATACTAAGGTACACAAGTGGCACCGCGACTCCATGTTTTGTTTGTATTCTGTTTCTGCAATGGTATATGGATGTTAACCACTTACAACTCAAAAATTTTCACCTGCACCCAAGATAAAAAGAAGCCTGGTAGGTCAGTCACTTCTTGGTTCTCCTGACTTGTCAGTCAGCAAAAGAAGAAAAAAAAAATGTTCCCTGTTCATCTATACTGCCATAACTTTACATCAAACTTACACAAGCTGACAGTTGGAATACTATAAACTCCTTCAAAAATATTTTTCACAGTTCAGTATGACAGTCTTGTCACACTAGACTTTATTCTTCGCTTGGCAATAGGTCGGGGGCCCGCCCTCCATTAGTATTGCTTTCTGGCAGATAGCTGCCTTGGCACTGTATCCCCCCTCAGTAACACAGAGAGGGTTACTAATTCATGTGACATGCTAGAGACATCTAAACGCCACGGCAACATGTCCGTTTGGATGGCTGGACTGTTAGTTTTGTCACGTGTAGCTTTGTGACCCTTTCATGATGTTGACCTGACATCAGTCAGCAACCCCATGCTATATAAGCAGCTTACAGTATTCCCCAACCGCCTCTGATGATATTCTTTCAAATCGAGACTAGTCAGGCTCTGTCAACAGCTGTAGTATCTATGCCACTGGCCTTACTGGATCTTTCACTGTTCAAGGAAGAAAGTAGGCCTACATCACTTTTGCCTGCAAAGCAGACCAAGTTCTGTGTTACTACACTTCGTCTGCCCTTCTTCAATTTAATTTATAGTAAGGGAAACAAAACTATACTGTGACCCTCCTACTAGACTGAGACATCAATCAGGAAGTTCATCATTATTGCCTTGACCAGTAGCAACCTCTGGTCCCTAGTGTACTGGAGCCTGCTACCACAGTAACCATACTCAGCCAATTAGAAACTGAGTCACTTTTCCGACACTAAAACACTGACCTTGCCGAAGAAGGACTGACCCCAGCAGAGCTCCAACAATCACTCCTCTACCCCACTACATCTCTGCCACAGGTTACGACACTATTTCAATGAGGGTTTTGAGATCTTGGGCACAGTACTTTAATTCATGGAGCAGTGTGCAACAAAAAGAAAGGCTATACAACAAACCAGATCGTTCAGCTGCTCAAGGGGCTATGGCCTCGCCCCACTAGACTGGCACAGTAAAAGGCCGCCAGAGGGACCTAGCGACCAGGTGTTCCTGCCTGATCCAACGACGTTACCTTTATCATCGATACTTTGTAATGCTGACACTCGCATCTTAGGCTATGCCTACAACATATTCAGTATAAATGCTCCGCTTGCTTCTAGGTTCAACCTACTTCCATATTAATACGGACGCCTCTAACAGTACCATGAAAATAGACCGACAGTCTATTTTCACGGTGCCATGACAACAGACTGGTCGTCTATTTTCACGGTACCATACAGCAGACAGACCATCGCAACCACATGCTAAACAGTGGTAAACTGTCAGTGTCACTCCTGCTGCATTATAAATACTTTTGACATGGGTGTTGTTGGCTCAGAAATGGGGATGTACACTTCAAATTGAAAAACTGGTTGAAAAGATAGATCGAGGGTCTAGCATATGTATCGTCAGGGGGTGGATTTTTCGGGAAGAAAGTATTTTGGCCCTTGACTTGAGTCTTTAATGGTCACCCCCTAACTAGTCTAGTGGCAGTACACCATGCATGGCACGATACACAGGTACATGTACCGGGCCTATGTGAATTTTATTCAGGTAGAACAGAATGACCGCATTTGGCCCCAACAACAGTGACCACAAATTACACAGCATTTGTTAGCTTTCAAAGTGTTGTTCGCCGATGTATTTATTGAAACTATCCATGACATCTTTCTCCATTTCGCTTCACACATTTAAACACAACCACACATATGTCTGCATACGCTGAACTTGTCGAGAGGAATGAGGCCGTGGAAAGTGGACCCGAAATATGTTACAGAGACCCAGATTCATCTGATTGGCTGAAACCCACAGTGAAAATAGAATTCTAGCTAAAATCACAGTACCATGAAAATAGCCAGCTGGTGTATTTTAAGAGTACCGTAAAAATAGTCAGTCTGTATTTTTGCAATTTGCGAAAAACTCAGTCTACATCATACATGGTCTAACACACTGGCTGTATTTTACAACAGTTTTCTTCAATATTGACAGGACAGAAAAGGAGGGCGTGGCCAAGCTTTATCACACGCATCAGGTCACAGACCGCACTCTTTAGTGTCACTAGAAAATGAATCATTGTTCATGTTATTTGACAACTCAAACAAAACATGTAATGGGGTCAATGTCAATGACATGTTTTGTTTTTTAATTATCGTTCGTTTCAGAGCGAAGTTGACATAACGAAAGCCATGTCACTTCTCCCATATCAACACCATAACATTTTCCTTTCGATAATAACACCTGAACTAAAATGAAAAATCTCTGAACGGCTGAATTCATCTTCTTTCTCCAGCATTTGTATCGCACAGGCGCCGTGTCAACACTGTCGGGACTGCCAAATGGACAACTTGGAGCGATAATAGGTGAACTTAGAGCTCTCCAGTGGCAACAAGTCTCCGGTTGAAAGAATATACAAAACTAGCACACAAAGACCATATTTAACAACAGAAGCACAAAAATATATACAGATAAATTAGATAGTTGTGACAAATAATCTGTAATTACTCTACCTGTCGCCGAATGAAGTTTGTTTTTCGGGCGAAGCCAAATTACCTTCCAAGTCAACTTCTCGTTTCGCGAGAGTCAGGCGAGAACAAATGTGATGTGTTTTCAGCGCCAAATTTGACACGTGTCAAGTTTGGCAACGTGACCACCTGACAGCATGCCAGACTCAACAACATGGGCTGTCACGCAGCTTTGTGTATTTCTCATTTTAGGGGAAATTACAACTGCAAGATACGATACAGAAGACGGCACATCGGTGAGATATCATATATCGACATATTGTTAATGGACTGAGCACTAAAGTTTAGTCATGACTTGCTCCAGGTGCAAATGATAATCCCGCATGAAGCCTGCGCTGCAGCCCCTTCCCGGGGCCCATCCAGGCTCCACGGCCACGCGCTCACCAGGCCCGGGTCACCAGCTCCACCCCGCCCCGCTATGCAGGATACTCTGCTTAGTACTTTTCATCTTGCATGTCCTATAAAAGGCCACCTGTCTAGAGAGACCACAATTTGCTCCTCTCTATAGCTAGGAGAGATCTTTTAATTAAGATAGGTTTCACTGGAGGTGTAATCCTATTGCCACTCTTGCAGATAACTGGGGGGCCATAACTCATGATCCAGCATCACCAGTGGCCAGGTAGCTCTCAACTCACTTCATTGTGCAGTGGCCAAGTAGGGCCAAACAGTTAACCCTTAAAACGCTGATTTAAGACTGAGTCAGCAGCTTTCCTCGGGACACTGTGTGTATCGTGCGCAAAGTGTCCCCAGGAAAGCTGTTGACTAAGACTACTTTTTGCTTCAGACTTGGCTTGCTGGTATTTGAATGAAAGGTTGCTAGGCCTATCTTCATGAGGAATTTGAATCTTTTAACCATTATATGTTCAACAGTAATGAGAAAACTACAATATAAGCCATGATTATAACTTTATGGGTTAATACTGTTACTGCTTTTCAAATTGAATTTAACTCTGAATCATTTAGGCTAAGTAGTGAGTACTAGACTTCAGTTTTACTTGTGTGCAGGATGAGTGTCCCGTCAGGGTCTAGTTAACCTGTAAATGGCATTTGTATTTTTGGGGTACAGGTCATTTTTTAGCCCTGAGATGCATAAACATGATAATAAAAATAGTTGTGTGATTTAAATAATACATACATGTACATTTGGTCAGGGAACTAAATCCATACTTTTAACAGCCACCGGACCATTGCATGACCTCTATTTTCAAGATAGTAGCATACTAGGAACTCAATCTGAAGTTAATTATGAGCAAATTATTGTTACAGACAATATAGTACAAGATCATGCTTTTACATATAGCTTTGGCATTTGTATTAAATTGCAGTAAGTGAATAATGGACATGTGAATATTTTGATACATGTATGTGATTAAATCAATATACCTGTACCTATTTAATATTTACATCAATCATATTACACTCCTGTTTCAGAAACATCCTAGACAAAATGACACCACAGACTATGGTAAGACCATTATTGTTATTTACATCATCTGATGTATATTTTTTCTCACTTCTTCCAATGAAAAATCAGAGGAATCGTGCAGTTGACATTAACAAATTCTACAGTAAAAGTGTCAACTTTCATAACTCTGAGGCCTTTGAATTGAACACTGTTGACTCGATCTTCATAAAATACTTGTCAAGTCTCCTTCATTTGGCAGGAGTCTTCCACCTTTTGGGCTTTTGTGTTTCTACTTGTTAAAGAAGTTTTGCCCATATTCCCCAATAAAATTCATTTGTTTCCTTTTCTCTTTGCTAAGTGTAAAAATTATGTCAGTGGAAGCAAAAATCCTCCCATTTCTTGTCAGGATATTGAGAGGTATGCATTTCATGAGTGCACAAATTTTGTTTGATACCTGTAGGGGTCAAAGTTCCATGCCACTGTGTATTTAGCACTCTCTGTTCATTGTTTTAAATTAACTGCAGGGTTTTCCCGAGTTTACGCAGAAAGATGGTGACCCTGTTGGCAACCTAGAATTTCTTGTTCCAGGACAGATATTGACCAAATGTTGCATTAATATCATTAAAATAACCTACTTTCTAATGAAAACGGAGAAAGATGGTGGAGAAAAGATGAAAGGTGGGCCACTTTTGAGCTTATAACGTGGCGAAAACACGGAACTGGGCATGCTCACCAGGAGTTGCGCTTCCACTTCCACTTATATGATGGCCATCATTCAACTTTAGCATCACAGCTCCTAGTTTATAGACAGTCAGGTGTCTAGACAGTAGCCAACACTCTTTAGGTGACTAATGTGCTTATCTGTCACCACCCCGTTAGACACCGAGGAGCGTCCTCAGATTTTCTCGCCCCCCAGGAGACAGAATGATACTATCTATGAGGTGCGCAGTCAGAGACTTTTCTTGTCAAAATGTGTACATCCATTAAAAATTTTTTTTAAAAAATCTAAAATAATATATTTGTGACTTAATATAAAGCTGAAGCACATACATGTAATACTTCTATGTATGTGTATTTATACGTAAACTCGGGCCCCAATGTTTTAATTCGTAATGTTTGTTTTCAACACATGTGCTTAGATGGAGAAGCTGGGAAGCTACTTGAACTTCTCTTTTCTAAGTTCCCTATACACTGTAAACCATTTTTGTCTAGGCAACAAACCAAATAATAGATCAATAGTGTATGCATTTGGATCATTTTATCGAAGAACAATGCAAAGATCAGAGAAATAGTTCTGACTTGTGTGCTGTCCTTTTTTTTTCCCCGTGTTCCAGGCAAGCACAAGGGATGTATGAGTGTCATCATAGTCCATCCAGAGTGTTGATTGGATTGAAGCACTTCCTGTATTCTTGTTTTTCATGGAAAAAAATGAATGGATTATGTATCATCATGAGTAATATTATATTAACTTTTAACCTGAATAACTTCGAAACATTGACTAGATCTTAAAACATCTTCTGTGCATCAACAAAACTTATTTTGCACAGGTTGCAAGGTCACGTGACCTTGAGTCACAGATATTTAAGTTCCATGGCACCAAACGCTTATATGAATATACAAGAACAGGTTGTTGCAGGCTGTCAATATTGATCTTGTTAACCCTTACATATATTAGAACATTATTTTGCAAATATATATTCAGTATTCCTTATACTTTAATTAGCTCAGCTGACTGATCAATCAGCTGAGTTTATGTTAGTCATCCATCCATCTTTGTAAATCCATTCGTTGTCCATCCATCATCCATCTGTTACCAATTGCACATTTTCAACTTCTCCAAAACTGGGCTGGAGACTCTTCTAACTTTGGCAGGCATCCACCTCAAGGATGATTCAAAACTAAATCCGTTCAAATGCTCCAGGGTCATTCCATGTCAACTCAGGCAATGACCCCAGTTCACCCATCTCAGATTTTCTTCAAAACTACACACAAGTGTAAAATAACTATTATAAAGAGGATTTGCAAAATATTAGGCCTTTCTGACCATTGGTTCATGATTTAGGGCTCCTGGGGAGGGGGAGGGGTCATCAAAAAGAAAAATGCCTATAATTTTTGTGCCATTTTTAAAGCTCCATTGTAGTAAAAGTATTAAAGCCACATCTATTCATTTTTCTGGAATTATTCTCCTATATATAGAGAGTTAAAAATGTAGTATACGGTATGGTAGGAGACATCTTACAGTATTTATGGTGGTCTAAATATTGCAAAAAACCTACAAAAAAAAAACAAAAAACAAAAACAATGTCCATTGACCATTTTCAGTTTTAAGTCGCCTATCTCACCCATTTATGCACTTGCTACAATGCTGAAAAGTTGTATATGTGATATTGGACAAGGATACTTGTATTTAAAACAAGGAAATGACTTAATGAATATGCAGATGTGAAAATATTTGGTTCCAAAGTTGCATTTTTTTCTTAACGGGGGCCCCCTTTACCAGGGTGTAACTCACAAACTGCACCACTATCAAACTTTGAAATATTGTAGAACAGACACAGGTACACAACATATCCAAAAATTGTGTTGGTGTCTTTTTTCCTTCCAATAAAATTACAGCAGTGAATTTGAGTAAAAATAAGCCATTCGTTGCAGTCATTTAACTACCATATACTCCTCCCCGCTTCTCCCCCGTATTTCACCTGTTCACATGGAAAATGGTTACAAAACAACATAATTAAAGAATTGATAAATGAAAACAACAGCACAGCACAAATTTCAATTTAATTTTACCCTGTTGGAATAAGAAGTGCTTATCAGAAATTCACTATGGACAAGTCTAGTTGAGTAGAATGTTTCTATATTATAAATTGTCTCAGCTGAAACCTGTTACAGATGTCAGCTTGTGGTAATTTGGCACTTTAAGGGCTAAATATTAGTAAAATGTCTCTAACGAAATGCACATTTTCCTTCAAAATCATCGATAAAATTTTGTAAGAAGGAAACAAGACACCATCATGATTTTGGGATATGTAGTGTATATGATCTTGTTCTACTGTATAGCAAAGTTTGATGCTGGTGTTTGTCAGGACTGAGCTATACCCTGGTAAAAGGCTCCCCCATCAACAAAAAGTACAACTTTAGGGCCAAATATTTTTATACTTACATATTCAGTCATTTATTTCTTTGTCCTAAATACAAGTACCCAACATAAATATTCAATATATAACTAATTAGCATTGTAGCAAGTCAATATATGGGTCAAATTAATAACTGAAAATCAAAATTTGTCATTTGCGGTTGTGTTTTTGCCATTTTTGTACGACCATAAGTACTGGAAATCATCTTATATCTTTAATATCTTATTTTGTACATTTTTACTCTCTGAGTATAGAAGAATTACTTCACAAAAATTTGAAAAACTTGGAACTCTCTACCGCACGGAGGTGTAGAAGGCTGCAGAATACCGCTGTTTCCAAAAATTGGCTATAAATATGTCCAAGATCGCGCGAGGAAAGACGTGACATATCGTGACTCGTAAACGTTGCTTTTTTCTCGCTAAAACGAGTTATTAAAAACAGTTTTAAACAACTGCTGCATATACATTGACATATATTATTAGTTTTCGTTACATTTCCGACCACTTCAATTTGAAACTAGGACTCGTAGGAGTTTATTCTCATCAAGTAAAAAAAACCAAGTGCAGAAGTAGGACTCCCGTGATCCGCGAAATCGCCTTTGATCTTCCATAGGTTTGTCGCTTCCGGTAATTTGACAGGTAAAGCTGATTTCAGCAACATTAAAATGCAGATTTTAGAAATATGGAATAAAATATAACTAAACCATTTTACATGTGGTAAGTGCCTGACATGAAGTTCCCAAAACACTTAAAATACAACGTAATGAGTGCCCTCCTTTAAAAATAGCAAGAAAATGGAAACTTTTTTTTTTCAAAGGTGACCCCTCCCCCTCCCCAGGGGCCATAAAATTTGAACCATTGGCCACAAGGGCGTAATATTTTGTAAAACATCCTCAGAATGGTTGTTCTAAGATAAGTAAAATTTGAGGAAAATCCAAGATGGGTCGAGCTGGGGCTATATCAGAATTTGCCTGATTTGACATAGAATGACCCTCCAGGGAATTTTGGATTTTTTATGGTTTTTTCATTCATTTTTTTTTTGTGTATGTTTTCACCAATTTTCTCTTCTCCAAACTTATAAGCCAGTTATGCTGAAACTCGGTGCAGATGTACCTTGTAGAAGATTAAAACAAAATTGTTCACTAGGTTTTGATGCTGTGGATCCCTGATTCTAAATAAAACTCAATTCACATTTTTTTGCAGTTACTGTATTCATTCCTATTAATATGCAAGCCATTGGGGATTGCAATATCGATTTGGTTACATATTCCTCACAAAAATGTGCAGTGTTGTAATACCTACCATTTGAGTCCAACATGATTAGAATTGGATGGAAATTGGCTGAGTTATGACTGGATGAAAATTTCAAAGGCCCAAATGACCTTGATCTTTGATCTTTAGAGGTCGCATGTAAATTACAAAAATGTGCAGTGTTACAATGTCTACAATTTAAGCCCAACATGATCAAAATTGGATAAAAATTGAACAAGTTATGGCTAGAAATAAATTTCAAAGGTCCAAATGACCTTGACTTTTGAACTTTAGAGGTCAGATGTAAATTACAAAAATGTGCAGCATTACAAACATGTATATTAATTGCAGTTGGATTGGTTGCCTGTACCTATAATAGTTTTGGAGATATTCAAGATTTAAATTTTCCAACGGCCCTAATTTGCATAATTTTCAAAACTTTTCCTTGTGTAAACCCTTTCCTCCTTAAACTGACATAAACTGGCTGGTGGTTAAATGTTGTCTGCGGCAGTGTGTTCAACTGTTTTCAACAGTAATGAAAAACAATTTGACTCAGAATCGTAAAGATCAAATTTTGTCAAAATCACATTCCTCAGGTCAACAGCTTTCCTTGGCATGGGCTAGTGTAGTGTCCGACCCATGACAAGGAAAGCCGTTGACTTGGTTTTAATTCAAGGGGGAAAAGGTTAAAGTGATTGCAGCTTACTTATGAGTGTTTTGCTGTGTTTGACCTGACCTAGATATGACCCTAAAGGTCGATGTGAAGGTTGTTTTGCATCTCTCTTTGTTCTTATTTCAGACTGTCACAGTATAATTTCAAATGTGGAAGGCAATATAACATCCCCAGGCTATCCCCACAGGCTCCCCAAAACTTTCATGGAATGTGATTGGACAATTAGAGCACCGAATGGTCAGGTGGTTGTACTCGACTTCTTAATCTTTGACCTCCCTGGTATGAATCCATTGGGAAGATGTGTTCGATCTTACCTTATGTATGGGGACTTTGACACGACAAAAAGGAGGACTGTGCATGAAAAATTATGTGGGAAGAAAGAACGGTGGAAATTCATCTCATCAAAGTCCCTGGCTTGGATTGTCTACATATCGGCTGGAAATGTGCTCGAGTCTGATAGCATGCAGTTGGGTGCATTTTGGATCAAGTACTCTTTCCAAAAAACAGGTATTTTATTTTTACATGTAGCTTACTATGGTGATAAAAGGCCTTAAATTGTTTTTTAGTTGTTTTGACATTGGGGTCATTCCATATGTCACTTCAACAAATGCATTCCACCACCCGGTCTTAGATTTGTTTCATTTCTGAATATTGTGTTGAACATGGTTTTTGACAGAAAAATTCAAAGTTTCAATGCATTTTCATCACTGGTTCATTTTTTATGGGCCTCAAGGGGTAGGGGGTGGTCATATCTTAAAAAAGGACTGCTTTTTTTGTGCCATAATTCAAAAAGTCATGTCTAGCTTATTATTTAAGATACACCCATGATTTTTTCAAGAACTATGTAACTTTTACTGTTATTGGAGCTATGTTAATAAGAATAACCATGTGACAAAATGTTTTCTTTTATCAAGGTATGAAAATTGCAATTTCCTGTTTTTTTCCATTCGCGAGTGGTATTATAACCACCAATATCTCCAGAGCAAAGTAAAAAATATGACCTGCAAATTTTGCACACAAAATCTATACTTAAAGTTCAACTGTTGTAAAAAATATCAGGACTCTGGGAATAGCCAAATTGGAGATATCTGTCATTAAAATTAGCTATGGACAATAAAGGACGCAACTTCAACACCTCTAAATCATATTGGGTATTGGTGGCACAATCTTCAAATTTGCACATGTTACAGACGCACATAAGAACAATATTATGTGAAATTTTGGGCATTGTGTTTTCATTGCTGGAAGGTCCTATTTTTCTTTGGAGATATTGGTGATTGAAATACCACTTGCGAATGGAAAAAAACAGGAAATTGCCATTTTCATACCTTGATAAAAGAAAATGTATGGGAAGCTGGTCATTGTTATTTACAAAGCCCTATCACCAGTAAAAGTTACATTATTCTTGAGAAATTCATGGTTGTATCTTTAATATTTATCAAGATATGAAGTTTTGAATTATGGCACAGAAAAAGCAGTCGTTTTTAAGGTGAGACCCCCTCCCCCTCCAAACCTCATAAAAAATTAAACTAATGATGCCAATGAAATGAAATTTGAAATTTTAAGCTTATGACCCAGTCTAACATCCATACCAAAAGTGCAGAAAATCCAAAATATGATGGTGGAAAATTTTCCTGAAATTTGATGATCTGATGTAGAATGACCCATTGTGGAAAGCCATGCTGCAACTGTTTGTGACAGCAGCTGAAGCATGACTTGTCTCAATGCAAAAGCCACTCACTTGAATAGTATTTTAAGATGAGGCATGTTGATGCTTAAATAGCAGCAAACTTAAAAATTTGAATGTGCAAAGTTTTGTATTAAATCTAGGTCACACTATACATGGAAATCAGGGACTGATATGGAGTATGAGTGTTTTGAGGCTGTGTTTGTGCATAAACAAACACATTTATCTTTAACATTATTCCCCATAATTTTAAATAATCCGCTCAAGAGCTTTTCAAGATATAAAATGATTGTATGAATTGTTAATGTTCAGAGCAATCTCTTTATGTTCTTATTAACTTTTTCCCAGCCATGCATGAAGTAGAACATTTTGTTTGTGTATGTATTGTAAAGTGACCTCCCTCCCCCCCCCCCCACCCCCCTAGCAAGGCCACCCCAAATGCAACCAAAAATGGCCACATAAGAGGGATGGCCCATCTCTCTTGAGAGGGACAATACAATGGTACCTAATACTACTTTTGTGGCATGGAGAAGTGGTTTCTGCAGAGAGGTGGCCTCTCTGGGCAGGGCCTTATTAGGGGGGATCACTGTATTCACCCAGACAGGCCTATGGTGATGATAATTTTTATCGTGTACAGAGACTGGGCGAGTTATGACCGTGATAGCAGCAGTTTGCGGTGGACTGGGACTGGCTGTTGTCATAGCAACTGTAGTGTGTTGTATGTAAGTATACATGTATGTGATGAGTACAGCTAGAGATCACATTTCTGTTCGGTGTCTTCTGACCCCTTGCTTAACATGCTAAATGAGTTTGTATAATGAGGTACTCAGTTAGTGACAAATTATTCTGCCATTATATCAATCACTAAGATCTGTACACAAATTGTTGAAAGTTCCAACAAACTCATAATACTCATGTATATGTTATCATGGTTATTAGCACAAACAAATCATGTATGAGCATCTCCCTGGTGTTGCCTTGCCTTTTTTGTTAACTTAGTTCAGCCTTGTCTCCCATATTCCTGCTCTCTATGTCCATCATTTTCATGACAATACCTCTGAATTTTGGGCACTTCTGGTGAACTTTTTCGTCTAAGAGTTTTTCCATGTCTTCGATTGTTGATTTCAGAAGAGGGCCCTGTGATTTTGCTGATTTCCACTCACTCTGCGCTCTTTTTACCGCAGTTTCGTTCCCAATATCATCATTCAGATTGACATATAAGTTCACAAAATGTTCATACTCATTCCTGGGATTCTTGTGAACCGTTTTTGCCGATTTCACTCTCATTCCGTGCAGGCAAGAGTGTTGCCTGCACGTATTTCTTCTTGGTTCTCATCTTGGAATGATTGTCTGCATGCATGACCAGGCTAATGTATCCATAGTACGTAATTCGCCCAGTAGATGGCACATAACGTACATAGTGCTGTTGCATTGGAAAGGTTATGCAGACCATGCATGATCAGGCTAGTCTTTAAAAATGACTGCTACCGCTACTGCATTATTACATTGATAATTTTGAAGCTTTCCAAAAAATTGGTGAAATTCCGATTTTGCCATTAACCCCCTCCCTCCATTCCGATTGTTTCTCGGAATTTTGGAAAGGTTTTTATTTGTACACGATCCCTTAGTGTGTGTGTCTTCAAAGCTTATTGGTATGACAATGTATGTCTTACACAGCCCATCCAAGCTTCTGTGCAAGTCTATGGTGTATGTGACTCAAGCACAACCTGCCAGCATGCATACACAAGTTATGCAACTTTTACACATACTTATTGGCAACATCTAAAAATAGAGTTCTGTCACAGCTGAGGTACCTTGTGAGGAGGGAGATGGAGGGGTGGCCCCACCTGCCTTTACCAGTAGTTGTGCACATGTAAATGAAGCTCCTTCTTGGATTTCACTTGCTAATGTTCCTTGCAGTTAAAGGCAACATATTTCTCAAAGCCACACAGTATCTTCCACCATACCGCTATCCTATGGTTCCACCTTCACCAGCATGCCCAGTGTGTTGATAGGCAAGTGACCTTGTCCCAATCCGAGACTAGGAATTCCAAGTCTCAGCCCAAATTCAGATCCAATGCATGTATAGATACACCCAGAAACTGAATTTGCTTCATTTCACTTCATTCAACTGGATCAGTCAGCTGCGCAGTCTTAGAAGATATAAATGGCAGTCAATGGTAGCTCTTACTATTATATTTTTCATGACAGTCAACCTTCAGACTCTACTATATTTTTATTTTCTCTCACTAGGTGTCACCACCTATCAGAGAGCTGAAAAAAATCTGTCTGTGTGCATACTTTTGAAAAAAGATATTCAAGATTTGAAATTTCAAATGCCCTTAACCCTTTCCCCTTGAATTGCACTTGAGTCAACAACTTTCCTTGGCATGAGTTGGGCACTTAGTGCCCAACTCATGCCAAGCAAAGTTGTTGACATGGGGCATGCAAACACCTACAATTCTCAGTCAAAATTGTTTTTTATTACTTTTGAAATTAGTTGAAAACACCGAAGCAGATGACATTTGACCATCAGCTGGTTTTGGCTGGTTTAAGGGGGAAAGGGTTAAGTTGCATGATTTAAATATGTGCAGCCTTCGTTATCAATTCATCAGATGCATACTAGTCTAGAACATAGGAGTAAAAGTTGGAATGGCATCTTATCTGTTTTAGCTTTGAAGCTGCACAATGGTCAACAACCCCCTGGTAGAAGTTGGAATGGCATTTCTATCTATTATTGTTTGGAAGATATTCAAGATTGAAAATTTCTAATACTCCTAATTAGCATAATTTAAATTGCTACAACTTTTGTTTTAAATTCCTTAGATGAGCAATGGTCAGTAGCCCTCTAGTAGAAGTTGGAATGACATCTCTATCTATTAAACTTTTGAAGATATTCAATATTTAAAATTCCAAATGCCCTAATTTGCTTGAGTTTAAACATCTTCATTCCTCTACATTAAAGGGCAAAACTCCTTGTATGGAGGTACAATCATGTCAAGTTTGGAGTTTCTATGTATAATACTGTCAGACAAAAGTGTTGGACAAACTCACTGGTAAAGAAGAAAGAAAGAAATCAAGAACTTTAGGAAAATCAGAAAATTGTGTGTTGATACACACACTTTAATTATGCTGCTTACTTAGATTTGGAATTTCTCACATTGATTGATATTGCAACATAATTTAACCATCACAAACAGTACTTCTTGATCAAACAGCAAGATTACATGTTATTGCAGTGTTAGATAGAAGCTCCACTGTACTCACTTCCATGATATCCATCAGCCTGTCCATCCATCCAGTCTATCAACCAAAAATTTCAGAGTTACATTTTTTCACTAAATAGCTAGGTTAGATTAAGGGCTTTCATACCTGGGTGAAAGATTTAGGGATCATGCCCAAATAAATCATTCCAAAACTTCAATTATCCAATGGACCTGGGATTTACCCTCCACCACAAAGTCAAAAATCCCTCTCGTGGTGGTCTCTCATTGGAGTGCTCTTTTAAAACAGGTTTCACTGTATGGGTAATTTATTTTAAAAAATCGACTGGTACCATGAGAGGGTGGCATGTGGAGCAGGGAGCACTGTCTCAGGCTTGTGCATGCACCCCTTGTGCAGATTGCGTGTACATACACATGCTGCAGCTGTCTCCACTACAGTAACCCCTACAGGATGCTCTCTAGTTCATGCCTACACTATGTGTCCACTCACTGGTCCTTATTATCTTTTGTTGTTTTGTTGGATCATGGAGACAATAGGAGCAACTTGGTACTGTGGTCCCTCTCTAATAAGGCTGCCGCAAATGGAACCAAAAGGTGGCCACATTAGAAGGGTGGCTTCTATTGAGAGGGACAATACAATGGAAATACCACCTTTATGGCATGGAGAGGTGACCTTTGTAGAGAGGATGGCCTCTCTCGAGGAGGGCCTTATTAGAGGGGGACCACCGTACTGTAAATGTACTTATTTTCACATACTGTATGAATTTACATGGTGTTTGCATGCCAGGCATTTAGTTAAACTTTTACTTTCACGATTTTGGACATAGTTTAATTACACTTATGTTAAAATGATATTTCACTCTGTCTTTATTTTCATGGTTTTGTGCCATCATTGAAACAGGCCAAAAAAAAGAAACACATTGAAATTGTATAGGGTGTGGGACTGCGGGAAAATGTGTTTTTAAAAAATAATAACTTTTGGTACCTAACAACTGTACTTGCTTGATATGTCCTCTTCCTCCTATTTTTGTGCAAAGACTGCAGTTAATAATGATGACAATTGTGAATGACCATATTGAAGAAAAACAATCAGCCAGATAAACTAGGTTTCATTCTTCATTAACAGGAAGCTTAGGCCATGCCACGCCGAAAAAGATGATGATCGTAGAGTAGCTCGACTGAGAAGGCGATGTGGAATAAGGCGCCAGCCACCTGTCACTTCACAAACTCCTAGACCAGTTGGATCATCCTTGATCACCAGTAAAATAAAGGGAAAGGTTAGACTTTTGTAGAGTTGCGTACACATAACAAAGTTTTAACATCGGTGCAGAGATTTATGTAGATATTTGACATGGAGTATGCATGGGTTCTGGTAATATAAATTAACAGAGCATCAGCACTCTAGAAAAAACTCATTTTGAGAGTTGAACAGTGATTCTTTATCATAACGTGTTTCTGCTGAAACATATCACTGTGTGTATTAAACTGGAAACCAGATATTATGGCAATGAATTGAAAAAAGCAGCCAACAAATTCTTTTTTTTATTTATCTGCAAAACTTTGTCACCATCCATGAAGGAGATTGTTTCCATTTTATAAAGTTTTAACACATTGTCTGTTCCAGTAGACTTAACCATTCATGCTATATTAACATTCTACCTCATAGCTCTTCAATCGGTCTTCAAAGGGTTCAGCTGATGACAGTTTTGTGCCAATGTCTGGTCATCATTATGAGGAGCTCCCGGCCTGCAGATCAGAAGTGATGTCTGTTCCATATAGCATACATGGTAAGATCTTTAATTGCTGATGTCAAAATTAGTGACGTTTTTTATAATGTTGCCACATCATCATGGTGAAAACTGAAGTGCAATGCAGAGATGTTAGAGTACTTTTATTTTTGCCACGCTTATTAGCGATGTACTTCAGCCATCTTTGATACTTTTATCAGTTCTGTTAGGTGGTTGTTGTACTCAAGCGTGTGTAGCTCTGCCATTCTATTTGTCTTCTAAAGTGATGTTTCGTCCTCCCTACCGAAGTACTGTATAAGTGGAAATATTCCCGAATGGAAAATTTCCCAGATTGGTTCCAAATGAACATTTTGAGGTTTTCATTTTCCCGAATCGCAATGCGCAACAACAACAAAAAAAATCACCAAATCCCTTCACCGCCCATGGAGACCAATACCTTGCTTTGGCAGATCTAAGGAACTGACCGATCGGGACACACATGCTAGTTTCTATGGCGACAGAAAATATGTTGAAGTGGCTTCAACAAAATGAGTCAGAACAACTTACCCCGAAAGGAAAAGCTGCGATGGCAGCAGTTAAATCGGCATGTGGGGCAAGGGGCAAAAAAGGCGTCGAGAAAGTTACAACAAATTTGCCCCAGAGCAGCGGGCAGAACTCACTAATTATGCTTGTATTTATGGAGATACCGCCGCTGCAAAGCATTTTAGGCATTTTTCTTTATTATACTGGTAAATAATTTAGACCATGTGGTCACAGTTTGCTGCTTGATCATTTACACATGCAGCATCAGGGGTGTCCCAACTCACAACTGCCTGTAACAGTCTGCAGCCAAGTACGATCGCCGATAATTTCCCAGAATTAATTTACCCTTAGGGGTTGTTGGGAAAATTCGGGAAATTAAATACCTTGGGAATATTTCCACATACAGTAATTTGTCCATGTTTATAATGTATTGTGCTGTGAAGTCTATAGCTCTCCTATCTTTCTGTATGTACAAGAGGGATTTATATTTGCCTCTTCCTGTTTCCTGATTGTTTCAATAAAACATGTTTGAAGCAAAAGTGCAATGAAATATTTTCTCAACATGATTATTAGGAATTGTGTCCAAAGTCGGGAGGTAAAATTTCAGATAAATTAATGCCTGAAATGCCTAAACCATGAATGTTTACATGCGTGAAACAGAAAAATGCCCCCCTTCAGCAGTGTGTGTCCTGCGATGCTGGAGGCTGAGCAAGACACACATTGCCAAAGGAGGGCATTTTTCTTATTCTCCTCACTACACAGGTGGTGACAGTTTTATTGCGTAATATGTATTTATTCGCACATTACTTAAGGTGGAAGCTGTGAAGCTAGTGCGCAGTGAGACTGGCAACTTTGGATCGATATTACCCATTTATTTTTTTCACAAGTACATTAAACCAATATATTTTCTGATTACTACATATCCATAGATTTGTATCCATAGGGGTTTTTTTGCAGGATTGGAATTTATTGAGATTTTATGGCATTCTTTCTGACTTAGTAGGATTTTCACATTTTGCACACAGAAGTCTTACAGATTTTTCTTTTTTTTTTTTCAAGTTGAAATCAGAAAAAAATTAAAATATATGTCATGTCCAGGATCAAATTCAATGGTTAGTCCTGAAATAGCATAAATAAAAAGTTATAAAATTTTTAATGTAGTGCTGGTTCTGAGAAAATCACATTGAAAGAAACAGTTGCCAATTTGTACACATTTATGGCTGTATTATGACACATACTTATTTCTTCTGCCCTGTGTTTTAATTATTGTGTGAAATAAACTTGAAGCTTTACCTCTGTGATGTTGTCATTAAAAAAAAGTATATATTGTTGCTTAAATCTTGACTTTTTTTAACTTGGGAACACCACACTTGGCTTGTTTGGGTGTGGGTTCACATGCGGCTTACCATATTTGGGGACCATTACGTGGATTGTGCTAATTTGTTTTTACATCAATAGAGCATTTCAAAGTAATCAGAACAATGGTAGTGTTTACTCTGAACTGTCCCATTCTTCTCTCCATGGCTAATGGTTTCCTGTGAGTGACCCTTGCCAATGGCTCAATTGGTTTCCAGTGGTCATGAACTAATGAATGTGCAAACAATGACATGGTTCATTATCATGCCCATGCAAACAAACCCATGTGCCCAGCATTGCTTAAACTTTTCAGTGTAAACAAAAGTTTTGAGATTCAATTTTCTCATATAAGTTTTGTGTTCAAGCATCTGAGTTTTTGGGAGCTTGTAGTTTAAATATCAAGCTATCCAAAAATATGGAAAAGTGATTAGAGGTTATCCAAAGGTGCTGACTTCAGATCTTCCACCTTAAGACTGAAAGTTAGGATTGATAGCTGTAATTTCCTCTTTGGATTTTTGAGGCTTCCCCCTGCCAACAGGAATGCTCGCACTGCAAAAATTCATTTCGATTAAAAAGGAAGCTGCCTTTGGAAACATGTCATCACTTGATTGAAACAGAAACTGAAAACAAGGTTCTTGTATGAAACAGAAATGGGCATGGCTAAAGCAGGGCAAAGAACAGGGATCAGGAAATTTTGTACACTTGTAAACCAATAGAAAGACAGAATAAATACCTATAAGATAAATTTATAATCCCTGTTTTCAGAGACCACCCTTTCAAGATCTCTACTGAGTACTTCCTCTATTATTTATACCTCCTATAAGAGATCTCCTGTCTTGAGAGACCACACTTTGGACAATCTTAGTGGGGATGGGCCGATACTGGTATCATGTATTAGGCCTTTTTTGCAGTATCAGGTATCGGATTAAAAAGTAACCCGATACCTGATACTGGCAAAAAAGTATAGAACTTTCAGATCATTGATAAGGAAGGGAAAAAAATTCAAATCCAATTTACTTTACTTTGTGTGTTCAATCTGAATAAATTTCCATTCAGATTATTTGCTCTTAATACTATATGTCATATGTGCATTACATTTTTTTAATCACTGTGTGGAATAAACATGCACATGCCTGTGATTAATTTGATTCATGGGTCCATGGTCAATAGCAAAATTGAGTAGGCTACAAAAAGCTGCAATTTTGGCAGAAGTATGATTTCATTTACAATATACAATAAAGTGTTTAAACAATTAGTAATGCCTTTAATGGCTATTGTACTCTTCAAACAATGTACATGTATATTTACTGTACGTCTACAAATCATACCATGTCATATTTATTGTATGGTATCTTTGCAGAGTCTTCAACCAAGCAGAGTTTGACAGATTATACAGCTTCACCTTACCATCATATGCAGCAACAGGTCAGTTCATGCAGTGAAACTTTCACATTGTTGAACACATTTAGGGGAGTGCAAAGGAAGAGTATGTGTTGGTTTAAACATATTTTATTCATTGAAGAAAATAATTGGGTAGAATGCAGAGCCTATATGAATCCCTCTGTGGCAGTAAGTATATTTTTATATGCGCCCTTCCCCTTTCGAAGAAGGGAACATGTAGCTTTGCTCATGTTGGTAGAGAGACTGTGGTTTTGGCACCATGACTCAATAAGATTTTGAGATGGGACTTTGACTACTCCAGTATAACTTATACTATGGGCTAGGTGAAGTAAGAAGCTGGTTGACCTTGACCGTATTTCCACGGTCATGGAGGTGCTGCAGTAAATTTTGGCTTCCGCACGATAACTAGAAAATAGGACCTGTATGTTGCATGCACAGGACTATAGCCCTGCTCCAGTGCTCCAAAATTGAATTTTGGATATCCATAAATCTGATTAAATGTTAAAGCAGCTTGCCATAAAGATGCCAATAAGTTTTAATGTAGGACCAACCATAGTCTTATTTATTCAAGGATGCAATTAAAAAAATTGCAGCCACAAATACTGTGTTTGGTGGTTTTTGCCTAGTTCTTCAGTTTGCTCCACTACACACACAGACACACACACACCCCTGGAATGTTAGTACCATGGGATGTAAGAATTCAAAGGCATGCTTGGCTTCTGTCACAATCCATGTAAAGCAAATGGGTATATATGCTAAAATTCTAGCCAAACTTTTTGTTTCTTTGCAGGATGTAACACATCTGAATGTTGGGGACAATGCCAGCCTCTCTGGCAAAACCTACCTGACCCTGCGAGGTAACAGTACAGGATCCATAAGTCAGTCATGGGATCTGTCTTGCAATAGACCACCCAATAGCAACTCGTGCGGGAGGACAAGTCACGACTCCACAGGATATGTAATTTCAAAACGGCCCATCCTTTTGTCCATAGCTGAACCTGTCGCAGGATTCCACAGACAGAGGCAAATTTCTTCCATAGGCAGTGTACCAAGGACTGAGGAACTGAACAGAATATCACGAGTAACAAACAGCACTCCAGCCAGTGAATGGTCTGTGGGCCAAAATACGAGTGGCCGGAGAATGTCCATCCAAACCCCAACCCTCGGTTCCATTGAGGAGACCGATGGAGAAGCAGGAAGTAGCCTATTGAATTATGGCTTTGCTGAGCAGCAAGGCTTGGAGGACAAGAACAGCGATGTCACAGAGAAATCTGGACATGCCGAGTATGTCTCATTCTCAAAAAAATCACCTGAAGATGGCAAGGTGTATGCACCCATTACTGGGATTACAGTAACAAATAAAGAAACAGATATACAGAATACTATCTTGGAGGATGAGGTCTTCTCTGACGAAGCTCAATTTCCTGACATTGACATATTTGCTGCATCTTTTTCAGGTAATAGTCATGATAGTATTTTAACTGTGTCACTTGATGATCTCTTATTATACCGAGATTCAAATAACAACACCAGCAATGAGAGCTTCTTTACATCCGATAAACAGGAAGAGGTCATAAGTGTCGCTCAAGACCTACAAAAAGCAGCAAGTGAGCAGTGGGCCACTCCCTACCCTGACGACAAAGATGGACATAAGATAAAAGACGACATGGGCCAGACATTAGGTCAAAGAGAGATGGCAAATGATGTAGGTCCACTGCTTAGTAAAAGAAGACACAAGCAAAACGATGGAGACTGCTCAAGTCAAAAACAAGCAACTTCTGGACTCACGAGAAACAAAAGCAATGGAAGCATGCATGAACACAGAGTTTGTGTCTGCCAGAAGTGTGATTTCAGAGATGAAGGGGATACCTTGGTACACAAAGTAGAGACTAGTTCTATGGACAGTGAAATATTTGAAGAAATGGGAATAGAAGTACCACCACTTGTACACTGTGGCAACCAATTGCTGGTATGTGGGGTGACAGACAACATTGCCGAGTGCCAGATACAGACTGGGCAGGTGTCTACCTTGTACGTTAAAGATGTGAGTTGCCCAAGGTCACCTGAGGCAGACATAGCAAATTACTTTATGGAACCAGTAAGAAGTTTATCTTTTCCAGTGGAGAAAAAATACCATCAAAGCAGTAACTTTGAACGAGGATTGGCTGTCAGAAGCAGCAGTGCCACCTACTGGCAACCAATGGAACTGAAGAGTAGTGGTGACTCTTTTTCACATGACAAGGAAATCTTCAGCTCTCCACACTCAGAGGGGGATAACACAAAGGGAATAAGTGGAAAAGCCTATACATCAAAGTCACCAAGGTTTTACCAAAATTCAGAAATCTTGTCACTGGAAGAGGTAAAAATACTTGAAGATCAGGCAGCTGCATTAGACAACTCTACAGACTCAGAAACCAGTAAAGTTGACAACTCATCACTGTTACTTACATTGGATAGCTTGCCGAGCTTGACTTCCAATAAAGATGGCATTTTTGTGAAAAGTACAGAGAAGAAATTCTGGCCAGAGAGGCCCTTTCGAACACCCGAGAGTAATTTTCCAAATATGATAAATGACAAGGAAAATCTTCAAAAGAATCCATGTCTGAGTGACGTAACAGATTTAGATCGCTCAAGGGGAACTCCAGATGGAGGTAATGACAGTAGCACACAAGGAAGAAAATTGAAGCAAAGCCGAAGCACAAGTCAGGTGTCTCGTTTTAGCAGGAAAGCCAACCTAGCCTGCAGGAGAAGAGGTCGTAGTCTATCTCCACAAGATCTTCAAGGCGGTAGGAACGGCAACTCGATGTCCAAGCATAGGGCCAATTTGGGCAGAGTTCAGTGTAAACATGTGTTTTTGGCCTTCAATGGGAAAACCAAAGAGACAATTTGTTGATTTTCACCCCCCACACCAAGGAAACTGTGTTCAAGCACTTTTTCATTTTGTGAATTTTTTTATTTAATTCCAGTTGGGATGTGTTATCAATATGTAAATAATAAAAAGTCACCAAACTGGTAAATGAGTCACCCATTGGTGTAAAGACCAGACATTACCAAACGATTACAATGATCTTCGCCTTGAAAGACCACTCCAATGAAAAACTAGCTCGTAAAAGAATGTGTAGAGCTTTAACGCTCTCCGCTCAAAATGACCAAAAGTGCCTCTATGTAAATTGCCGTCTGCCTCAAAGTTTTTACTTAAATTTCCAGTTACTAGGAAACATTTATGCCGAGATTTGTATGTCGATATCAGACCATTTATGATGGCACACCCTAGGTTAATAGCTTTTCACGGTGCCAGTTGGGCAAACTGTGCCCAACCTGTACCAAGGCATTGGCATTTGGCATGCTTATTAAAGGTGACCGCTGTAGACCGTTAGAGAGATGCAGACACTATGCTCATTAATAATGGAATAAAGCCTGGGCCAGCCACACAAATGGAGTAAAACCAACTTTACAGTGAGAGCTTAAAGTCTTAAGACCAAACAAAAACAATTGTTTGTTGCCACATAAAAAACATGACACCAGGTTTGTCAATAAGGAAAATATTTTAAAATTTTCTCAGATAAAATTTTAGAGAGTTCAAAAATGAAGATGAAGCAAAACTAAGGGCATTTCAAGGTATAATTTTGGGAACTATTAGTCATTTTAGAAAGAGCATTCAGTGTATATACATGTAGGTCTGTATTTTGTGGGAAAATTTATTTATTTAACGGTATTTTTTTTCTTTTTCTTTTTTTTTTTTTTATGTTTAGTGGCTAAAATATGAGTAGGTAGGGTTACAGGAAACGAAGAAATATTATGTTTGGGCATAAGGTAGGCTAACACAACTGGGACATTGTGCATGTCAAGTGTTGGTGACAGGGTGTAACACAGTCTGTGATATGGGAGAGGGGGTGTTAAGAGTAAGGTCCCCTGCCTTCCAAACCATTATTAATGAGGCCAAAATCATCATAGCACCAATAGAAAGAAATGCCATTTTTCTTTTTTCCCTTAGAAAAAATTCCAAAAGCTGGTTAATGTATGATTTCAGTGTTCATCACTGACTGGCTTTCTGATCAAAAGTATACAGGCTGAAGAAAGGAATGCTTGGGGGTCCGTGTTAAACAGATTTACTTCTTTACCTCATATATATATATATACATGTATGATACATTGTACTATTGTTATTATATATATTTTTTTTTTTTGGTGAATGATAATTTTATTTCCCTTATTGGTCAGGTTAATATACACCATTACATTAAAGGCAATAAAAAAGTTTGAGCTTCCACCACCAACCAGTTTGTTTGTTTATTTAATTCCAATAAATTAAGAAATCATTTCAGCAGGCATAATGGAGGCAGGACGCAGTGCTTCTTTAAAAATGTGAAGCATGTTCCTTTAAGTCGTAATTTTTTTATTCAAAGCTGTTAATTATGTCTTCCCGTTGTTTTTTTTTGGGGGGGGGGGGCATAATTGACAGCTTTGAAAAAAAAATCTGCGAACACGATAACTCAAGAAAGATTTGACTTGGGAAATTCAGGGATGAGAATTGGTTGCCATCTGGCAACTTTCAGCCATAATTGCTTTCCTTTAACAATTTTAATAAAACATTCTTAGATTGGCCAAAATGCACTCTCACCAATTTCATCCCTGGAAGTTATATATTTTTTTTTTGTGAATATGTTCCTAAGACCTTGACCTTAAGAGGTTGAATTTTTGTGTAATTACGTTTAAGACATTGCTTGTGATTGTAGATGTTTGACCTTGACCTATTTTTCAAGGGCACACACTTTTTTAAAGTTGCTGAAGCGATAAGGCAAGAACGTCTTAAGGTAGCAGCTTATAAATTGGGTGATTACATATCTGTGTAAGAGCTAGGTTGAGATTGTAGATGTGATGACCTTGACCAATAATATAGGACTATTCTCTGCAACTATGTCATACGATGTGTGATTAATGTTCCTGCATATTTCACTGCTTGATGGTATCTTGCAAAAAGGACCTAAATCCTGATGTTGATGAAAAAAAGTTGTGGAGAAAAAAGGAACTTTCCCGTCAAACCAATATATGTTACAATAACTAGTGGACTCTACATAAGAGAAAAATGCGGTGTTTTCAAAAGTAAGATGGTGGTGCTGCTTAACTTTAAAATAAGGACATTGGAAAGAAAAAGTTGTAAGTCATTTTTGGGGAAAAAAATGTGTAAAAAGGGCTTAACTTCATGTGAGCCATTCTAGCAGTAATTAAATGAAAAAAGTTGTATTTGGCGAAAGGACTTATCACAACTGTAACACAAGTCCTTTTGTCGCAAAGACACTGGCCTAGAAAGCGAAATTATTATTTTGCCAGAATGACTCAAGTTGATACGAGTCCAGTTAACATGACACAATGTGTAATGAGGCCATATTAAAATCAAGTGCAAAAGGGACTTGATATTTGTGGGTCCTTTATGTAACATTAGTTTGACTGCTGGCTTTGTTGAAAAAGAGTGCCAAAGAGACTTATTCATTCGTAAGCCCTTTTAGCAAATTCAACAATACCATGCAATAATGTTAGGTCGTTTTCAACCATTCATTAGTTTTTTACTTTTTAGGCTATAAACCTGCCATTTGGACAGATAGGTGTGTTCTCTCCAGCTCTACTGTTTAGCAAAATATTAATAAAACATGAAATTTTGACTTGAGTCCTTTTTGCAAGATACCATCGTGTTGGTCAGGAGTCCCTGTGATTGGATAAGTACATCTCTTAAAAAGTAAAAATTAAAAAAAAAAATGAAAAAAAAAAAAAAAATCTAACGGCACTGCAGATGGGTTGGGGTGGTTTGTGTAAATCTTTGAACCCCATTACAATTTTAGGACCTTGCGTGTATACGTCATTGACAAATTCATCATAATTGCATCTTCACATTTCTTAGCTTTATATGTGCATGTTAAGGGGAAAATATAAACCTATTATAAGTCGAACATGCAGTACCTGTCGTCATTTGAAATAACCATTATGGATTATGCTACTCCCAAGCGTCTTGTCAGCGTGCTTTTACAACGTTTAAGATGCCAGTAACTGATTTCTTAAAATTGACAAGAGTCTACTTCCACTAAACGAGCGAAACCAGGTCATCTCAGTTTCAAAATTGGTTATGCCATTTTTTTTTTTTTTTAATTTTTCAAAATATCCATATGAAACTGTTAATTTTATGTGTAGAACGTTTTGGTATAAAAATTCTAGGTGTATTAAAGGAAAGTATATTTGATTTTGTGTGTCAACTTGAACCCCTAAGAGAAATTGTAACTTTCTCTGTTTGAAAATTTTTCTTCAGAAATGTACTTTTCCTTTAACCTCAAAACTATTATTTTTGCCCTGTCTCAGCATTATGAAATTCCAAGGTTAGTACCTTTGGCATGGACCGGTGTTTTACCTAGTTAGGCAGTTTTATCGTGCAAAAAGGTAAAGATGAAACTTGGACTTGCAAACTTTGGTGATGGGCTTTAATCTCAATGTAACAAATAACAAAATCGAAATTTGAACGATAAGACCATAGACCATGGTATACAGATTAAACTTAATGATTTTACAAGTTTGAAACTGATTGGACAAAAACACAAAACTTTCTGGCTAAAAGAAAAGTACATTTATCCAGTGACATTTATAAACACGACAAGAGGAGATTCCATTTTCCATCAAAATCGACCATACTTGACAAGATATGTACACCCTGTTATGTCTAATCATCTGTAGATCCAGGCAATTCTAAAATACATACTTGTATAAGATTTTCTGAACATTAAATATTTTGTGCACCATCAAAACCAAAGACCTTTTTGGCGACTGAGCTTTCCACCGGCCATCGTGTCTATCGTATGAATATCTTGAAATAAGTGGTATAGTCCTCTAGCAATTGTCCAATTTGAGTTGGATATGGTATTGTTTTATGGACAAAAACTTGACCCAAACACTCGCCAGAACACTCTATTTTGGTTGTTTTTCCCAAGAAGCTTCTAACTTGGCAGGGGGCTTGCTCGGTCGCTTTCGCTCCCTTGAAATGCTATTATCTTCAAAATCCGATCCCCTCCCCCGTCCTTCGGGAAAAAGCTGGTTATGGGCCTGATGAAGCTACATTTAGCGGCTGTCTACCAGGTTTGATCAATAGGTTATGCTTCAATGATTTTTATGATATTTAGGAGTCCGGAAATTGACTCCAAACTTGCGTAGGGACACTAAACGGGTTTTCTCTCTCTCTCCCCCCCCTTCCCTCCTTTTGTTCAACAGTCAGTGCTGCGAGTTTTAATGATTTTTTGTCTGTTTATGTAATATTAGACTTCTCCAAAACAGTGCGTATGCGCTGGATTCTTGTCAAACTTGGTGACAGTATCTCTTTCTACTTTGCTTTCTTTTTTCTTCCTATTTGTCTTTATCAATTGTACTTTAGGTAAACCATTAACAACATTTTTCAATGAAGTGATTTCTGCCGTTTCCTTATTTTGAATGAAATTATCATTTACGTCATGCTCGAAAAGTATGTACATTACCGTTAATTGCTTTATCGATGAGTGAGGCTATGCAGGCTACTTCTTAGAACTTTTACCTTTGTTTCACACTTCACATACACATACACATGCACATACACACGTTTTATATATTTAGGATGCTCAGTGGTTGAAAAGACGTGATGGGAAACAAAGTTTGATGGTCAAGTCCCATGATTACATTCGTGTACAACTGTTGCATAGCTTTAACGTTACTTCCTGATCAAAACAAGTGCAGTGCGCCCAACCTTCCAAAAGAGCGGCATTTTGTTGTTGCTCGTTTATTTGTTTGTAATTCTGGTTTTTGTGGAAGATGATTTTCATATTTGAACATGCTGCCCCAGACACATATCATTGAGACAGGAATTTCTTGAAAATGTAAACTTGACCTGTCTGAAAATGCTGCCTCCAAATGAATTATTTAATAAAACAGAATTACAATGAGAGGTACCCAGAACTTTTAAATTATGTTCTGGGTTATGTAAATAAAATCTTCACTCTGAGGTTTCCTTAAACTTGACATGTATATCAAAGTTATGGAGCCTGATGAGCCAAAGGTGAAGGCTGTCAGTAGTAATATATAGCATTGAAGAATTTATGTGCAATAGTGCTGTAATGCTTCCACATACTGTCATATGAAACTTCCTTCTTATTATTCTATGCAACATGTATATTTCTAACTGGTATGACACCACACAGTGTCGGTGTTGAATTGTGTCTTTTCTTTCATTCTTTTTCTCTTTCTTTCTTTCTTTCTTTCTTTTTGCAAACTCACTTTTACATTGATGCATAGAACCAATTTATCTAAGTAATGTACACTCCAATTTATATGCACAACTCAAACATTTGTACTGTTGCATATACTCACTCATTTAAATGCATAGCACATTCTCCAATTGTATGTAATCTTTTGTATTTCACCTGCCTCCACCTGTCTATATGTCTATGAAGGCACCTGCCTTTTATATACCGTATATATTTTAAAATAAAGTGTCAGCAGAAATATACTCCTAGGGCGCCATCTACAATACTTGCCCTAAGTCCAACGGACCTTCGGTATTGATACACAACCAATGTTTAATCCCTTGGCCTCCTTCTCTAACTTTAACCACCTAACTGACTTGGAAAAGTTTACTTTCATTATGTCTTATAATGAAGGAGACACAGAGGTATTGAAATTTGTTATCCATTATGTAAATTCCTGCATGACTCCATCCACTGCTACACTGAACCAGGTTAAAGCGGATGTATTACTGAGACTGGTATTCTCTATAACAGCCCTTTCTGACTGCTCCTAGTGTAGTTTGTACCAGATTTTTCACCAGATTCAACGCACTGACAAACCAAGAAAAACTGCGCATGTAACAAATACCACGTAGATATGATGCACCGATGCATAACATTCCTATTTCAACTCCAATGATCCCAATATTATTTACAAATACCAAAATTAATCGCTTATGTTTTAAGACATAAAATACCAGATTTAATTCATGAAAATTACTTACCTGAGATAGTTATATTTTATGTTCGGAACAAACGGGTCTTGAACATGCAACCTTTGGTAACAAAAAGTGATACACACTCCTTGAAAGGCTTCTGACAATATGCTATGAATTATATTGTTAACCATTATGAAATTAATTGTAACATTATTAATTTTCACTTCTGCAACAGACGATAATTAGTCATATTATATGTATTATTGTCACTTGGTCTATCAACTTAAGTTTTGTAATATCTGCTATCAATCACCCTACAATTTTATGTTAGAAATCTTACAGCGTAGGAGTTTAAACATAGTCACTTAGCATAGTATATCTTTAGGGTGGCCTACATGTCAGCGACTCCTCGGAGTCCTAATGTAGGATCTGCTGGTTTAAAACTTATTAATGTTTTTTTGTACCACATTGTGTTGGGTAACATTGTTTAGACCAAATAAAGCTATTCTATCTATCTTTTAATGCTCCGTAGGTCCAACAGGTGGCACATCTGACAGTCCCGTATAATACCTTTAACAGACCTGTGGACAACCATTGGTAGTTTGGTAGCCTTTGTATTATGTCAGTGTGCCAACACAGACATACTGTTTTTCTTTCTTTCTTTCTTTCTTTCTTTCTTTCTTTCTTTCTTTCTTTCTTTCTTTCTTTCTTTCTTTCTTTCTTTCTTTCTTTCTTTCTTTCTTTCTTTCTTTCTTTCTTTCTTTCTTTCTTTGCAGGCAAATTTGTCAGACATTTCATTTGAAAAGTATTACACGTAGAAACTCCAAACTTGGCACAATTATACTTCTATGGATGAAGTCTGGCCTTTTTATAATGAGAGGTCATGCTTTTCAAAATTATGCAAATGAGGGCTAATTAAAGTTTTAAACCTTCAATATCTTATATACTATAGTAGATGGGGTTCCGAGTGTATAGGAGTTCGATCATAGCAAGGTAAAGGTCATCTCAAATATCAAGGTCAGGGGTCAAAGGTCAATTTTAAGCCAAAAATGTCTTTTTTGAGGTCAAGGTTCACTTCAGGTAGAGGTCATCTCAAGGTCAGAGGCCTCTTTCGATGGTGGCTTTCTTCTGGCCAAAACTTGGCCAATTTTTTTCCAATTTTGATCATGTTGGGCTCAAATTGTAGCTATTGTAACCCTGCACATTTTTTCAATTACATGTGACCTCTAAAGATCAAAGGTCAAGGTCATTTGGACCTTTGTAAGTTTCATCCAGTCATAACTTGGCCAATTTCCATCCAATTCTAATCATGTTTGACTCAAATTGTAGGTATTGCAACGCTGCAGAAGATGTAACCTCAAAAGGGCAAAGGTCAAGGTCATTTGGCCCTTTGAAAGTTTCATCTTGCCATAGCTTGGTCAATTTTCATCCGATTTGGTTCATGTTGGGCTTACATAGTGGGTATTGTAACACTGCGCAATTTACATGTGACCTCTAAAGGTCAAAGGTCAAAGTCATTTGGACTTTGAAATTTGCATCCAGCCATAAGCTTAATGTAATGTGAAGTACCAAAGGATAAAAGTTGTAGCATGTAATATTTACAACTTTTGAAGGACTTCCACAGATGAAGTCTCGCCTTTTTATAATCAGAGGACATGTTTTTCAAAATTATGCAAATGAGGGCTAATTAAAGTTTTAAATCTTCAATATCTTATTTACTATAGTAGATGTGGTCCCGAGTGACCAGGAGTTCGATCATAGCAAGGCAAAGGTCATCTCAAATGTCAAGGGCATGTCAAGGTCAAAGGTCATACCAAGGTCAAAGGTCAATTTTACGCCAAAATGTCATTTTAAAGGTCAAGGTTTTCTTAAGATGGAGGTCATCTCAAGGTCAAAGGCCACTTTCGATGGTGGCTGTCTTCTAGCCAAAACTTGGCCAATTTTTTTCCAATTTTGATCATGTTGGGCTCAAATTGTAGCTATTGTAACCCTGCACATTTTTTCAATTACATGTGACCTCTAAAGGTCAAAGGTCAAGGTCATTTGGACCTTTGTAAGTTTCATCCAGCCATAACTTGGCCAATTTCCATCCAATTCTAATCATGTTTGACTCAAATTATAGGTATTGCAACGCTGCACATTTTTATAAGAAGATGTAACCTCAAAAGGGCAAAGGTCAAGGTCATTTGGCCCTTTGAAAGTTTCATCTTGCCATAGCTTGGTCAATTTTCATCCGATTTGGTTCATGTTGGGCTTACATAGTGGGTATTGTAACACTGCGCAATTTACATGTGACCTCTAAAGGTCAAAGGTCAAAGTCATTTGGACTTTGAAATTTGCATCCAGCCATAAGCTTAATGTAATGTGAAGTACCAAAGGATAAAAGTTGTAGCATGTAATATTTACAACTTTTGAAGGACTTCTACAGATGAAGTCTCGCCTTTTAATAATCAGAGGACATGTTTTTCAAAATAATGCAAATGAGGGCTAATTAAAGTTTTAAATCTTCAATATCTTATTTACTATAGTAGATGTGGTCCCGAGTGACCAGGAGTTCGATCATAGCAAGGCAAAGGTCATCTCAAATGTCAAGGGCATGTCAAGGTCAAAGGTCATACCAAGGTCAAAGGTCAATTTTACGCCAAAATGTCATTTTAAAGGTCAAGGTTTTCTTAAGATGGAGGTCATCTCAAGGTCAAAGGCCACTTTCGATGGTGGCTTTCTTCTAGCCATAACTTGGTCAATCTTTATCCAATTTTGATCATGTTGGGCTCAAATTGTAGCTATGGTAACACTGCACATTTTTGAAGCTTACATGTGACCTCTAAGGGTCAAGGTCAACGTCATGGACCTTTGTAAGTTTCACCCAGCCATAACTCGGCCAATTTCCATCCAATTCTAATCATGTTTGACTCAAATTGTAGGTATTGCAACACTGCACATTTTTGTAAGAACAAATAACCTCAAAAGGGCACAAATCAAGGTCAATTGGTCTTTTGAAAGTTTCATCTTACCATAACTTGGTCAATTTTCATCCGAATGGGTTCATGTTGGACTTAAATTGTGGATATTATAACACTGTACATTTTTGCAAATTACATGTGACCTGTAAAGATCAAAGGTCAAGGTCATTTGGACTTTGAAATTTGCATCCAGCCACAATCTTAATGTAATGTGAAGTACCAAAGGATAAAAGTATAACAAGGCGACAACGAGAATAAAATAATGGACAAGTGGATTGTACAATATATAAGACGCATAATGTGTAGTTAAATCTCCCAGGTCGATATAAATTCACGCACACAGACTGTAACATACATAATATCTAGAAATGAAACAATTTTCTATCTCTATCGGAGCATGGAACATAAATGGTGTCAAGTCTAGACTGACTGCTAAACTAGGAAATCCAGAGTTTGAAAAAAAAAATCAGTTGTCATGATACAGTATGCTTGACAGAAACTCATGCAGACCCGGACACTGACATTAACATAAACGGGTATCACACTTTTCAGACTATTAGACCCCGTTCTAAAAGAACCCGAATGCATTCGGGAGGTGTCGCGATACTAGTCAAGAAGGCATACATAAGTCATAAAGGGGTCAAGGTCTACAATGTACCAAATTCTGAGACTATCTGGGTAAAAATGTGTACAGATTTTTTTCAAAACAGACCAGAATATTTTTCTTGTGTGTGCTTATGTGCCACCCAAGAACTCGTTATGAATCTCAATCTGTAGATATGTTTTAAATCATAGAAAGAGAAGTAGAGTATTATAGTTCATTGGGCCAGATCTTATCGGTAGGAGACTTCAATGCTAGAACTGGTAGTGAAAATTATTTCATAGACAACGCTAGTAAAAGACATACTGGTGGGTCGATATTATGCAGCAGGTGATAATACAGAAAGACGGTCAAGCCAAGACAGCAAAGTCTGTGAATTTGCGAAAAGGTTATTACAACTTTGCATAGGGTGTGGACTAATGGGCGCACTTTAGGTGACCTCATGGGCCAGTTCACATGTTACAAGCCATGGGGACGGAGTGCGGTAGACTATGCCATAGTCCAGGCCTAAATACTTGATCGGATAAGATATTTTAAAATCCACAACTTTGATGGTATCATGTCTGAGCAGTGCATGTTGTCGCTTGAAATTCAGGTGAATAACTGAGTAGAGAAGAAAACTTCGCATTTAGATCATTTCCCTGCGAGGTACAAATAGAATGAAAACAGTAAGTCTGTGTTTGAGACAGAAATGAATAGTCCTTGGGTACAAAACAAAATTGAAACTTTCAAAGAAAAATGTGTGAATGAACAGTACAACGTGGACCAATGTGTAGTCTACTTGAATGACATATACCACTATGTTGCACAGAGATGCTTAATACGCAAAAAACATAGTAAACAGGATAAACAAGTGTCAAAGAAGTGGTACAATGTGGACTGCAGGAAAATGAGAAGTCAGTTAAATTCTCTGGCCAGGAAGATGAGGGCCAGTCCTGGCGACTCCAGTACACGCAAACTTTATTTCAATAAACCGAGAGTATATGTAAACCTTTGTCGAAGTACTAAGCTGAGCTATAAAAAAGCTCTGGTTAAGAAATTAGAAATATTTGAAAAGAATTAAAAAGAATACTGGAAAACTTTAAATGAGTTGGAAAATGTAGATAATTCACAAAGTGAATTGTGTGATATAGGTGATGCTGACTCACGGGTGATACACTATAAGAACTGGTACGATAATCTTGGTACACATGATTCTGATATTAAAAGGGTTATACAAGCTTGGGAGCAAGACATTATACATAATGAAATGGATAACATGATCAACACTAATGAAATAATGAAAGCTGTGAAGTAGCTAAAGAACAGCAAGTCGACTGGTCTGGATTGCATAAGCAGTGAAATGATCAAATGCAGCATCACAATAATGAAAAGTCCATTACAAATTGTACAACAAAATATTAAGCAGTGAGGTGTACCCGGCCAACTCGTCGGGAGGTTACATAGTGTCACTGTTTAGATCGGGATGTAAAAGTGATTTCAAAAACTATAGAGGAATAACAATAAGCAGTTGTCTTGGGAAGGTATTTAGCTCAATTGTGAATAATCGATTTATTGATTTTCTGAATAGCAGGGGGATAATGCACGACACACAGATAGGTTCCTGTAAGGGGTCAAGAACCTCTGACAATTTTTTTTTGTTCTTAAAAGTCTAATTGATAAATATACCGAGGTAAAGTCCAGGAAAAACAGAAAATTGTATGCTGCCTTTATTGATTTCCGCAAGGCCTTTGACACAGTGTGGCGAGATGCGCTTTATCTGAAACTACTCCAAGCGGGAGTAGGTTCGAAATTCTAAACAGTAATAAAGAATATGTATGCCAAAGTGAAATCCGGTATTAAATTAGGGAAGTACGTAACTCAACAATTTAATACCTAGGCCTATGCAGCAGTACGTCAAGGGGGCACAATAAGCCCGACTCTGTTTAATTTGTATAAAAATGATATCCCAGATATGCTTAACGATGATGATATCCCTCCAAGTTTGTAGGGCCGATCTATCAACTGCCTAAAATATGCAGTCATTTAGTGTTGCTCTCTGAAACTAAAAAGGGTCTACAATCATGCCTTGACAAGTTGAAAGCATTCTGTGACACATGGAAATTAGAAGTGGACACAAAGAAAACCAAGATACTGGTATTTAATCCAACTTGGCATAAATCCGGGGAAATGTTTGTATTTAATGAAAATATACTGGAAATGATTAAATCTTAAACCTATTTAGGCATAGAATGGCCAGCTCTGTGACCTTCTCCCATGCAGCTTATGACATGCGGAATAAAAGTTTAAATGCATCGTTTAAACTCTATAAATGTTTGAACGGTACCAGCCTGAAACCGTATCTGGTGTTAAAAATGTCTGACCAGTTGATTAGACCCATATGTACATATGAGGCAGAGGTTTGGGGATTAGACTTGTGTGAAATTAAGAATGACAGAATATGCCAGATTAAATGCTTGGAAGCAGGGTCAGACACCCTTGCCGCAGAGGAGTTACACACTAGTTTCTGTAAGTATGTCCTCGGCGTACATCGGAAGGCAAGCAATTGTGCGGTGTATGATGAATTAAGGAGAAAGCACCTATGTTATGATATTATAAAGAATGTAGTAAAAATTTTGTGTAGATTAGAAAACTGTGAGGAGAATTCATTGTTAAACCTGGCATATAAAGAAAGCTTATCCTTTGCCAAACAAAGTATATGGTCTTGGGTATACAAGCTACAAAACTGTCTTGGCAAGTCACTACAATCTAGGTAACCTGACAGATCGAGATAGTTTGCCTGTGGGTAATATAATAACAAAAATGGAAGATGAGTTCTTCCTTGTTTGGAAAAAAAGCAGAAACAAATAAGTTAGATGTGATCAGGATGTTAGAGAAAAAAAATGGATATGAAGAATACCTTAATACAATTCAAAATTTCACAAGCAGAAAACTTACCAAGATTAGAATTTCTGCCCATAATTTAAGAATTGAAAATGGAAGATATGAAAACATTGAGAGAATGGAATAGAAAATGTAATGTATGCAACAGTGGTGAAATTGGAGACGAAATGCATTTTATGAACTCTTGAGTAGCTTTTGGGTTAATTACTTTGCCTGCTAATAGAGGGCAGCTCATTGTAGTTTGATGGTTAGTTTACGGTTTGTCCCAAAGAGGGCACTTCCTGTATTTATTTTGTATGCATTGGCCCAGTTCGGGCATTATTGCAATCAAGATTATTTAGAAGGCGCTTTTGCAACTTTCAACTGAGAAACATGGGGTGGCCAGCCACGGGATTAAAGGTTCAAGCAGTGTTGTCACAGCAGAAAGCAAGACAGGTTGCGCTTGTGGAATTGCGGTAGAAATTTATTGAAGTTTGCAGAACTGATTGCCCTGCTTAGCAGATTTGGAGGTGAACAAGTGACTGGCCACACTGAGAAGCCGGGTAGGACTACATCATTGATATGGTTGGTGGACACTCTCTCAGCCTGGCCTGGCACTGCCTAGTAGCCCCAGAGGTGAACAAACCAAAGTATATGACGTAAGCTTTTGGAGGAGACATCAGAGATCAATGTGCGAATGTGTAAGAGACATATTTTTTTTCCCGTGTAGAATTTAGAAACATCAACAGTGTCGACAGCGTGAGCTCAACTCTCTCCATGGCACCATGCCCATGTCCATGGCATGGGCTATGGACAACTGTGAATGAAATCATGGAGGAAGGAAGATGTCTTTGTTTGCATAGAATAATGTCAGCATTGGCATGTGCATCCTATGAATCATAGTATGATGCTTCAGAGGGTACAGTGACTAGGGGTGGGAGGGTATGATTGGCAGGTTCGTAAAGGGGCAGGCCACCATTATTGTTTTTGAGTTCTAGTATTGTTGTTACAGACTTATGTGAAGATCGGTAAAATGAGTCCTTTTAAAATAAAATTTTTGCGGGTGTGACTACTTGTGACCCCAAAATTGACTTTGCCCAACATATATTTTCACATCTCTACCCTTTAAAAATTGATCCTAACAGGGGAAATGCAGGGAAAGTATATCTAATTATGTTTTAAAATCATCAAATTGTATTTTTTTTTCTCCTGGTACACTGCATTGGGAAAATCAGGTAACTGGACATAAAGTCCTTTCTATCCATAGGATTTCTGCGATTCGAACATCAACGTAAAGCCTGCCATCTTTCCTACTCAAATCAGCCCATAATTTATTGCTCAAGATGCTTTCCAATTGTTTCAGAGCTCCTGTCAATGGGAGTGATGCTTGATTTTGTGCCAAACTTAACGCAGGTCCGGAGGTCCGAGACCCATAGAAAAAAGTTGAGCTTGTAAATGTGTTGCAGCACTGATCCAAAAGGCCAATGAAAAAAAAAAAGTGAGGGAACATATATTTTTACGATTCATTTGTATTCTGTATGAGTTAAGCACAATAAATGAACAGCCCCCAAAGATACACTAGTAAACAAAGTTATTGACATAAATAATAAGCTAGCATTTCTCTCAACAGAACACATACAAGATCAAATAAAAGGGCACCAAAATGGGAGCACCCTCAGAGCATGCTGCCACGGCAAATTAATATTTCCTGAATCACATCACTGTTAGGTTGGTGCACTAACACTGTCTGTGTACCATTTACAGCTTAATATTTATAAATGGAATTTGCCTTGTTTGCTATGGGTCCCCCAGATGACTTTGTAAGTTGTAGCCAAAGAAACAACTTCAAAATTATCTGTATTATCCACTCAGAGGTGGGGGTTTCATTGGGTACCACCCAACTCTTTCTTGCCCAATTGAGGGCAATTTTATAATTAAGTAAACTTTAACATGAACAATGAGATCAGAACAAGTTAAACTAGAGCGAAAAGGCAACAATAATGAAAGTAAAGTGTACAATATGGCATATGACAGGTGCGGATCCAGGATTTGTCAAGGGGGGGAGCCGAACATAGCAAGTAAGGCTGGGGGTCCGGGGGCCGCCCAGGCCCCGGGTGGGTCCAGGGCGGAGCCCTGGTGGGGGGTTAGGGGGGCGGAGCCCCCCGAAGCTCCAGGGTTTTAATGCATTTAAAGGGGCATAAACTGCTTTTTTCTGTCAATAAAATACAGTGGCTCCCCTCTTACAAGGCCCCCAAAATGCAGCCTAAAAGTGGCCTTGTAAGAGGGGTGGCCCCCTCTGGAGGGGGAATATATATAATAAAATGTTACACTTTCTGCATAAGAATGGTGACTTTTCAAGAGGAGTGGCCTCTGGTGAGAGGGGCCTTATATAGGGGACCACTGTAAGAGATATGATGTCTGGTTTATCTTCATTTGGGATGTCAGTGTCCCATAATAAAACTTCGATAACCATTACAAAGGGTTTTATTTTCCAAAGCTTCCATCTGCTGTTCAATTGTCATTGGAATTCACAAATTCTCCAGAACAGGAAACTATGTGTAGTTACCATGGTAATATATTTGAATGTTATGTGACACTTGTCAAATGAATTTGAATCCATAAAAAACAAGGAGGACACATGAAGTGACCAACATTTATGAACATGTGTAACTATAAAACATTGAAGCCTGCAGCTGTACACTGGAATAATTTTACAATTAGATCATAATTTAGGCAGCACCACACAACTACTTGAATGACAAAAAAGCAATAAATCAAATAACTAATAAAACTACAAAATTAGAGGAATGTTTTGAACTATATTCATAATGCCACAATATATGTATTAGAGCTTGATTTCACAAATCAGCTAAAGTAAATATAATACATAATCTCAGTACAAATTGTTAATCAGCACCATCTGATCACTTAATATCTAAAATGATCTGTCTGAAATCAGAATAGTCCGAGTTGCACTGAGTAAGACACAAATCCACAATGTGGATGAGGATTTACATTGTAAATCACTTATCACATTCAGTCAGTACCACTGAAGATACATCTAAATACTTCCAATAATCAACTGACTATAAAACTAAGCCTCTGAAAAATCATTTCAATTGTTCTAAGTAAGTCAAAATATATCACTATGCTACAAATCCACAATACAGGATATGATTAACCATGAACAAATTAAACTAATTCCTCTCAGAGGAATGTCTCCAATATCACAAGTTTTAGAAAAACATATGTGCTTTTTGAATTCACAAATGTGTAAAAAGTATAAATCTTCAGTCAGCAGCAAAAGTAATACTTAGTAGTCATGAAATCATTTATCTATCACCTTGCTTATTAGAGGAAACTAGAGTGAGGTAACTCTGCTGAAAGAACCAATACAAACTGCAGATACGTATATCCATCGTGCAGTTCTGTTTGCTGCTTCATTTAGTTACTTATCTCCAAAAAACACAGTCAAAACAGTTGTAAGAAATAATGTCTCTCTATCTATTTATTGGACGCACATGTAAATTCCCAAGTTTAAATGGCAAACTTTCCCGAACTTATGACGTCAAACCGGAAATTTACAATGCATGGCGGGAAGTAAAATAGCTTGGTTCCTTGCGATTCGCTACTCTGGCTTATGCATTCACGTTGGGAACCAGTCTTCCTGCACCCGACGGAGGGCGCTGCAGTATTGTTGTTGTTGTTTTTGTGCCTGTCAGCCTGAGGATCTTTGACACCACGTTGATTAATCGACTCTGTGTCTTTGAAATTTGGTGATTCGGAAAGCTTGGACCAAAGATGTAATGGGTAACCCCCCTATACTTTCTCGTGTGACCGGAGATGACCAACAATTTTTGGAGGCGCCAGAATTTTTTTCTTTTAATTTTTATTTTTTTAAAATTTTTTTTAATTAATTTACTTTTTTAGGGTTGGGGGGGGGGGAGCGCGCGCTCCCCCCCTAAATCCGCGCCTGTATGAAAACAGTGTTAGTCCCCTTAACTAAGGCATGCAGTTTGAAGTTCAACAGTGACCACAACAGTGGGTTAGTGGACCTGTCGTAGCTTCCAATACTTCACCAAAAAATTTACATGTAATTGTTATTGTGGGTGGACTTGTAAATTTTGAGCAGGGCCACCAAAAGTGTCCAAGTAATGGCCCTGTGGACCAGTACACAATTTTGCCACTTGCATATACTGCATTATACCCAATCAGGCAAACATTGTAGATGCTGAAATACTAGGGTTCAGCAGAAATCCTCACCCTAGACTAGGGTGAACTGGATCAATAGGGGATACTATTGTCCTGAGGTAGATGAGGAATTAATCATAAGAAAATTATGTGAGTTCATAAAGTAGACACTAGGAATTTTATGCTGCTGGGTGATTTCTATTTTAGAAACAAAAATTGGAACACCATGACAGTTACTCGTGAGTTGGAAACTCAGTTTATAGACACCATAAATGATAATCATCTTACCCAAATTGTGACAGAGCCCACCAGACTTGACAACATGCTTGATTTAGCTTTCATTGGAGACACTAGTTCAATTTTAGACTGTTCAGTCAGTCTAAGAGGGCTTTTCCAAAAAGTGATCATAATGTGGTATGGCTCTGTGTAAGTTCCAAGGAACTTGCATCAACTTCGCAAGACCTATATATACTCACAGGGCAACTACATGTATACTGCTCTAAATCAGTAACTGCTTGAAGGTAAATGGTTCAAAAACCTCAATCACAGCAACATGTTTGTATTTGTGTCTTTTTTCCCAGAACCACTTCCTAGTACTAGTAGTCAATACCCTATTCCGCAGTCCGAACTCTTTACTCTCCGTAAGCTTATCTGTTCCTGTCTAGTCTATATACATATGGAATTACTATTGTCCATACTGCACATGTTCCTCTGTAAAATTTTGACATAGGCTGTATCAGCCCAAATAAATTAAAGGGTCTTCAGCAGGTAACTACTACACATGTTTCGTGAAACACATGTATAGAAAATTTTTGGAATTTCTTTGTAAAGACATATCAGTGATTAGTAGATGAATTCTTTACCAGTACCCTCGTCAAAGCAGGGCAAAGGCTAAGTCGTCCATGGACCAGGTATACGTGGATTAGTAGATGAATTCTTTCCCAGTTGGCTCTTTAAACCAGAGCAAAGGCTTAGTCCTCCATGGACCAGGTTTACATGTAGCTTGGTTAAAAGAGCTAAACAACAGAAAAGAAACCCAATTCATCTGAAGTAGAGAGTCAGGTTTGCATGCAGACAAAAACATGATCTATAATCAAAATGTAAATCAGATTGTGTATTAATAGAAAAAATACTCACTTTACAGAGACCAAATTTTTATCACAGGGGGTCATTGAGGTGCTTCAGTTGCCTATTGAAAAGTAGGTCACTAGGTCACAGTACTACATTGAAGAAAAAAAAAAACGGGCGTTAACACGATATCTAAAAAAAATGAATTTAGCTTCAAGTATTTATGACAGTTGGACCTAAGGATGCCTCAGATGCCTATTGAAAACTAGATCACTGGGTCACATATTTAGGTGACAGTGCTGCATTGAAGAAAAATGGCAGTACCATGGTAACTTCAAATATTAAATTACTCATTGTAGCTGCACCAATTATTTATGACAGATGGTCCTAAGGATGCCTCAGACACCTTGTGAAAACTAGATCACTGGGTCACATATTAAGGTCACAGTGCTGCATTGAAGAAAATTGCCTTGCCAAGATATCTCTGCTCATTGCATTTACAAAAAAGCTTTGTCATTAGGTCCAACAGAAGTAACCTTGACCTACCGGAGGGGTATTGTTGTCAGAGTTGTTTTTATTTTTTATTTTTTTGTTTTATTTATAGGGTTCATAGATTGAGAAGTACTAATGTACAAATATATGCATTTGATAGTCACTTGAACTACCGGCATGCTGGTACTTGAATGAATTTTTTTTTTTTTACAAGTAATATGAATGCTGCAGCCATAATTCAAAACAGCTCATTTTAAGTAATTTGATTCTGGTCACAGTTGGCACAGAAAGAGTCAAGTAAAAAATGTTAAGGCAGATAGATGATAATTTACAACCGGGTACTTTTGACTTATTTGAATAGAAAAGGCTTAATTAGTCCCCCTGCCCACTTGGTGGGGGACTATAGGTTTGCACCTCGTCCGTCCTTCCGTCCATCCGTCGGAAGCTTCTCCGGGCCATATTTCCAACACCATAACACCCACAGCTACCAAATTTAATGTGTTTGTACTTCCTAGGATAGAGGTGTATTGTGTGCCAAAAATAGGTCACTAGGTCAAATATCTGGGTCACAGAATACATATGTATGAAAAATCTTGTCCGGGCCATAACTTTTTTGTCTTTTTACTTAGAGTCATGAAATGTTACACAAATGTGAAGCTTAGTCTAAGAAAATGTCATAAAGCAAAACTAGGTCACTAGGTCAAATATTTGGGTCACCACGATATGTAAATATACAGAATTTTCAGGTCCTGACTGTAAATTTTTTAACTTTTGGACCTCTTTTTATGAAATTTTACATGATAATGTACCTTGACCCAAAAGTGTGTCATGAGGGGAAATTAGGTCACTAGGTCAAATATATAGGTCACAGTATAAAATTCTGTGTAAAACCTTGTCAGCACCAAATTTCTTATACCATAATACCTACAGCTACTAACTTTGTTATGTGCATACTTCTTGGGGTGCTGGAGTGTAGCATGGCAAAAGTAGGTCACTAGGTTCAAAATGTAGGTCACAATGTAAAATCCAGGTAAAAACTTGCCGGGGCCATAACATTTTTGTCCTTTTACTTAGATTGATGAAATTTTACACAAATGTGAAACTTAACATGGAAATGTGTCGTAAAGTAAAATTAGGTTACTAGGTCAAATATTTGGGTCACAGTAATACCTAAATGTACAGTATTTTCATGTCCTTACTGTAATTCTTAAAAAATTTTGACTTCGTGTTATAAAGTTTTACTGATAATATATTCTGACATAAAAGTGTGTCACGACGCAAAACTAGGTCACTAGGTCAAATATCTAGGTCACAGTGTAAACTCCATGTAAAACCTTGTCCATGCCATATTTCCCTCACTATGATACCTACAGCTACCAAATTTATTATTTTAATACTACCTGGGGAGTTATTGTGTCACATGGCAAAAGTAGGTCACTAGGTCAAATATCTAGGTCACTGTGAAATCCATTCAAAATCTTGTCCGGGCCATAACTTTTTTGTCCTTTTACTTAGATTAATGAAATTTTACACAAATGTGAAGCTCAAAGGGGAACAGCAGTGAAAGTTTTTACTTTTCTAGTCATTAATGGTCATTTTAGGTGTTCATGTGACAAATTTTCAACATTTTTTCTCAAACAGGTATTTAGTTAGAGCTATTTTATATTTCCAGTAGGTGTTCTGATGTGTGATGTCACCTGGGCTACCCTCCATATATAATACACAAACCTTGAGGGACACCAAGCTGAGATACACAACACTAGCAGGCATATCATAATGACTTGTGTACTGTGTTAATCACCCCCTTTGATCTTATCAGTGTGGTATATTAGTTGACACCTGCTTCAGTAGTTCATTACACAACCTCAGGAGCTGTTAGCTTGTGTCTATTGATTTCTGCATTCTTCTTTCCTTATTAATCCTCATTAAATGAGTAAATATCTCAGTTTAGTTAATTTGATTATATCTATACACACTGCTTCATCCATAGTAAAAGTGGAATATGTGTACTTGGTCAGGTTTCCATGTTTTTGTCAAAGTTTTACTCGGCTGTCATTGCATTAGCTGTAGCAGTTAGTCCAGATGACATCACTACCCCTCATTTACATATCTAAGAAAACTTGATATCTGCTTATCCAGTTGCAAATAAAGTTTGCATTTTCTGATATTGGTTCACATTTATTATATGAAACAACTCAAAAATTGTAAATTATCACCGCAGTACCCCTTTAATCTAAGAATGTGCCATAAAGCAAAACTAGGTCACCAGGTCAAATATGTGGGTCACAGTGATTTGTAAATGTTCAGTATTTTCACGTCCTTACTATAATTTTGTGTTACTTTTGACCTTTTTGTAATGAAATTTTACCTGTTAATTCATTGTGACTTGAAAATGTGTTATGAGCAAAAATAGGTCACTAGGTCAGATATGTAGGTCACAGTATAAACTCCGTGTAAACAAACAACATTGTTATCCTAAACTTTATGCATCTTTACTACATTTACTTGCTGTCTGGTAAGGAACTACACATAGCTATGCAATACTTGATCCTCTTGGGATTAAAGGGCCTTTTAATTTTTTTTTTTCATCTAGGTCACACCCCTATATAGTAGTCCTTTCAACCTCGTGGGCGACGAACGGGGGACTATGTATTGCTCTGCAATACTCATTAATTTGTTTCTAGAGTGCTACATACACTTGAATAGGGAAGACAATATTCACACAGAGATGTAGATGTATAGATTGTGAAACGAGATGTGAAGTTTCCGTAAATTTCACAACTTTCAAGGAGTAAAGTTGTCTGTATTGTAGAGACACATATGTTTGTTTGTGCTGGATGTGTTTGTGATAATCTTAATTTGATCAAGCTTTGTTTCACTTGTTGCAGGTGTCTACTGGAACATTTTCAACTGGGAGATGCCCCGGTAACTGTTGTAAATGTTGCCTGTGAAGACAGGAAATGAGATACATTTTACACTGAGAATGCCACGAACTTATTGCTGGACGACAGAATTAATACCAGAACTTATATCTTTGTCCTTTCCAAGAAGAAGTTTCTATGGATATTTTTATTATCTTGTGTATGAAAGAATACCCAGGAATATCTTTATCCACATGGGAAAGTTTTTAAGTATAATCAGTAGAATTGTTGCTTTTTAATCAACGGAAGACTGCACTGTCCAGCCAAATTTTACATGCAGCTTAGAAGCTGGAGAAAAATGAATGAAGTCAAGGACCACATTGCAGAGATCGAGGCAATATGTAATGCAGGAGAATGGGCTCCAACCGTAAAAAAGCAAGAGTGGAAAGATTGGCCTACTCCCTTTAAAGAGGAAGAATTGACAGAAAACTTTGTCACGTGTTCATCACAAGATGAACAAAATGAGGAAAAAGGTTCGGGATTGTTGGTGCAAGGAACAGAGAATCAAGTCATATGTTGGGATGGCAGTGACATAACAAGTGATTACAGTTCCCATGTTGTACACCCATATGAATCTATAGAAGTGACAGACTCGTCTGATCAACAAGTAAAGGTAGAAAATGATGAGGAGCAGAACAAGTGTAACATAATTCAAACAAGGGGACATTCAGGAGAAGCTGTAACACAAATTGGACCGTTGTCCAAGGCCACCTCACCACATCCTCAGATTACAGATGCAGGATTTCAACCAGAGTCACCAGCTAGTCGCCAGGCTGACAGAAATTGTATGACAGTGCTGCAATGGAATGTGGCTTCCTGGAAGGATTTGTTTGGATCACAGCTCCACCAGAAGCAACATGTTGTGGTGCCTGCAGCAGAGGCGACCAACAAACATGTGGCACCTGCAGCAGAAGCGACCAACATGCATACACAAAACCTGTTGAATTCTGACAAGTCAAATGTGAGCTGGCAGTGGCAAGGAACAGACCAAGAAACCAGAGAGGAGCAAGGAGATGAACGAATGGCCTGTCAGCAGACAGATGACATGAAGCTTGTGTGCTTACAGGGAAATGAGCCTCTGACCAATCAGCAGGAAGATGACAAAAAGCCTTTAGTCATGGAATGTGATGAGATACAGAGTTGCAGCACAAGTATCCAACAGGTGAATACTGTGGGAATGAAATTGGGCATCTCACTGTGGCAAAAGGTAACTCAGAATTTTACCTGAAGCCCCATGCATGCTAAAACCATGGTACAGTGGTCCCTGTCTTGAGAGACCGCCCCTAGGGCAGGTCAAAAAGTGGTCTCTCAAAACAGGTGGTCTTTCATTAGAGGTAAAATAACATGGAAAAGATAGCACAGTGTTCTGATAGAGCGGTCTTAAAAAGATATGTGGTCTTTCATGGGAGGGGTCTCTCCAAGGCAGGTACCACTGTAACAGTTGAACTTTTCAATTCTGAGGTTTCACAACAAAAATTACAGGGTTTGATATGCTGGCTTTATTTCTTGTTGAGCAACCAATTTTTGTGTCAACTTAGCACAAGTAATAATGGGTTAAAGTTTCACAGACAGCCCATTAGTGTTACTTGTCTTGACACTTGAGATATTTACACCACTGACAGGGTTTTCCCCAGTTTTGGAAGGCAGAAAGGTGGTAAACCTTATGGCAACCTAGAATTTTTGGTTCCAGAATAGATATTGATCAAATGTTGCATAAACTTTACTCAAATAACCTACTTTTCAATGAAAAAGGAGAAAGGTGGTAAAAAGATGAAAGGTGGTGAAGAAAAGATAAAAGATCGGCCACCTTTGAGTGTATAATATGGGGAAAACACTGCACTGAGACACAGGGCATGTTCTAATGTCCGGCCTTGAATGATGGCTCTAAAACTGGTGTGATGTTGAGCTTTATAAATAGCCCCCCCCCCCCCCAATTTGAGGGTCAGTGTTACATGGTTGTGCAATAAAAGGGCATTACTTTGTCACCCCCACCCCGAGTTATCGCTCATTTTCATGCCTGATACATCTAGATATTGTCCTATTATATTTGATATTTTTAATACGAGCATGAACATTTGACATTGGATTGCAGGCAGAGGGAGGCTTCTGCTGATTACTTTGCTATTGGAGATTACTAGTTTAAATGAAAATAAAAAGTTTAATCCATTCTACAAATTCAAGTTCTTCATGAAAACTTTTTTTTGGGGGGTGGGGTGGGGTGGGGTGGGGGGCGGCAAATGAAAGTTTGGTGGAACCCTATATGTCACCATATATAAGAAAGCTCAAGCATGTGTATCTTGTAATCTAAAGATGATTAATATGTTTGTACCCCCCAAAACTCAGAGACTTACCCATGTAACACCAGTGTGTCCCATTTTAAACCACACGACTTCTCTATGAAAGGACATAACTTGATATTGCACTAAATGATACAAAAAACTAGATATCTCTGATAAATGATCAGGAAGAGGAAACTTTTTCCCACATACACATCCATCCCTATTGTTCATATCCATGTTCATGGTATGTAACCGGTTCTGGTTGTAAGAGCTGTTTTAAATCTTGACCTTTAACTCAATGAGGTCATGTGCAATTATGTAAATACCCTGGGTTTAGTCACCTGTTGAAAGCAGGTTCATTCCAGTCTAATGAACATGGATGGCAATTATTTACATAAAGTTTTGAAATTTGTAGAATTAGGTCATGATGTAGAAGTAGGTGAAGGTTATGAGTAGATTATAAACAAATAGTCAATTTTTTGACAAAATTTCAAAGTACAGAATCATAGCCCAATTAGTCCCCCAGCAGAACCTGTGGGGTGAGGGTGGGTGGGTAGGCAATCATAGGTTTGCTACCTGTCCATCTGTCTTTTTGTCCTAAAAGTGGGTCCTTTGGTCTGACTGTACCGTGTTAGGCCTGTCTTCAACTCTTTTCTTCGGATTAAATGTTAAAAACTCAAGATAGCATAAAGAAAAAAAGAAAGTACATGTAACAAGAGCGACCTAATGCATAAAATGTATGACCATGTGGTTTGGGAACCACGGTGTTAATGCATCAGCGTCATCGCTAGAGCGGACACAGCGGTGGCCATTTTTTAACGAGCTGTTGCCACGACCGCGGTCATGTGACCACTTTCTCAAGCCCATCCCCTTCACACGAACAACAAACACGCTCGGCGTGACTGTCAACGCTCAGCAAGAAGCTCTACTAAATACCCCCGTTTTTCTCTGTTTTCTAATTTCAGCCGAAATTTGATTTTTACATGACAGATACATTAGATATTCATCCATGCAAAGATCAAAAAACATCTTTTTGGCCGAAATTTCGAGTGATTTGTATCTCGCTACCTTAAATGTTCCATTTCTTAAGGATAAATCACCTAAATTCATTAAGATGAATAAAAAGTCTTTACCTGATATCACTAGATTTCATGAAGAACCTCCAAGATGCTAATATTTGTACCAAGATAGATGTAGTTCCTTCGGCTGATCCAAATGAAAATTTCAGTGTCCTAAACAACATCATAGTGGAAGCAAAAGATAAACATATCCCTAGTAAAATTGTAAAATTCCATAAATAAAAGCATAAAAAACAAAATTGGATAACAATGGAAATTCTACGATCAATCATTTTCAGATATAAAGTACAGTGGTACCTGCTCTAAAGACCACCTCCAATTTAAGACGGCATGTCTTTTTAAGACCACTCTTTCAAGACCCTCTGCTGTATTTACATGTTAAATATACCTTTAATTTAAGACCACCTGCAGTACGAGACCACTTTTTGTTGGCTGTAGGGGTGGTCTTAAATAGCAGGTACCACTGTATATAAAAGATATAAATGTACTCCAGACACTTCTCCACTGTTCTCTACCTTAAAAAGGAATTTGTCTACTTACAATAACATTCCTAAAAAGACTATCAATAGAGCAAAACAGGATTATTATGAAATATGCTTCAGACGATATCAAAATTATATCAAAAAGACATGGACCACTATAAACAAAGTACTGTCAAAAACCAAAAAGGAGAAAGATTTTCCAGAATATTTTGCAAATAACGGTGAACAAATTAAAGATAGATTAACTATTGCAAATAGATTTAACATGTTCTTCACAGATATAGGTCCAAATCTAGTGAACCAACTTTAAACACCATACCTATAAATGAATACAAATCTTACTTAAACAAAACCTACAATCATATTTTTAACTTTCAAAGTGTCAAAGTTGACACCATCATCGGAATTATAAAAAATTTGAGAACAAGAACAAGCCAAGGTGTTGATGTTATATCGACAAAACTATTGAAATTCATTCAAGACACTGTAGCTAAACCTCTAGCGGAAATCAGACACTAAAATGTGGAATTTTTCCAGACAAGTTAAAAATCGCAAAAGTAACTCCTATCTATAAAAAGGAAATGAACAGATCTGTTTACTAATTATAGACCCATATCTGTTTTGCTTGCTTTCTCAAGGGTTTTTGAGAAAGTAATAAATATTCAATCAGTTGTACGAATATTTCAGTAAACATAAACTTTTTTATAATAGTCAATATGGGTTTCACAAACATCACTCAACTGAGCTTGCCTCTATTGAACTCATTGACAAGACATTACAAGAAATAGATAAAGGAAATATTCCTATGTACATATTTTTAGACTTGTCTAAGGCGTTTGACACCTTAAACCATCAAATTTTGCGTGAAAAATTGAACTATTATGGTGTAAAGGATACAGCACTAAAGGTTTTTGAGAGTTACTTAACCAACCATCAACAGTATGTTGAATATGATGACATTTGCTCTGATTTATTATCCATTACAACTGGAGTCCCACAGGGCTCAATCTTAGGCCCTTTCTTAGTCCCCCGCCCACTTGGTGGGGGACTATAGGTTTGCACCTCGTCCGTCCGTCCGTCCTTCCGTCCTTCCGTCCGTCCGTCCGTCCGTCCGAAGCTTCTCCGGGCCATATTTCCAACACCATAACACCCACAGCTACTAAATTTAATGTGTTTGTACTTCCTAGGATAGAGGTGTATGGTGTGCCAAAAGTAGGTCACTAGGTCAAATATCTGGGTCACAGAATACATATGTATGAAAAATCTTGTCCGGGCCATAACTTTTTTGTCCTTTTACTTAGAGTCATGAAATGTTACCCAAATGTGAAGCTTAGTCTAAGAAAGTGTCATAAAGCAAAACTAGGTCACTAGGTCAAATATTTGGGTCACCACGATATGTAAATATACAGAAACAAATTTTGTCTGGCACATATCTTCCCTATATTAATGCTAACTCTTGAATTTTTTTATGGTGGGTAGACCTTAGGTAGTAGCTGTGCATAGGCATTGTTTTGTGTGGCTAATTACTTGCATTAATTAATTATTTAACAAAGTTCGTTAAGCAAGACAAATTTTGTCCGGGCCATATCTTCTAAACTATTAATGCTAGCCCTTTGAATTTTTTGTGGTGGATAGACCATAGGTAGTAGGTGTGCATAGGCATTGTTTTGTGTGGCTAATTACTTGCATTAATTAATTAACAAAGTTCATTAACCAAGACAAATTTTGTCCGGGCCATATCTTCTAAACTATTAATGCTAGCCCTTTGAATTTTTTATGGTGTGTAGACCTTATAAGTCTGCATACGCATTGTTTTCTGTGGCTAATTACTTCCATTAATTAATTAATTAACAAAGTTCATTAAGCAAGCTCAAGATACAATACAAATTTTGTCCGGGCCATATCTTCTAAATTATTGATGCCAGCCCTTTGATTTTTTTTATGGTGGGTAGACCTTAGAGGGGATATGGTAATGGGCACCGTCCATGTGTCCATCCGTCCGTCCATCTGTCCATGATTACTGTGGGCGGGGGATATGGCTAGCGTCAGCGGCTACTTGTTATTTCTCATTTATGTCAATGATATCGCTTGTGCTAGCACGAGCTTTGAACTTATCATGTGTGCTGATGATGCCACCTTAAATGCCAGCCTTAACAACTTTAATAATAATACCAGTAATAATGGTGTTGATAATGAAATAAATTCAGAACTTGCAAAGATTACTCATTGGTTATGGGTTTCACAAACATCACTCAACTGAGCTTGCCTCTATTGAACTCATTGACAAGACATTACAAGAAATGGATAAAGGAAATATTCCTATGTACATATTTTTAGACTTGTCTAAGGTGTTTGACACCTTAATGAGCTATCCCTGAAAGTTACCAAAACTAAATCTGATCTTCCATCAACCCCAGAAGAAATTTCGAACACCAGTCATTAAAATGAAAAACACCCAAATAGAACAGGTTGATAGTTTTAACTTTCTTGGCATTGTAATAATTGATACACTTCTCAACTGGAAAGCCCACATTGAAAAAGTAAGCAGTAAGATTTCAAATGCTTTAGGAATCCTAAGCAAAGTAAAAAGAATATTACCTATTGGCCCAAAGTTAAAAATTTATAATGCCATTATTCTGTCTCAAATAAATTACTGGATACTGGTATGGGGATTTAAGTATTCAAGTTTAAAACTGATACAAAAGAAAGTAATTAGAACCATCACGTGCAGCAAATATAGTGCACACACAGATCCACTATTTAAAAAGATGGGACTATTAAAAATTGAAGATATTTTTAAGAGTGCAAAAATTATATATATTTTTTTTCAGATATTCAAATCAAACACTTTCTGTTAATATTTAAAATTTACCTTTGTTTTCAAATGTTTACATTCATACTCATAATACCCGATATGTCGGAAACTAACTTGTTCATTGATGTTCTCTCAGTTTTGTCAAAAATTGTCTTGAGTATGATTTACCTGAAACAATAAATTCACTGCCAACTACTATTTCGCATAAGTTTTATACCCACAGCACTCAAGGATTAGTTCGGTATGCTAAAACCTATTATCTTCAAAGTTACCAAGAAATATGGTGTATCCCAAACTGTTATATATGTGGAAACTAGTGATATTATGCATCACCGCATCGTCTTTGTTTATTTCTTCTTAAATGCTAACTGTATTTTTCTTGTAGGATTACCCTCTATAGTAACTATTATACGATTTGTAAGAAGTACTCCTCAAATTATTATTATTTTGCCATCATTTCAGTGTTGTTCAAGTATCAAACTGGGATGGCACTTCATGCTAGCGACAAAATACTGTCTTAATGAAGGTCTCCCTGATCAATCATACAATTGTACACAAATATGTCATGTTCATGAAAAATAATGTAATCATGTATGTTGATCAAATAAAGATATCCTGAGTCCTGAGTCCAGTTGGGTTGTTTAGTGTGCAGCTGGCTTAACATATAGAATTACAGGTCACTGATTTTGACTTTTGACCTCGTAACAGAAAATGCTGATGCATGCCATATTTTTGGACTCTAAGAACTAGAGATACCAAACTAAGTACGTGTGGATACTTTGTTGGATAGGAGTGTTACATACCCAAATTAGGTCCTTGTGACCTTGACCTTTGACAATGTCATAGAAAGTACCTGTGTGGGCTTATTTTCTTGACGGTAACATGAGTAGTACTTACAGATACCAAACTTGGTGTGTTGATACTTGTTGGGATACCAGTGTGTCATGTACCAAAATAAGGTCACGTTGACCTTTCACTTTATCATAGAATATGCTTGTCTGGGTTGTACTTTACCTATACGACAAGAATTAAAAACACCAGTGACCCCTGGTGGGACACTCACTATGCATTGCCATGCAATATGGTTGCCTTTGCTGGATGCAGCTCCAAGCAGCTTTTTGTCGAATAAAAATTGACATGCTGTAATTGAGGGAGCAAAAATTCAACCTTAAACTTCAACTCATGGAGGTAATATGAGTAGGCCAGTGATTTCCATTAATGAGACTCTCTTGGCAGCTTTATATCTGGATGAGAGGAATAATTATCTTCAGTTATTGTTAATTACAAGGTCATCTGTTGGCCTTTTCATCTGAATGAGAGGAATAATTGTCTTCAGGTGTTGTTAAACCGAGAAAATTTGCAGAATTAGGCCACAGCCTACAAAACAAAGTCAATGTCGCAAGTAGATTAGCAAATGTAAAATGGAGTTTAAGCAGTCCACTGCGATGGTAAAATTGAAAATAAAGGCCTAAACTGCAGCTCGGATACGGACCAAAGCAGCTTTTACAAGTTTAGGTTTGCAAAAGAAAGTAAAAAAAAAAAAAGAAGAAGAGAAAACTAAGAAGGAAAAATAACCAAGAAAGAGAAAAAATCTCACAGGTGGATGTGTAGTCCAGGGATCCTACCCAGTTGAGAGAGAGAGAGAGAGAGAGAGAGAGAGAGAGAGAGAGAGAGAGAGAGAGAGAGAGAGAGAGAGAGAGAGAGAGAGAGAGAGAGAGAGAGAGAGAGAGAGAGAGAGAGAGAGAGAGAGAGAGAGAGAGAGAGAGAGAGAGAGAGAGAGAGAGAGAGAGAGAGAGAGAGAGAGAGACTTATTTGAAGAAAATAAACAACCTGATGTTTTTTGGAGCCAGAGCTGGGAGTGGGTGTGGGTGGGTGGGAGAGTAGTAAGTTATAATGCATTTCTGTCTGCACATAAGATCTTAGCATTCAAAGACCAACCAATTCTTTTGGATGATGTTTAATTCAGAATACTTTGTCAATGACATTTGGATATATTTTAATTTTAGATGGAGATTCAGCCAGCTGAGGAAAAACTTCAAATTGGAAAGAACGTGGAGACTACTATAACAAATGCACAAGAAAGTTCAAATGTTTCAGGCATAAAAAAGCCCAATCAGCCACCAGAGGGCTCACGCACAGTTGACCAATTGGAAACCAGGACTCAAATGGCCAAGAAGCCAGGAGAGTCCTCAGTGGCTGATGCCCATGATAGTAATCTTGAAAGTGTATCAAGGTATGTTTGTGTACAGCTCCCTGATACATTGGTGCCAGTACAAGTAGCCAATCAGCAACAAGTAAAGATCACACAGACAAACAATCAGAAAGGACCAATTATCACACAGGCCTCCAGTATTTCACAAGGAGCAAACCAAGGGTCATTAATGCCACTACTAAATTCATTCCTGAGACCACCGCACAATCTACTACCAGCTGAAGTACTCAAGCCACTGATGGCAAATAACAATGTCGGGACCATGCAGGTGACAAAAGGCCTCGGCAATGCACAGGGCACAAATGTTATTTCATGCATAGGTACATCTGCTCAGGAGCCAGTTTCAGTGGAGGACACCAGTCAACTGAACAGCTCAATGCCAATTGCTGGACAGTCAATGTCAGTTTTAAATGGAGTGTGTTCAGCTTATCAGGGAACAACATTTGCAACTACTGCATCTACATTGTTGTCAGAGATAAATAGACCTCCAACTAATGGGTTGTTAGCAACAGCCCCACAGGCCAATCAGCAGAAAATTTGTTGGGCATCTGGTGTGGGTAGCAACGGTTGTGCTTATGTTGTGGTTCCACAGCACCGGGCTTACAGCAGGGAGCTGAGTATGCAGCCTGTGCAGGTAACAGCATGAATCTGCATACAGTGGAACCTGCTATTTAAGACCACCCTTACAGCCAACAAAAAGTGGTCTCATACTGCAGGTGGTCTTAAATTGAAGGTATATTTAACATGTAAATACAGCAGAGGGTCTTGAAAGAGTGGTCTGAAAAAGACATGCGGTCTTAAATTGGAGGTGGTCTTTAGAGCAGGTACAGTGGTACCTGCTCTAAAGACCACCTCCAATTTAAGACCGCATGTCTTTTTAAGACCACTCTTTCAAGACCCTCTGCTGTATTTACGTGTTAAATATACCTTCAATTTAAGACCACCTGCAGTATGAGACCACTTTTTGTTGGCTGTAGGGGTGGTCTTAAATAGCAGGTACCACTGTACCACTGTATTATATCTTCTAGTTCTAGATCATAAATTGCCTTTGATGTGATTTGTCCTTTGGAAATAATAAGGAAACTTACCTGTAGGTTTGGTACTGTATCTAGCTTGTTATTAGTGAAATCACATGGTTGTCATGCAGTGAAACGTGCTTAAACCAAAATTGTTTGAATTTGCTGAAAAACATATGCAGTTTTTCTCATGTTGTCAGTGGTGGCCATGTTGATCGTGTTTCCACCAGCAGCTCATCTTTTACAGTAATTTGGTTTTTAACTCTGTTGAGGAAGGGTTTCAGAGCTCATGTCAGCTTGCCCTTCCACTTCATAAATTTTGCTAGCAAAAAACAATACATGCACAGTCAACAGTTTTCAAGTTAGGCCCATATTAGTATGTAACTTGGTAAGGCCTAGCATGAAATTTTATTTGGATGACCTTGACCTAATTGTCAGGATGAGCCAAATATGTTAAATTCATCTCCATGCAATTTGTCTTTGCATGATGTGGCACAGTGTAATGAAATTTGGTAGGATTTTGTACCTTGGTAGGACAAAGGTGGACATTGCATGGGAGTGACCTTGAAGTTAGCAGGGTAATAGGTATCACATACCCTTTATCTAAACCATGAAATAATGTCTACTTCTGCCTATATAGTACATGTATGTTAGAAATGCTCGTCATGTTTAGTTTGATTTGTTGAATGTTTTTTACATGTATGTAAACGCCCTTTAAATTGCCAAATAATTTTTTTAGCTCAGCTGACTTAATAGTCAGACTGAGCTTTTAGGAGGCTGAGTTGTGTGTTGTCTTTCTGTCCGTCCACCCGTTCAGAAGTACATTTTTACTTTTTCTCAAAAACCATCAGCCAGATTCACTTCAAACTTGGTGGGGAGGTGCCTTGGGTGGACTCTATTAAGTTTCTTTAAATAGTCATGCTCCAATGATTTTGGAAGTTTTGATGATTTTTTTGTTCTTTTTTGGGACAAATCTTAAAAAGTTATCTTCTCCAAAACCGTTTACCCAATTGCTTTGATATCACACAGGAACACTCCTGGAGACTCTTAGTTCTTAATTTGTTCACCAGGTGGTGCTGCAATTTTTTACTACTTTTTGAAGATTATTTGTTTGTTTTTTCCATGTGGAAGAAAATCAACTTTTATATTGGTGGCTCCACCTACACTATAATATAATGTGAAAAAAGGTAAAAAAAGTAAAAATGTGAAAATCTTGGGACCAGTCCAGCATCCTTAATTTTGTATGGCTCTTCATAAAATGTAGTGGGATTGTGGCCAAGATCAAATCTCTGTTGCATATCCTAGTACTGGCACCACCTACACTTTGATGGAAATTATGAGTTAAAGTGTTTTAAAAGATACCAAATTCCATATCATGAAAAATAATTGAATTGGATATGCCAATTTTATAGCATATGTAGATCATGTCCTGTGCTAATAGTTGTATAATGTCAGTGAGCTTGACTTATTTTTCGTAGGTCACCAGGCCTGTAAAGTTGGAAGAGTTGATTTTGTAATAGCATGGTGTTGCTTGGACAGTGACAAAAAGAATTGAGCTTCTAGATCAAAATTGCACAAGAGTACATTGTACATGAAACTCCACTTGGTGACCTACTTTTAGGTCACTGTAACCCAATAATTGTGTGCCCCTGATCCATTTTTCAAGGCCATTAACGATTAAGCAATAAAAAATGTTTAATTCAATATATATCTTGATGAAGAATAAGGTGAATGATATCACACATGTGCAATATATTGTGACGGGAAACATAATTTCGATAGGGAATAGGGACTCCGACACCTCACTTTTTTCACACGCTCACATCCAATAATCACAAATGGTACATAGTGCCAGTAAAATAGGATATTTATTAAGTAGAAAATTGTTTGTCATTAATTTACCAGTTTTACCACATTGACCTGAGTATAGATACGCTCAACCCAACACTGGTGGGTGTAGTTTTAAGCACAGCAAGCTCAATTTGATATGAACCCAGTATGCCAAATAGTTGACCCAATATTCAGCCCAACACTAATGGGTTCACCACAACATTACAATATAATAGGGACCCAATATTCCCAATAGTTGGACCCAATGTTAAACCCAACACTAAGGGGTTAATTACAACATTACAGACAGCAAGCACAATATAATAGGGACCCAATATTCCCAATAGTTGGACCCAATGTTCAACCCAACACTAATGGGTTAATTACATTACAGACAGCACTTCCAATATAATAGGGACCCAATATTCCCAGTAGTTTGACCTAATGTTCAACCAAACACTAATGGGTTAATTGCAACATTACAGACAGCAAGCACAATAATAGGGACCCAATATTCAAAATAATTGGACCCAATGTTCAACCCAACACTTATGGGTTCTTTACAAAAATAGAAACAGCAAGCAGAATGTGATAGGGACCTAATATGCCAAATAGTTGGACCCAATATTCCAAATAGTTGGACCCAATGTTCAACCCAACACTAATGGGTTAATCACAAAAATAGAAACAGCAAGCAGAATGTGATAGGGACCTAATATGCCAAATAGTTGGACCCAATATTCCAAATAGTTGGACCCAATGTTCAACCCAACACTAATGGGTTAATCACAAAAATAAAGACAAGCACAATGTAAAGGGACCTAATATGCTAAATAGTTGGACCCAATATTCCAAATAGTTGGGCCCAATGTTTAACGCAACACTAATGGGTTAATGACACATCAATCTTTAAGTCATCATTGCATGTGGTCCCAATGCCTCAATTGGTTAGACCCAACGGGTTAATATCACATCAATCTTTAAGTCATCATTGCATTTGGTCCCAATATCTCAATTGGTTGGACCCAATGGGTTAATATCACATCAATCTTTAAGTCATCATTGCATTTGGTCCCAATGTCTCAATTGGTTGGACCCAATGGGTTAATATCACATCAATCTTTAAGTCCTCATTGCATTTGGTCCCAATGCCTCAATTGGTTGGACCCAATGGGTTGATATCACATCAATCTTTAAGTCCTCATTGCATTTGGTCCCAATGCCTCAATTGGTTGGACCCAGTGTGTCCTAAACTTATGCCTGTATCAGTGTAGCATCAGTGGATTGGGTGGTGGCCCTTTTACCGTCAGTGCCTGTCATGGTCCCTTTCTTGCAGCTCTGACCTGTGGGCTGTCCAGCCCAGCACTGCCCCCTGGTGATTGTTAGCCTGCTTATTATAGCTAGCCCTGTGTTAACAGTATGCATATGTAATGAGCATGCCTGGTTCTACCAGAACTTACCTCTTTTGACCACTATATGGTCTGTACACCTGTATATGTCCATTCAATGCTCAAGCACGATACGGACAGTTGTCCATGTTGTAATAAAAAGAAAATGAAAGCTTGAGATCTTCATGTAACTTTTGTGGTGGTTTTGAGGTGAGCAAGGCCATGGAGCCAATTGTCAGCCTCTGCAACCAAACACCACCCAGGCTCATACTTGCAGGCACATCGGGAACCTCCTAAGTACATCTGACCCATCATAATTCACATAGAAAATAACTGAACAGATAACTTGTTGCTGAACAATGATCCGTACATTCATGTTACACTGATACCAAGATACCAAACATTAACATTTTCTATGAAAACTTCACAAGCCCACTTGGACCCAATAACATGTCCCCATTCCTTTAGACCCAAATTACCTGGACTGTTAGAAAAAAAAGACAGATGAATGTGTCCTCTTGCCAGTAATCACAATGCATGTTAAGATGACCTTGAATACTATCACTGTATCAACAAAAACTCACTTTTGGTTTGTTTGGCTTTTTGACTTAATCCCAATGGTAAAAACAGTTTCCTGGCACTTTTCTCTGTCAGCGGCAGCAACAGGAGACTGATATCTGGGATAATGACCACTATAGTCAAGTGGATCCCCTTATTTGATGCCATTATGTCATAAGAATGTCAAATACGTCTAGGATCAGCTGTGTTGGTGTCAGTTAACTACTTTTGATTTAAACACCCGGCACCTACTTGTACTCTTGCACAGGGAAATTGTGCAACTGGGGTATCATACACACAGCCCTACTGTTGCAGCTCACAGAAAAGAGAAGGAAAGAGAAAAGAAAAGAAAAAAAAAACACTCAACCAAACAAACAAATAACAGCAGCAACAAAAGATAATAAATAATAATAATCTGTGCATCATTTACCCTAGTCATTACAATATAATGCTCAAGTTTGATATTCCATAATTGGGCTGGTGCTAGCCATTAGCCAGTTAGCCATAGGCTAAAGCATGTGGAATTTGGCTAAAAGAACTTGCAACCTTTTAGCCAAATTGGCTAAAGAAATTTTTGTTACTTTGTAACTTCAAAATCAGTTTTACTGTTTTATCATTGAACTGCCACCTATTAGACGAAAAAATGTTTGAAGATGTGGCTGCTTTTGGCTAACAAAATTGAAGTTTGGCTAAAAGATGCAAGTGATTTTAGCTAAGTTGCCAAACAAAATAAAATCCCTAGTGCAAGCCCAGGATGACCTTGATTAATTTCTCAATCATCAAAGGAATACTTTTCAGGAAATGATTTTTTGGTGAAGGTCATCAGATTATATGTCAGCAGAGCATTAGGCCCAGGGGCCTCTTGTTCACCTGATTGATACAAGTCATTTATATGATAACTAAGTCTGTTTGGCAACTTACATGTATGTGTCAAATTTTTTGTGCAACACAATTAGAACATTTATACAAAATAATGTGCTCCTTTCACAAGGTTGGCAGTTTCTAGACAAGCTATATTTTTCCTTACTACTAACACTGCTTAGTATACATATATCTAGTAAGTCATTTCCATAAACAATTTACAACATGACATATATGTCAGCTAATGTATACATGCAAGCAAATGTCTGTACATTTACAAAGTTATGCTCATATTTATTATTTTTATTGTTTCAGGATAAAGCACAGCCATTGAGCATCAGTGAATTATTTATGCTGCAGGCAAGGAATGAGTCGTCTTGTAAATGTTGTGAGGAATACACCTGTCCTCTGTGTAACGAAACATTTCAGAAGCAGTATATGTATAAATGGCACCTATATCTTCATAATCGAAATATCAAAGATCATTATCAATATTTGTGTGAAATATGTGGAAAGGGTTTTAGGCTAAAGTTTAAGTTTAAAACTCATCTATTACATAAACATGGTAAAGTCTTCAAAAATCCTACATACTGTTTTGCTAGAACAGACATGGATATGTTAGACAAATGTCATGAATATTTGATATGTGAAATATGTAGACAGTGTTTCAGGTTGGAGCATCACTTAAAAGCTCATCTGAAAAAAAAACATGGTAAAGTCATCACAAATAACCAGTACTATGTTGCGAGAACAGATGTGGACAAACTTGATGGGCCATCTTTTTTCATGCTTCTGTGTGAGAAATGTGGAGAGACTTTTAAGACCAAAGAATGCTTACAAAGTCATGACATGCAGAGGCATAGTGAGAGCATCATAAAAAGGTCATGTTTTACAACACAAGATGTCCAAAAACTTGGGCCTCCAGCATCTTCATTGAAGCCTTCATCTGTATTTGCTTGTCAGGAAAGCAGTGTTTCAAGATCAGCATCAGAGTCTTGTTCTATCAGTGCCAGCCAAACACGCAGTGCACCAAGCTGCTTTTCTTCACCAACAGGTGGCAGCACTGCTGTTACAACATTTGCTGCTGGGTCTCAGTCTGCGTTTTCTAGCCTGCAGAGGCATCACAGTGAGGGCAGCATGGAAAGGTCACGTTTTGCAGCACAAGGTGTCCAAAAACTTGGGTCTCCAGCATCTGTTTTGGAGCCTTCATCTGTAAGCACTTGTGAGGAAAGCAGTGTTCCAACATCAGCATTGGAGCCTTGTTCTATCAGTGCCAGCCAAACACCCAGTGCACCAAGCCCCTTTTCTTCACTTACAGGTGGCAGCACTGCTGTTACAACAGCTGTTGCTGGGTCTCAGTCTATGTTTTCTGGTGGGAAATCCAGTGATGAAAAAAAAGCATGCAGGCCAGTGTTGAAGGATGGGGGACTGGTCTATGCCAATGTTTGTGGGATCTGTGAAAGACCCTTCAGTTCACGTGCATCTTTAGATTTGCATCTGACTAGCCACAAAGACTTCATATGCCCCTATGTGTGTGGCATTTGTGCCGAAGGATTCTCCAAATTGTGTCTCTTGGAGGACCACTTGAAATCTCATGATCTTCCAAAGGAAAATAAAAAAACTAAAAGGCCAAAGAAAAATAAAAAAACTGAAAAGCCATCACAGCATCTGTGTTTCATGTGTGGGAAGTCTTGTGCAACACCAAAAGCATTACGGACTCATTTCATGAAAATGCATTACCAGTATCAGCACAGCCACATATACCTTTGTGACACATGTGGACTGGTTAGTGACGTAGGAGGAAAGATTCATAGTGAGTGTTTGAGAAAACATCGCATGAACAGTAAAATTCAGATGAAAATGAACAAAATCACCCAAGGAGATGCAGATGTAAATGGTGGCCTGGACACCAGGGATGATGAAAAACTGGACAAACCTATGTACTCTTGCAGAATTTGTTCAACAGGAATTTTAGAAAGCCAACTTGTGGCTCATGTGATGCAGCACATCATCAGGGAATTGTGTTGCTGTGCATTCTGTGTACAGGTGCTCAGAGATGCATGGAATGTTTGGTGGTGCAAGTTGTTGCACTGCAGTTCTACACAACAGAAGCTCTTTACATGCAAAGTTTGCTTGCAAATTATGACGACTGTCCAGGATTTTGAGGTGATGGTTGACAGGGTCTGCAAACCATGCATTTTAGACATGGGTGCTGATAAGGAAGAGATTCTTTGCTCAGAGCAGCATCAATATACATGTGACCTGTGTGGTCAAGGGTTTCACTACAAAGTTATATTAAAAAAACACATAGATACTCATATCAATCAGAGACTCGAGAGGTATATTTGTGCAGTATGTGGATGTAGCTTCAAGCAATACAGTAGCTTAATGTGCCAGAAAAAAAATGCCCAACAAAAACACCAGGAGACGACTCAAAATGGACCTATTGGCAAAGAATTTAATGCCGAAAGATTTACAGGTGCTGCCAGGGGGATGGTTTTTCAAAATGGGGAACAAGCTGCAGGTACATCCTCAGGAAGCAAAATCTGTGGAAAGCAAAAACTGAAAATTGACCTGGACCGTAGTGCTGTGACAAGACTTCATTGTAATGCATGCAGAAAATACTTTGCCTCATTGAGTGCTTTGAGAGAGCATCAGCTAAGTACACACTAATATTTTGAAAGGGTGAACTGAAAATGATCTGTATGGACCTCTGCTTCAAAGATTGCCTCCAAAGCAGACCAAGCTCTGCGTTATTTGTTCCAGGCTTCTTCTTCCCTAGGACTACACAATTTTATTTTAAGGTCAGAGTTGCAAAAGTGCACCGTCTCCCTTTCAGGCTACTGATGAACCAATCAGGAAGCAGATCATTTTCACATTGGTCATTGGCAGTATGTGTTCTCTGTTGCACAATAGTTGTTACTGTGGTAACCAAGGTAGACCAATTGAAAATTCAGTCACTTTTCAGTGCTAAGTTGGTGATCATGTTGCAAAAAGGCAGAACAAGTGGAGTGGAGAAAAAAAAGCAAGTTGGTCAGTGTGGCAGGCAAGAAAGAAATCACCTATAAATGAAAGCTATTCATTCTTTTAATATACAATTGGAAAGCTGATTTCAGAAATTGAGAATATTGTTTGGACATATTGAGCATAAACTGAGCAGTGAATGTTTGAAAAGTCATTTTGACCATGCTGCATGAAATTCACCTCTCTGCAATCATCTTTCTGGCAGATATAATACTGCCCTGAAGTAAAATGCGTGTTGACATTAATTGCTCCGTTACTGTTCCTAATTTCATACCTTTACTACGTTTTAATTACATTTTGTATAATCGTCATGAGAAGAACCTTCATTGAAATACCAACATGCCTGGTTGAAATTCTGAAGTCTGTGATTTTCAGCCCAGCTGAGCTTTTGCTATCACTTAATATACAAATAATGCAGGGGAGCCCATATGTGTTATTGAAGGTTATCAGGCTGAGAAAACACATAAGGCGTGAGCTGAGTGTTTTCTTGATCTCCAAGGACTCGTGACCTTCAATAATACATTAGCTGCCCTGCATCATTTGTTTTATGTGAGCAACCATATAGTAGATCTATAACAGGAAAAATGAACAATGAGAGATAGTTTTTGACATAAGTACAGCAACAAATTTTAATACCATCAGAGAAAGACTCACATTTGCACTATGGCTAGGCCAGTAATGCAAAAAGGCCATTGCTTACCACGCCACCTAATAGTAAAAAAGGGAATCTCTAGCATGTGTTATTGATCATAAGCACCATGTTTTATTGACATTTAACACGCCCGGCAAAGACCCAATGGCCAATCTGTGCTTGTCTTTAAATCTAATTATAATAAGCTTACATACTATAATGTCAGTTATCCTGTGTTCTCTCTGTTCACCATTCACACATTCAACTTCTGGAAACATGCTTGCTGGGCTTTCAAACTTGGTGTGGCTGTTCCTTGGACCAAAATACAAATTTATTCACTGGTAGCCAATTCAGAGCGAAGGAGAAATTTGAATCCGTATGTGGGTGGGGGGTCATTTCCATTCAAGGAAGAGTGGCTCATTTGGAATCAAGAGGCTTTGTGAGAAATGAAGTGGCCTAATGGGGCTAAAATAGGTCTGACAGCTCAATTTTTAGGCAGGGATGGAGAGAGTGGATTGTGACGAATATTTTGGTGTATAGATTATCTGTGTCAGGGCAGCAGAAGGTGTTAAAACAGGAAAACAGCGTGAGGGGTACCATTTTTTATTTGTTCTCTTCTAACCCTAAATCAGTTATTTTTGGTGGACAGTGACTTTGGCCATATGTACGAATGGGTTTGTATCGACCAGAATGTGATGACAACCATTCTGCTGGTCGGCACATGACATCCAACAGAGAAACAAAGTCGAAATTCATGGTGCGTTATACATTTTATGAACTCAGTTGGGGGACAGGCAATCAAGGAATGGTACTCTTTGATTCTGCGGGTTGCAGCATGATACGGTGATGGCCAAGCAAGGTAGGCCTACTGTCAGAATGTTGCTGGGAATAGTAGCACAGAAGCTTTGGCAATATGCAACTGAGTAACAAATTCAAGCTGCCCAGTAGGCCCATAATAAGAAGCTTGTCCATTGGAATTGGAATAGCTTCTGCTAAGTAGATCATAGGAGATGCAAGTAAACTTTCTGTGTTAGGCCTAGAGTATATTGACAATAAATATAAAAAGAACATAATTATCTACAGTAAAACCTCCCTATACCGAACACCCTTGGGACTGTGTTCAGTATAGTGAGGTGTAGGTTATAGGGAGGTTTGACAACATTGAAAGTATATATTTGGGATCGAGAAATGGTCTTCAGTATAGAGAGGTGTTTGGCATACGGAGGTGTTCTGTTAGAGATGTTTTACTGTATTGTATTTGTGTCTTTTTGCCTAGAACCACTTCCTAGTAGTCAATATCCTATTCCGCAGTTCGAACTCTTTACTCTCCATAAGCTAACCTGTCCCTGTCTAACCTATATATATATGGAATTACTATTGTCTATATTGCACACGTTCCTCTGTAAAATTTTGACATAGGCTGTATCAGCCCAAATAAATTAAAAGGTCTTCAGCGGGTAACTACTCAACATGTTTCGGAGCCTTTTACCCGTACATGTCTCTGTGAGTAGCGGCTCCTTGTCTAAGCTAAATATTCAGCAAAGACAACCCACATAATAAAGAATAAATAAGAACGTGGCAAATGATGAATTAGCTAAATACGTGAAGTTTTGCTTATAAATGCAGAGCTTCATTATGAAAGAAGAACACCTGTCAAACAAACCATAATTACTAAATTTGTATAGTACATGTTCAAATAAGAACAATTTGACTTACCCCTGAACCAATATGTACCCTTTCTAGCCGGACAGCTTATCCTAGTTAAACCACCCGCCAAGCTGGGGCATTATATTCAGTCCCAGTGATAGTAAAATAAACAGTTGCAACTAGACCACCTGTACAAACCAAGGGAAATCCAAACAAGGACTGCAACAATGGACATCCTGCACCAGAAATGTAAAACAAACTCTGTGATGACACCTACCCCTCAAACAATTAAGCTCTATTTAACTGCCAACTCTGAGTCAATGTATCAACTTAATGTGTCAGGTTTGTGACATTTGAGAAAATACTGTCAATTTTGAGTAAATGTGCATTTAGGCATGTCAGAAAAGAATGAAACTCACTAGCATTTATGTCAAAAACATGTTATCAAAACAATTTTTCTTAACAGGATTTTGAGTACAATTAGGCAAGCTTGTAACTGTCGTCAGTAGCTGCTTGCTGCCCCTGGGGTATATAAAGCAGTGTGATGCAGTGGATCTGTTAGGTTGTCCCAGCATGTAAGCTTGCAAATTCACTGTTCTTGCTAACATTTGGCTGTATAATGCAGCATGAATTTTTACTTTGTTCCTTTGTTGGATGTCACCCAGACTTCTGGATCGCAGCTGCCAGTGCAGTTCATGGTCCTCTGGCACTATAACCCAGCTGTAGACCTGCCCCAACACCTTGGAAAGTGGTCCCACTTTGTGTATTAGGCTCTCACTCTAATGCTGCTGACCTACGCAGAAGATTGTTGTTCTGATTAAGAAATGAGCAGGCAACACCATGTTGACAGTTGGAGTAAAACCAAATGAACCGCTTTATTTCCCACAATACAGATATATTTCAATTTAGATCTTGTATAACTTCAATCGTCATATTCAAAATGGTGGATGATAAAACACTTCAATAGTCGCGACTCCTCTGGGGTTTATTAATATTGCTACTTTGAATCTGCCAGTCGGCACACTGCAGAATTGCCGACTCGCGTACGTTTTTAGTACATTTTCCCACACATCTGGTAGTCTTACATTGCCGTATACACGAAAAGGTACAACTCAATTAAAAAAAAAAGGTATAGCAATAAAACTATCCATAAACGGTAAAGGCTTATGATCTGCAGCAATAACACTTACACCACACCCCATCATTAAATGCCAGAACTAGCAACCTGATAGTGATAAGACTGTTAAAGCTTCTGACCCTCAATAAAATACTTGAGTATACTCGTCACTTATGTGATAACACGTACGCTACAAGTATCATCCTGATAATACTCACACAATTTTGTACAAGCAGAATTAATATGACACTAAGTCAATGCCCCACATAATATTCCAATACTGCCACAAAATATGAGTCCTATTTTTAATATGATTTAAACCAAGCATAAAGAACATAATGTTATACATAACTATTAATTGCAGTTTGCCGGCATTGCATTTTGCTTAGACAATATAGGTGCAGTATACTAATGGTATAATAAGAGTATAATAAAATAATATATTGCCTGCGTGACACATTACTGCAGCATTTGCCTGCATAACCGTACATATTTGCCTGCAAAAGCCTTACATTCGTCCCACATTTTCCAGTTTTGAACCTTTCAAAACTACAAATTAAACCAAAACAAGCTTGCCAGCACCTTTAAAGAGAAGGTACCAACTAACAAAAACAGTTACATGATTACTACTATAAGAGTATGAATAAGTACAATATATATATATATATATATATATATATATATATATATATATATATATATATGTATATACATGTATATATATATGTATATACATGTATATACATGTATATATATATGTATATACATATATATATGTATATACATGTATATATATATGTATATACATGTATATATATATGTATATACATGTATATATATATGTATATACATGTATATATATATGTATATACATGTATATATATATGTATATACATGTATATACATATATATATATATATATATATATATATATATATATATATATATATATGCGGAGTGTATCGCCAATCAATCAGAGCCAGTGAATGACATCTCAGGGCGCACCTGGGTTACATGAACCGTGAGATCCATTCAAAGTTTGTTAAGATTAATAGCCAGATTTCACCCTTAATGTTAGGGTAGCAACAATTACATGCAAACGAGAGTGGCTAGGAATGCAACACATACAAATTAACAAATAAAAATGCAAGAATACACATACCTATACAAGTATAGCACAACTTACTAAGGCTCTATCATAGCCACATTGTGATGACATACCAACATATTTCACTTGCAGTACTGTTAGCAGAATGATATAGGTTAAAAGTTCAACAATACTGACCAGCAATACCAGCATACACAGCATAACAATGCGGATTCACACAACTTAAACAGAAACAGATACTCATACATAATGAACTTAAACAACAGAGGAGAAGCTCCAAGCATGAATGTTCACCGTAGCATTTGCGCATATGCTATATTAACCCATACTAGTCCCCCCAACTCCACGTGACAGAACCGTATAAGTGGCAAAAACGTGAATGGAACTTAGGCACTGTTAGAGTCGGCTCATGTGCAGAAGTTTGGAGAGAGAATAGTTTGTCAGAATTTGGAGATCCAAAGTTAAAAGAAACAGGTTTAAACACAGACTTGGCAGGTTCAGCCGAATTTGAGGCAGACTGAAGGTGTGCCTGTTTGTCAGAATGGTGTTTTGAAAGCAATATCATCTCTTGTTCCAACTGTTCTATATCCTCATCTTCTGAGTTTATAACCTTTGGGAATTCAAATTGCCAATGTTGACAAAGAGATGCTAAATAATGCTGCTTTTTCCAAGCCAAAATTATCGCCAGGATAAGAACAAAACATGCAATTCCAATGAATATTAAAAGACCAAAAGATAACCTACTACAATGGTGATCCCAACTAAAGGCAGGAGGCATAGGTAAGAGAGGAGGTGTCAACTCCACATTAATAGATGGATTTCTTTGATCAAAGTGGGGTCTATTTAACAGGGAAACAGCTTGATCATTTGAGATAATATTAGTGATATTTAAGAAGTCTGTAGGCATTACCTGCAATGCCTTTACAGAAACATGGCCGACACGTTCAATGAGTCCTGTAAGTGTAATTCCATCGCTAATAACTGTACATCTGGCAGACACTGTTATGATATATGTACCTGCAGAAACCTTTCTGTGCGAACTAGGCTGGCCATCACACCTTGTTTCAAAAGTGTCTCCTCAAGTGACAACTACATATTCGCCGTAACTTACCTCAGTTACCTGAGTTGAATTACTGCTACGAAGCACACGAGCCTGACAATTTTTACTGTGCTCCTTATTGCCCGCAATTAAGATCCGTTCACAGTTCCATCTGGGTGTATGATACACGGCCCTGTCCTACAAACCATGGGTCTCCAACCTACACAACCGACAGGATGAAATAAGTCATCATCAGTAATGCTCATGCCAATATCATTTTGGTCAACCATAATCTGAATGGAATATCCTCTTGACTGGTAAAGCACTGGCCAGGTAGCCAAATGATAAAATGTCTACCATCAATTAAAGGTAGTTTCACTCGATAAATCGGAGCATCCTCTCCCCAAAAAGGGTATACGGGAGAGTGTTCGTAATGCCACTGTATCGGGTCAACAGGATAAGTTGTAGTTGTAGTGGCTTTAGTTAAGATATCCTCCAACTGTGAAACACTAAGAATGTCTTTGGTTAACCGCCCCAATTCCAGAGAAGCCTTCTGACGAGCATAACGGCATAAAATCCTAATGTAAGATATTGTTACTTGTTCCAATGAGGCCACTTCCCTCTCAAACCAAAAAGCTTGTTCCAAATGCAAAAGTCGAATATTGGTAGAATTCAATGTAGAAATTACTTGATTTAATTTTGGAACCAATGCATCCAAAATAAATCTTGTAATTTAGATCACTTGCCACTGATTCCATTCCACAGCAATTCTAGTATGATTCAAAATAGTGTTAAGCACATTAACTTGATGAACCACTTCTTTCAGATATTTTCTTGTTTGCATTATTAATGTACGACATTCATCGATACTGTCGTCAGTTGCCAGGCCAAATAGGGCATGACCTATTTGTCCAAAGTAGTTAAAGAGGCCACGCCTGGTCCTCCCCTGGTTCCTTGGTTTACTGGGTAACGGAAAATTACGGCATTACAAGGAAGTCTTTAGGAACTTGAGTCGCCCAACCCAAGTCTTCATTTCAGCATCAGAAATAACGTGTACCTTATTAGCGGCACGTGCCTGATCAATCACTTGATTAATGTTCAACAACAAGTTGGGGTCCAATTTAGGATTGTCAATTACCACCAGCACTGTCCATTCGGCTGACTGAACACGAAGCTGTTCAGCTTTGGTTAATAATAATCCATCAGGTAACAAATCAAAAGAGGCGTAAATCATATGGAAATGTATCAGCATTATGAACACATGCACCCAGCCAGTTCTATAGCTGCTATGCATTGTCTCTTTTGCTCTTCTGCTGAAGGAACACATGGTGTTAATGTTTGCTTTCGAGCCACTGATGGAGGTGGTGGAGATGATGGTGATAAATGTGGATTTATATCTGAAGTAGCAGGTAGCGCACCACGAGACCTTGTGAAATACCTATGACTGGGGACTCTACTTAATGGACCTGCATGGGCCCCACGTGGTTCATCTCGTGATTCCTCACATTATTCAGCTCGTGATTCGTTTGAAGTACCAGGAACTCATGGGTTTGATGGTGACACCGGGACTGTTGTAGTCTGATTAGGGCTTTGTTCACCATCATCCATCAATTCTGGGGAGGGAGCACGCGGATCATTGTGCCCTACAGCGCTAGAACCCACACCCGTTGTTACTTTGCTTTTAAGAGGTAAACGAGTGCTTCGCCTGGCATTCTTGCGTGGTCTAGGGTTAAATTCATCCCACGCAATATTTGGGTCAACTAAAAGTAACTTATTCCTATTTACAGCAAGTTCCTTTCCAGTCTGCTGTTGTCTTATCCAACAAACTGGCCCTCTTATTCTCATAGCTTCGTACTGAGGATCCCAGCCAGATGTGAAAGTCATTCTCTCCTGGGTTTTTACAATAACAGTATCCCCCGGCTGAAGAGTCCCCCCTTGTGCTCCTTGTTGAAGCCTTTCACGATTATAATGTCGGGATTCGGCCAAGTGCTGATGTGCTTGCTTAAGTGAGTCAGATTAAGTACTTGATCCCAGCCAGATGTGAAAGTCATTCTCTCCTGGGTTTTTACAATAACAGTATCCCCCGGCTGAAGAGTCCCCCCTTGTGCTCCTTGTTGAAGCCTTTCCCGATTATAATGTCGGGATTCGGCCAAGTGCTGATGTGCTTGCTTAAGTGAGTCAGATTAAGTACTTGATCCCAGCCAGATGTGAAAGTCATTCTCTCCTGGGTTTTTACAATAACAGTATCCCCCGGCTGAAGAGTCCCCCCTTGTGCTCGTTGTTGAAGCCTTTCCCGATTATAATGTCGGGATTCGGCCAAGTGCTGACGTGCTTGCTTAAGTGAGTCAGATAAAGTACTTGACCGCCCACCAAACTGTTGCAACCCGTCAGACCCTACACCTAAACATGTAGTTAGAGGCATACGACTTCTTCGCCCATACATTAAGTAAAAAGGTGTAAAACCAGTTACAGAACTTTCACTATTCCGATATGCAAACAGTGCATTCGCGAGTTGATCTTGCCAATCCTGGGCCTGATTATTTAACAATTTTGTGAGCAACTCTTTGAGGGTTCCATTAAATCGCTCCACCTTACCACAAGTTTCTGGGTGATAAGGGGTAGACTGTCTGTGATCAACACCCAGTCCTGATAAATACTGGCGAAAATGCCCAGAGGAAAATTCTAATCCTCTGTCCGTGATGATCACCTCTGGAACTGAATGGCGTGGAATGAATGTGCAAAAACATCTTCTACAGCCATCGAACTTTTGTTTGGAATAGGATATGCTTCAGCCCATCCTGATAAGTGATCAACAATAGTTAACACATAGCGATTGCCCTGAGCACTACCTACGAATGGTCCAGTAAGGTCCATTCCTATCACTTGCATACAATAAGTGGGTAGAGGCATTTCACTCATTGGTGGTTGATCAGAACGTCTCTGATTCGCGACACATAGAGCACACAATTTAAGACGTTTCTGAACACCTTTTCTCATACCAGGCCACACATAAGCCTCACGAATCCTTCCAAGGGTTTTTAACAATGACATGTGACCTACGTCTAGGTGACACCTATCGATGATCTTTTCCCTAAACTCCTCAGGTAACACCAAGCGAGGATACCAAGGATCCGCGCATGTGGGTCGTTTTATGGAATACAGCATCCCGTCATACACCTCATAATCAGAGTTCATCCCTTTAGCCTCTTCAAATAAGGGACGAAATTCTTTCTGTTGAGCTTTTCTAATCTCCTCAGCTACGAGATTATGTGCTGCAAGGGGAATCCTATCAAGCCTAGCTGCCCCTTGCACGGCATCAGGATCAACCCACTCAGTGGTGTCAATAACGGAAACAGTCTGGGGAGGAGACAGCCGGGACATTAAATCTGCCCTGACATTAAGGGACCCCTGGATATATTGAATCTTTGCCCCAAATTCTGCCAAAAAGACTGCCCACCTTTGGATTTTTGTGTTCCTCATATCCCTGGTAATCAAGGAACGGAGTCGTTTATGATCAGTGAGGACTACAAAGTCTGCCCCATACAAATATGCTCTGAGCGTGTCTATACAATAGACTACAGCATATGCCTCCTTTTCAATAGTTGACCACTTTCTTTGAGTAGCCAACAACTGATGGGACACATACTGCACCACGCGCTCAATACCCGATTGATCCAATTGAACCAAGATACCCCCAACACAGGTATTTGAGGCATCAGTGTAAAGCCGATATGGCTGATTGGTTTTAGGGTAGGCCATGACTGCGGAGGACGTCAACAATTGCTTGAGTCTTTCAAAAGCTTGTTGTTGCTCAGGTCCCCATAGGAACAGTTGATATCTCCGCGTCAACTTTACTAATGGTTCTGATAGTTTAGCATACCTGAGTATAGTCTTATAATAATAGTTGGTCATACCCATAAACGATCTGACCTGCTTTAGACTAGCAGGTGGTGGCATCTCTACAATTGCTCTAACCTTTTCTGGATCACTGTGGATGCCATTGGGGGTGATAATATAACCCAGTAACTGAATTTCCTTTTTTCCAAAGAAACACTTTGAGGATTTCAACTTTAGGTTGGCCTTTTTTAAAAGTCGAAATACCGCCTCAAGATCCTTTTTATGTTCTGTCACTGAACTAGATGTTATGACCAAATCATCTATAAAGACCCAAACACACTTTCCCAGTAGCTCGGAAAGAGCCATTTCCATGGTCCTTTGGAAGATGGCCGGCATATTAGCCAACCGAAAGGATCCGCAACAATAGTTGAAAAGACCCCTGTGGCATACAAATGCTGTCTTATCCTGGTCCCCGGCGTGACCTTGAGCTGGTTGTATGCTGCCTTAAGGTCACAAACTGAATACACTATTTTTCCTCCAAGTTGATCAAAGATATCCTGTATCAAAGGGAGCAGATACCTGTCTTTTATTGTTATGTCATTAAGGGCTCGATAATCGACACAAAAACGAGTTGTCCCGTCTTTCTTTGGGACTAATCAGACCGGAGAGGCCCAAGGGGACTTGCTTGGGTATATGACACCATCCTTTGGCATCTGATTTATGCACTCATCTATGACCTTCCTCTTAGCAAGAGGGGTACGATAGGGGCGTTGTCGGATGGGTGGATGATCCCCAGTATTAATCGTTACCTCCGTAAGGGTACATGACCCAAAGGGATCACCATCTTCATAAAACACATCTTGAAATTTTGCCAAAACAGATGCATACTCAGAAGTTTCATGATCGTTACTCACTACCTTATTCACATCCACTTCACTAACAGCCCTTTGTAGGAAAGGTGGAGCCCCATATGGAAAAACTTGGAGCACCTCCCTTTTCCATTTGAGATTGAAGTTCTTATAATCCACAACCACCTGACCCATTTTAAATACATAATCTCCAAGAATACATTCATGCAAAATTCCTTCACATATTATAACAAGTATGTTACCCAATTTGTCCACATGAACTTCTGTTTTTCCAAAAACCTGAATTGGTGTACCTGACACATTAAAAATGGGAGCGACAGGCTGTAAGAGTCTGCTACGCCCACTAGATACACAAATTTTCTTGAACACTGAGTTATGCAGGAGCGACACACAAGCACCAGAGTCAAACAGTTAAAATTCACTATACCTGATTTAACTGACAAACCCATTCTGGAGCTTCTGCCATCAGTTCCTGCATCCTCTAGTTTTCCTGTCTATTGTGTACCGGTCGGCTGTCGGATAGTTGGTTGCCCAGGTTTCCTGAAGAGATGTTGGCGTGATTTCCACCATTTCCATTCGGGCTTCCCCTCGGGGCTTGCGGGGGTCGTATTGGGCACCCAACCTTATAATGCGGTCTACCACAAATGAAACAGGACCCAGACTGTCCGTTGGGTGCTCCCTGGTCTCGTGCTTTACCACTGGCCGGTCTGGTCTGCTCCAATTTGGTGAGGCGCATCATCATCTTCTCCTGCATCTTTTGTATCCTGGAAAGGGCATCTTGGTGTCCATTCTTCTGAGGTTCGGCTGACACCCTGGGTGGCACCATGTTGACACTAGAAGTGTCCATGGGCTGCTCCTCACAGTCTGACCTTTGAAGACAGACATACCTTTCTAGGCCAGCTTCGATTTTCTTCACATAGTCCATAGCTGCTTCCACAGTCTGAGTGGTCAGCTCCAGGCTAACTTTCTTTGCTAACTCAGCTGACTTCAGCCCTTTCAGATACTGTCGGAGCAGTATCTGGTCTGCATCTGCCGATCTCACTAATGGATAGGCCCTTTGAGCTGCCTTGCGAAACCGGCGATTATAGCTGGCCAAAGTTTCGTTGTTCTCCTGAGTAAGCTGTTCCACCATAACCTGCAACTTCTTGCTTTCATCAGAAGACAGAAAGGTTCTCTCAATATGGCATGGATCCTATCCCACGGCACTTGATGTCGTGGCTCCAGCTGAGCTGCAATGTATCTTTGCAACTCCTGCCTCAAGGCCCCGTATGTAGTCTTGGTGATAATGTCTATCATAGCGGGATTATCACCATTCAGCGTTGGCATAAGCAGTTGGAGATCATATAGATAATTTCTCCATCACACATCCTCAGTCCCGAGCATATGGCATTAATTTTCTCCTTTCGTCGAGATAAACCCCACTGCTCACGTTAATCATTATAAAATATATCTTGCACCGTAGCAAAGTTTTCAACCAAACCCGCAATGTTCTGAGTGAGCATGTCAATTTGAGCTGCCTCCATCTTTCTCGCTTTATAAATAAACAGTTCAGTAAAATTGTTCAGCTTTAATGAGGATAATAATCTTTGAAATGCTTCGGCGGTGCCCGCTCTCTCATCACCTTCAGAATTGTTCTGAAAACGTGGTATATTCTTGACCCCTTACGTCCACACTCATGAACTCTCATCAAATATGTCACTCGACCATAATCTTTGATGGCACTCACTTCAACCAGTTCCAGCTCACAATGTCCACACTTCAGCGTATAAACGTAATGTGTGCCCAAATGGTGTTGCCGAATATGATTAAACAGTTCCTCACCTGTGGCAAAATGGAAATGAGAACAACTACTGCAAAGATAGACAGCCATGCCTGGTGATCATAATCAAATCCTGGCAAGCAAAGCCATTGTAAAGTGGTCCCACTTTATGTATTAGGCTCTCGCACTAACGCTGCTTACCTACGCAGAAGATTGTTGTTCTGATTAAGAAATGAGCAGGCAACACCATGTTGACAGTTGGAGTAAAACCAAATGAACCGCTTTATTTCCCACAATACAGATATATTTCAATTTAGATCTTGTATAACTTCAATCGTCATATTCAAAATGGTGGATGATAAAACAGTTCAGTAGTCACGACTCCTCTGGGGTTTATTAATATTGCTACTTTGAATCTGCCGGTCGACACACTGCAGAATTGCCAATTCACGTACGTTTTTAGTACATTTTCCCACACATCTGGTAGTCTTACATTGCCGTATACACGAAAAGATACAACTCAATTAAAAACACTCCAAATACAGCGGCAGGAATAGCAATAAAATATCCATAAACAGTAAAGGCTTATGATCTGCAGCAATAACACTTACACCACACCCAATCATTAAGTGCCAGAACTAGCAACCTGATAGTGATAAGACTGTTAAAGCTTCTGACCCTCAATAAAATACTTGAGTATACTCGTCACTTATGTGATAACATGTACACTACAAGTATCATCCTGATAATACTTACACAATTTTGTACAAGTAGAATTAATATGACACAAGTCAATGCCCCACATAATATTCCAATACTGCCACTAAATATGAGTCCTATTTTTAATATGATTTAAACCAAGCATAAAGAACATAATGTTATACATAACTATTAATTGCAGTTTGCCGGCATTGCATTTTGCTTAGACAACATAGGTGCAGCATACTAATGGTATAATAAGATAATAAGAGTATGATAAAATAATATATTGCCTGCGTGACACATAACTGCAGCATTTGCCTGCATAACCATACATATTTGCCTGCAAAACCTTGCAACCTGTTATCAAAGTATACCTGTGTGTTTCGGGTGGCTGCATGTTGCCCGGCCCAAGGGTTTTTTCACTGGCACTGCAGCGCCTCTGAACGGATGTGAAGGGACACTGGTCAAAGATGAAATACCCTTTGTTCACTCCTCGCCAGGACAGCTTCATGGCCTGGCTTGTTCGAATTTGACACTATGACCGCCCCCTCATTTATTTTCATAATACTCATTAGCTTTTTTTGTTTTATAACAAATTAACTCTTTCAATCATGTAAAGTCAATCCACTAAAGTCAAGCCAGTCTGAATCAAGTATCAGCAATCCTATAGTTCCAGAAAAAATATCCCAAGTTAAGAGCTTTTCTTGGCATGCATCATTTTGCTCAATGTGTACTGAGAAAAGCTGTTCATGCAGTCCAAAATTTGGCACTTAAAGAGTTAACTAAGAAAGGGATTTAAGAAAGACTAGTAGCGTGGTTATTGCTGAATGATGTCTGGTAATCAGTTCATGTAAGCAGCAACACATGTTTACATTTGCCAGCCGGGGCACAAGTGGTTTCATGCTGAGATGATTGTGCGAATGATTGTGTGTTTTACTTGGAGGATGGGGAAGTCTGAGTAAAAACTTCTGCTTGCATGATTATTTTTTTTTGATTTTGAGCATGTCAAGTGGGTAAGTTTCATACTACTAAGAGAGTGCAGCTTCTGGGGTTAAGATTTTGTCGGACCACATATTGGTTTGAATGCATGGACAAGGAAAAGATGTTGTTGGGAAGGATGAATTGAGGTCACGTTACATGATGTGAAGCGCTGTGCACAGAGGCTTTTGGGCCATCACCTCGGCACTGCATAACACACAATGAAAGTCATCATTAGTACTAGAAGTATAAAGGTACAACATGAAATCAACACTGACATATTTGGAATAAAAAAAATCCAGTAAAACCTGTCCCACTGGGCACCTCCACTGAGTAGGCACCTGTGTTTAGTGGGCACTTTTGGTCAGTCCTGTTTTTTCCCCTACTAGGTCCCATGTTAATGGACCTTCTGCTAAGTGGGCACCTCTTATGTGGGCATTGGGCACTCTAAAAGGGTACTTTGTATACCTTTATTTGTGGGCACTATAATTTATCTTTTCCTCTTTGTTTACCTTGCAATTATCTCCCAATAATATGCCAGACTGCAGTTTTTCTTACCAACAGGAGGGTGCTAAGGCACAGAGCATGTACACTGTACATGTACTAAAATATCTGTAGAGACCTGTAATGACTCTAAAATGTATTAGGAATCACTTAAATTTGAAGCATCAATGAACAAAATCCTGGTTGAAACAAGGAAAACCACACAAAGACACAGTAAAATAACTGAATATATAAAGTGGTGAGCTGACATAGCAGGACTGATATGCTTCTGCAATCCCCAACAAATACAGTGTGAAGACTGTTTATTACAAGGACATGCATGTAGTCGCACAGACTTTTTCAAGTGACATTTGACACTGATACTAATGTTTCCAATGCATATTTTTTTCAATCAGTAGTTGCCAATTAGCTACGAAATTACTGGTTAATAAAAGGAAGTATGTCAAGGATGTTTTTAATCTGTTCTGAGTGAATCCCCTGTACAGCCCCCCACAGAGTATTATGTACATATACATGTACTTTACTCTCACTAGCAACACTGTTCTGCGGTGGATGGCACATTTGTGCAGCATTTGGCGGTGATCTGCGGCAAGACAAAAGTTCACCACAGATCGCAGCCAACCACTGCCAATTATTTCCACCTGGCACCTGGCCTGATAGGGAAGTGCGACACTTAATGGCGAACTGTGGCAAGGGCACAGATCGCCGCCAAATGCCACAGTTTGCTGCAGATCACCCCCAAATGCCGCAGTTTGCTACAGAAGTAAATCCAAACTATTAATAGTGCCCAGGTAGCATCTGTTATGGGCAAACATCCATGTTACATAGTACTGGAATCTATTTGGAGAATGTAGATCATTCTTCATATAACATATTTGTAGCTGCCAACATCCCCAAGTCCAAAAAGAGGGAAATATTTTAAATCAATGGGTGAAATTTTTAATTTTACATAGTATACAATATAGAAAATACTTGATTTTCTTGGAAGATGATGAAGATATGGTGCAAAAAAATTGTCAAATTTCCAGTGAACCTTAAAAGTTTGAAATAACAAAGTTGGAAAATCCCACCTAATGGCCAGGGGGAAACTTGGCAGGTATGCATATCTCATCCCATGTACTTCAATAATTATGTGGACTATATGTTGCATATCAGTGTTCAAGGCACCCCACCCCAGTAGTTAAAAATGAAAATACCAACTCATGAGGTAGAACTGTCTACTGGAGAACTACTTAACACTCACTGGTTCAAAAAGGGAACATTCCCCAGGGCAGAACAAGAGAGTCTATTTTGGAAAACTCAAGATTATATTGTTGCAGAAAAGCTGGTGCCAGTCCCAATATGCCTTGCATCCTTTGATAACTTTAAAGGACAAGGGGTATCTTTGGATTTTGAATCTCCATGTGTATCAAGATGACATCTTAACATATAATCATTTGAAGGAAGGCATAATTACTGATTGAATGTGAGATGTCAGTATTGACTTAGAAGTACATGTATACCATATCAATATTGCCATATCTGTTGAATCAAATTACTCATTATCTATAACTCTAGTTATCTGCTTGGAAATATAGCATGTGAATGTATATTGGTTTAAAGTTATGGTTAAAAAACAGACTGAGTGTATATAATGAAACATTGAATAACATATTAAGGGTTCAGTTCTCACACAGAATAAATTCAATCTACTTGATATACTCATGTTTCATTTATTTATCTAAAATGGATACATGCATTTTCAATACTGTTGGACTATAATCTGATATGCAACTTATAGTCTTATTTGTTTTTTGGTGGTATCCATATTTGTTTTTGTATTAAATATTTTTTACCCGCATATTTGTGTGTGTAACAGATGGAACATTGCTGAGAAATCTTTGTCAACATTAAAAAACCCTGTTTACCTCCAAAGATCCAAATCTACGTGAAGAACCATTGAACCTTCTCCAAAAACCCAAGGAGATTATCCATATTTATCTATCTATTTAGTATTTACTCGTATTTTTGTAAGAGATAAAATGTTACTGAAAAACTTTGTCAACAGTCAAAAACCGTATTCAGAACCGAAGAACCATACTCACGGGAAGAACCATCAAACTGCTCCAATAATCCCAGAGGTTCCTCAGGAAGCTTGGTAGTTCCTCTGAAAGCCCTTAAGAAACTTTATTTTAGATGCCTTGGCTGCGTAATACACGTGACTCAGCCCCCATCTGGCAGCAATGAAAACGTGAGGTGTTGTATTGCCATTGTTATCAAAAGGCTACATATAACAATCAAAATTTATCCTGAAAATTGTTCATATAGTCCCTAACCATTGTCACAGGTTCAACAACCATGAATAAAATGACAGCTGGTTAATCAGACTAGGGTGTTGCTCACCAAATACTTGAAAATTGAATCATGAAATTTATGGAAACCGTTTGGCCTTCAACAGCTTGAAAAGTGCAGGCTGGTCTGGGAGATCCCCTGACCACTAGCAATGTTTACTGGCTCTTGCATGGAATATTGAAACCTAACACAAGACTGAAGGTTGTCAGAGACACTGGCCTATTTCAGCCACTTCCTTGTAAGTTGGAGAAATTGTAGGAGAGAGAGAGAGAGAGAGAGAGAGAGCCATTCAATAAAAGATACGACAAAAAACATCAATTTAACCGTTCATTAAGTGTATCATATCATTTGAAGAGATCTCTTGTCACAAACAAGTGAAGCGAGTAAGTTATACTGGATCACATATCATGAAAAAACAATACACACCATGGGTCCTTTAATAATCTCTTTTTGCTTGCGTCCATCATGTACCTATTGCTGGTCCCTTTTGCTCTGGTATTTTGACCGTTCTTGCCAGGAAAATCAAACTGTAATTTTTATTCTTTATTTTTTTTCTTCCGCTTTTTATTGTTCTCACCAAAACTGTTACTTCGTTCACCTCCCACCAATTGTAATGGAGCAGACAATGCAAGGTAACCATGTGTGACTGCTTTGTGGATAGCCTGTGTCTGTAAACTCCACCTAAAATAACACTTGCTCCACTGGTTAACATACATTGATGAGCTCTTAACTATAAAATTTGCCATTTGGCAAACTGTACTACTATTTTTAAACAGCCTCATTACAGAAACATTTTGTGAATCTATCAAAGTAGAGTAGTCAACTTTTGATGAGGATCACAAAATTTTGGGGGTCATAATACCCCTTATCTGCACTGATTCACCAAACCCAATGTTATCTAGTACAGATATGTGTCTTGTGCACGTGTAGTATGCTGCTTAATGCTTCATTAGTGACACCTGTTATTGCGTGAGGCATTTGATGTACATGTAGGCCACAGTTGGAAAAGTAGCAAACTTGTTAACAGATCAAGGTGTGTGGCGTCTCTGCCACTGGTTCACAACTGCATTATGGCACATGGCGTGGTTTGAGTAGCCCTGAGCTCTCAAGGGGCATTGGAATGCTGCAGTCTGCATGTGGTGCATCACAGAGGGTAGTCGCAGCAGATGTTGACTACCAACCAGGCCACAAAACTATGTGAAACCCATGCAGTTTATGTCAAAAGTTTGAAAAGACAATTCTTAAAAATCAGCATGAACTTGTGTGTGATATTGGTAATAAAAAGCAACATAGGAAATGTGCAAACCTATCTATGCCTTAGTATCGGGATGTTAAACAGTCAAAAAAGCCATGGCTGTGTACACCTTGCACTATGCCTATATTCAGTGACTCTTTTTTTTCGATGATCTCAATGCAAATAATGAAAATATAATCATCGATGATACCAATACTGGAACTGGCAATCCACTGCCCAAGTTCTGCAACAAAGGCATCACAATTGCAGCCTATAACATCAACAGCTTGCTGGGTCATTTTCTGGACCTAAAATAGTGATGCAAAATAATCCAGTTGACATCCTCTGTCTATCAGAAACAAAACTTGACAACTCTATAGATAAATCAGAACTGGCCATCCCAGGATACAACCTTGTTTCCTGGAAAGACAGAAATAGACATGGTGGGGTGTTGCCTGCTATGTAAAATCAACTCTTCCAGCTCAAGACAAATCTAGTGATATTCCAGACACTTTAGAGCTCACATGGACAAAAATAAAGCTACCATCAACCAAATCCATGACTGTAGGCAGCATATATCGGCCACCTGGAACTATGCAACAGAGCTGGTATGATGACCTTGAGCAAAGTATAAACACCAAACAAAATGTGCCTATAAATCTATACTTACTTGGAGATGTTAACCTTGATTTCTCAAAGCCAATTTCAAATGAACTAAAAAACCTGACTGGTGATCTTGGTCTTGATCAGTTGGTCAATGATCCAACCAGAGAAACACTGTTTACTGCTACCACTATTGACCTTATCTTTACCAGTAATCCTTTCAATATATCAGGCAGTGGAGTTCATCCCTTGGCAATCAGTGATCATTATCTTGTACATTGTTGTAGAGTTAAAGTGCCAAGACTACCTCCAAAGATGGTCACTGTGAGATCTCTTAAACAATTTTGAACAGAATAAATTAGGGGCGATCTACAGGGGCCATATGCATAAAGCAGGTGCAACTTACACCAGGTTTAAGTCATTGTATAAAGGTGCCCAAGTGTAAATTAACAGAGACTTGCACCACGGTTTAGCCAAAAATGGGATCAACCACGTTTATGTATATGGCCCCAGAAGTTCATTTTTTAATGCAATTTGTGATTTTCATGCACCATGGCGTACTCACAGAATCAGGAGATCCCAAATCCCATGGTTCAATGATGATATTAGACAGCACATGTATGCTCGAGATGAACTGAAGAAAAGGGCTATTCGTACAAATGACACTTTTCTGTTTGACATGTATAGACAGGAATGTAACACTCTTACATCGTTACTTCGACAAGCAAAGTCTGAATATTATATTAATTGGATTCAAGAAAATAAGTCTCAGGCTGACAAACTAGGGTCAACAGTTAAGAAGATACTACCAAAAAAGAATTCAAGCCACACTATAAATCTTGAATGAAATGGTCGACTTCTTTCGAGTCCAGTTGAAGTAGCCTATACATTCAATACTTTCTACACAACAATAGGTAAAAAATTAGCTGCCAAATTTGGTTTGATAAACCCCCGAAGTGTACCTATCCACACCACTTGTAACAACACATTCTCCTTTACAGATGTACTTTCTTCAAACGTCGAATCCCTATTGTGTAAATTATCAACCAGGAAAGCTACTGGCTTGGATGGAATACCTAGGAGGTTGTTAAAAGAAGCAGCACCTTAAATAGCACTTCCTCTGGCAACTCTTTTCAATTTCTCATTGCAAAGTAGCGAACTTCCAGATGCCTGGAAACTAGCTAAAGTTACACCTATATACAAAGATGGGTCTGTACTTGATGCCTCAAATTACAGACCCATCTCTGTGTTACCAGTCTGTTTAAAGGTATCTTGCCGTGAATGACCTGCTCAGTGTGTTCCAATCAGGCTTCAGACCATCTCACTCAACTCAAACCGCTGTAATTGATGTGACAGATTATATCTTAGACAACATGCAGAAAGGTCTTCTTACTGGTGTTATATTTTTAGACTTGAAAATGGCCTTTGATACTGTTGACATTCCACTTCTGTTGTGCAGGTTACAGGCCCTTGGCTTTAAGGGAACGGCATTATCTTGGTTTGAGAATTATCTGTCACTTCGAAAACAGCGAGTATCTATAAATGGGCAAGTCTCAGATCCTCTCAGTATCGATTATGGTGTGCGTCAAGGATCAGTTTTAGGCCCCGTCCTCTTTATAATTTACATTAATGACCTACAGTACCAGATAAAACATTCAAAAATAACCTTATAGCAGACAACAGGGCAATATTCTTTGCTTCTAAAGATATTGTGACTATCCAATGGCGATTACAGGAGGATCTGGGTCTTGCCCACACATGGTTAACAATGAGTAAGTTCACATCAAATACTACAAAAAAACCCAAATGTATGATCTTTGGAACAGGCAAACGGCTGTCTTCATGGAGAAACCTTAGTATGAATATAGATTCAGAAGCTCTGGAGCAGGTTGAGAGTTTTAAGTATCTTGGTGTGTGGTCTGATCCCACTCTGTCATGGTCAGCCCACATTTGCAAAACCTGCTCCAAGATATCGCAGAGACTCAGAGTCATTGGGAGAATAAGATCATGCCTACCCCAGGGGACAGCCAAAATGCTTGTACAATCGATGGTATTGCCTGTGTTTGATTATGGAGATGTTGTGTGGTCATCCTGTAGCAACACCCTGCAGGATCGACTGCAGCGTTTCCATAATCGGGCCGGGAAATTGATTTTGAATTGCCCTTTTAGAACTGCCTCTGTTGAAGTCCGACAGCAACTTAAATGGACTTCGGTCCGTGAGAGACAAAATTTTCATATCTGCAGTATGACCTATAAATGTTTTAATAATCTAGTCCCCCCGTATCTTCAAAACTGCTTTACACCTATCGCTAATATCCATACCCATAATACAAGACTAGGTGCATCTGCAGGGGTGCATGTGAATTCCAATTCGACAAAGGCTGGCATAAATAAATTCCCATCTCATGGCACTAAATTACGGAACGCCCTCCCAGAATCAGTGAAGTTCTTACTATCAGTCAAACGTTTTAAGGAGAACTACTGGAAGCGTTACTGGTCAAACCAGGTTAACCAGGTTTGACCAGCAATGCTTCTACTCACCAAGTACAATAACCATTAAACTGTAATTTATCATATTTTAGTGTTGTTTTTACTCTTTTAAGCATTTTATATTTATTCTAGTATTATGGAACAACTGTATCTATGTGTTTTACTGTGTATGAATGTATTTATTGTATGCATGTACAGGGCCCCTTTTATGCTTTATGGGCTTCCCTCTATAATGAAATTGTATAAATAAATAAATAAATAAATAAATAAATAAATAAATAAATAAATAAATAAATAAATAAATAAATAAATGGGGTTAGCCAAAGTGTCATTTTCACGGCTTGTGTTTGGTACAACACCCGTAACAGTGTTGCACATCACCATGGAGGTGAGTGTGAGAGAACAGCCACCCCACAACAAGATCAGATGTTGGTCAGAAATGCCACACAGCAGAGATTTCTAAATGCCACTCAGTTGAACAATCTGTTAAGAGGAACAAATGGTCCTGTGATTTGAACCCAAACTGCACCAATAAAGTTGCATGAAGCTGGGCTGAATGCCAGACGGCTAGTTGTTGCAGCTGCCCTCACAGATCATCACATGGTAGAGAGACTTGCATGGGCATGGCAACATCTGCAATGCAATTGGCAGTCCTGGAACAACATTCTTTTTACAAATGGATACAAATATTGCCTGGATCCATCTGACAGATATGTAAAAGTGTGGGGCTTAAGAGGAGAACAGTATGATACTTTAAATATTGTACAGCATGATTGTAATGGAGGAGGATCTGTGATGGTGTGGGGGAAATCAGAACTACTGGACACACAGATTTCCATGTTATAACAGGAGCCCTTACTGGTCAACATTATCTTTGAAGAGATTTCGGACCTGATTGTTCATCTGTATGCTGGTGCTATGGGGGAAGGATTTTTGTTGATGAATGAATTTGCCAGACCCTATAGGGCATGATTGTTAATGAGCACATGAACAGAGAGTCAATTGAGTGTATTGATTGGCCTGCATGTTCACTGGATCTGAATCCGACTGAGCATGCGTGGGAAATGTTGCAGAAGAGGATCAAATCTCGTCCAGCGAAACCACAAACTGTCAATCAGCTTGCCAATGCTCTCATTGAGGAATGGGCACAGATTCCTCAACAGTGCTTTCGTAAATTGATCTTTAGCATGCAAAGGAGATATCAGGCAGTAGCTGATACTCAGCGAGACCACAAACGCTACTTAGTTTGTTTAAAGACAATAAATAATTGTGATATCTCAAATGTGGCATTAGGTCTATGTGTGACTTTATTTGAAGCTTCGCAAATGTTTTTGGTAAAAATTGCCAAAGTGATTCAATATTGCAGCTGGTAAATTTATTGCACTTTTGTATTATATGCAAGGGCTTTTTATGATCCAGAAGATAATCTCCAGGGAGTAAAAGACTAGACTGATCATTAAGATTGATGTACACTTTTTCCTGGATCCTGGACTTAGTGTACTAAAGAGCATTTTGTGATACTGACTTTTGTTACATCTTATTTTAAATGTTTCTTTACATGTTGACATTCATTGTACTGCATATTTTCCCAACAGTGCCAATTTTCTTTTTATCATACAGGTAAGATATTTAAAAAAAATGTTTCTGTTGCCCACATACTTGTTCAGTGTTTTTTGTATATTAAAACATATATTCTTTATACTGATCCTTATCAAAAGTTGACTTATCTTTTGCAGAGGAACTTGGCACAAGCATATTTTCATGATGGGAATAATCCCTCTTCCTTCTTGTAAGATTGTTGTACTTAGTGACATAGTAGTACAAACATTAGTGTTTTCTTTGAGACATTAGTTGATAGCTTATTTAGTCAGAAGAACTAAATGGCTTTTGGAGAGCCGTTAAATGTAAAATAATTACTGACACAGAAATTAAGGATATTATGAAACGGGCACTTTCCATTGATGATTTCAGTTCAGCAACATTATAACGTAAATTTTATGTTCGGAATGAGCGCGACTCGAATCTGCAACCTTTAGCACCAGTCGCCTAACTGAAATGGGAAATGCACATATCCACGCGACCAAATCCCCATTCTTAAGAATGGTTTAATGGAGGTAGTTATGTGCGAGTGCCATATCAACACGGTTATGCAGTATATTTACTGAGTTGGAATTTATTTCCAGAATCGGAACGGCCAACACATTGTAAAGACAATGTGTTGACCATACAGAAAATTGGTAATCAAGGTGCTCAAAATCTGTGAGTGGCTCATAAAATTTTTCATTGTGTACCTTCAGAGTCCCTCCTTTTTCATTGTATACCTTCAGACTCTTTCGTGGAGCCAAATAGGGTAGCCATTTTGTAAATTGAAAATCTCTGCAGGAACTTGCTAATCAAGATTTTCATTATATATACGAGTGGTTTTTAATATAATTTTTTGTTATGGTATACCTGCTGGCTGTTTCTGGCCCACAATAGAGCAGGACATTATAAAACAGTCACAGAGCTAAAAACTGGTAGGTATTTCACAGTAAAGGCCGTTTGAAAAGCTATCCAGGAACCAAGTCATGATGAGCTTCAAGCATTTTGTTCCTCCATACCCATTAACAGTGGTTGTTTCCAGATTGTGTTTGGATATTTTTAATGCTATCCATCATTTCATTTCTAAAGATTATCTTGTGGAACCAAATAGGACAATGCATTTATGTTTAGTGTCCAGTGCTCACTATTGAATAACAACATAGTAATAGAAAAAATGTGTGCTTTCTTCATGACATTAGTTGTTGGCTAATTTAATGAGAGGAATTGAATAGCTTTTTGGATGGAGATTAATGTCAAATAATTATTGAAGTTTAGGGCAGAGCAAACCAGGACATTATGAAACAGTCCATGTCCTTTGACCAATTTTTCATGCAGCAACATTATGAGATAAAGACAACATGTTGACCATGCAGGAGATTGGTAATCAAGCTAATATATGTGAGTGGCTTATTAAGTATCCTTTTAATCATATACATACTGACTCTATTTTTTTCTGGCGCCAAATAGGGAGGCTGTTGTAAATTCAAAGTCACATAGATTGTACAAAACAAGCTATGATTTTTCAGTTTTTTTCTGCACTGATTTCTATTGCGTACAGGTACAAGTTTCAGGTGAAGCTAGAAAGGACATTATAATATCCTAAATTTCAAGACCAAAAAATATGTAGTGACGTTTGCAGGTTGTCTTGCTCATAGTTTTGTAATGCAGATGGGATAAAAAATAAAAAGGCGTCACCTTTGATACTTCAACAAAGGACTTTTTATAACTTTCTCATTTGTTTTCTATACAGATTCACGATATGGGTGAGATACTAAAAACTGCTTAATATATGTACTTTGCCATTTTATTTTGCAGCATACAAGTCATGTCAGAGACCTAGGTACAACTTTGCAAATTTTTATTAAGGATTTCCTAGGAAAACCAAAAGGTTTCTGCAAATTGTGTTGAAAAACAGTTAAAAGACTCAGAAGACATATACAGAGTCACTGGTATCATGCAGTTTGGTGTCATGGTAAGATAATATTTGAGTCAATCCATAAGAATTATAGCTATAAATTTGTTAGGCACGTTTGGCAAAAATAGCATATTCCAGTTAAGTGTGAATATTTAGAGGTGTCCCTGTTTTTGAAAACTAAAGCATTAAGATGGACCTATCACAACATACGAGATAAACTAATATGTTCTGGTATTTTAAAAATTATTAATCCATATATCTTATTTTAATAATTCACACCATCATTATAGAAGAGGTTAGCCCACAATGAGTAAAAGGTGCACTAAGTTGACAGCTTGTTTAATGTGTTCACCTCAACTTTATCATGAAGGAAACATGTAAACACTGGTGTATATAGTGAAAACTCATTATAATGACACTCAGATATCTGACATATTCATTATAACGATACAAGTTTTGAGTGGCAAAAATTCATTTCCTTTGTAGTTTTTTTTATTCACCGGATATACTCAGTTATATGACACATTTCTAAGGGAACAGATAGTGTCGTTATAACGAGTTTTCACTGTACATGTAAGTAGATATTGTAAATTTCCTTTATTTTCGTATGGAATGGCTAATAAAGTTTCTTGCTACACATTACTGGTAGTGAAATAGAAAATTTACATCAATTTGATTTGCAGTTACTTTGATTAAAATCAGTGCAAAATTATAAAGATATATAGAATCTTACATGGCAGTGAGTGAGTTACGATTTTTCTCTCACTCGGGATCGTTGTTGGTGGGGAAAATCACTCGTGACCTGCGGTCACTCGTGATTTTCCCCACCAACAACGATCCCTCGTGAGAGAAAAATCGTCACTCACTCACTGCCATGTAAGATTTTATTTATTCTATGTTTAATCGAGTATTTACCGCAAAAATTGTCGCTCTTGTTGCTTAGGTGTCGCCATTTTGAAGCGGAGACTTTTCACTTGGAGTCACTGTAAATCACGTGACTTAAACATTATTACAAGTAAATTGTGACGGGCCTGCATCAGTGACGTAGTGCATTAACGTTTAGACAAAATCAAATGTGCGCGAGGGATGTTTGATTATACATCATGCGTGACGTAAATAACTGCGACGAACACAAACAAACACGGTACACCAGGTAGGCGTTGTAAGTAGGCCTACGGCATATTTTTGGCGATAAATACCCATTCAAGCACAGAATAAACAAAATCTTACATGGCTGGATTGCGAGTTACTTTTTTTTCTCTCACTCGGGATCGTTGTTGGTCTGGTACTGGTAGGCATCAGCGGCAAGGGGACGGGTGCCGAAGCGGCGCTACCGGTCATGACATGTGACCTACCGTGAGTTACTATTTCTGGATTTCACTCCAGAAAATGATAACTCACTGCCAAACATAGAATAAAATGTCATACGTTAGAAATTAATACATATTTTTCTTTTTGTGATCAAATTCGACATTCAAATGACATCTTATTGCAAGGTAGGTAACAAATAAAATTATAATATATATACACACGCATGAGGGATGGTTCAACTTTTCATAATTTTCAAACGAGTACCCTGCTTCCCCCCGAAAATTACTTTCCTACACGGAAAACAGTGATACGGTAGGAGAAAAAGTGGTGTGGTTACTGACAGCTTGCATCTTGTGCACACATTGAAGCAGAGTACAATAACATTCATTTAGGCTTACCACAGGTTATTCATTACTTATTTTCATGAATATTATATATGATTAATCAGAAGTATTTCATTGTTGCTTCACATTGCCATTATACTTCTGGATTAATTGAAACATCATAAGACATTTCAAGAAATTATAGCTCTAAGAAAGTTAAATTCGTCTGTAATTTTTCATCATTTTTAGTGCCATAAAAAGAGTACATCATATTTTATGCCCCCCCCCCCCCAGAACACTGTGTGTACCCCTGTGAAAAGGATGCAAATGTTGAACCATCCCTCCTCCTCCTCCTCCTCCTCCTCCTCCTCCTCCTCTTCTTCTTCTTCTTCTTCTTCTTCTTCTTCTTCTTCTTCTTCTTCTTCTTCTTCTTCTTCTTCTTCTTCTTCTTAGTTGCACAAAAATCACAAACTCCACCTTACCACTGTCATTTCTCAAAACATTAGTTCCAACGGTGACCATTGGTTCACAGATACTCATATTATTTAGCCATACATGCAGGAAACGGGTTGCTGACTTGTTCGAAAGCCTCCCAAATGTGAAGCTGCTGTTGACATGCTTAAATCAGTTCAACATGTTCCAGTGTATGTAACCATGCGTTTTTATTTGTATGGTTCTATTTTACCAATTGTGGGTTGCATTTGACCAAACCTGTTGCATGGAGTAATAGGGCAACCAATGACAAATGGAGTGTTGTTACATGAACAAATATGATGTTGATTAATATTTTGTTGCCACACTTAATTTTTCTTAAAGGGTTTTTTTTTCAATTATGTTCATTAACTCTTCGAAAACCAGTAAAATGAGTGGTAAGGGGGCATTTCATGGGCCACCTATAATGGAGAGTGGATCATGTTGAACCACTTTTTACATTTTTCATCATTATGAAAAATTAAGGAACCCTGGACATTATTTGTATGCAAAGAAATAGATGAACACGTGAGTACTATGGAGAAATGTATTCCGATCATGGAACACTCTTTTATTTCCTGTGAGTAATCAGAGAAGGGTTACTTTTTGTGGCTCAAGGGTCCCCAATCGTGTGGTACATTAAACCACCAATGGAGCACCTTGAGCCACTGTGACTAAACTTTTGCCACTATAAATGTTTCACCTGCCCCCCCCCCCCCCCCAAAAAAAACACTTCAAACTTAAAACCGAAAAGAGAGGCCCTTCAACTAATCACACAAACTAGAAAGCCTGGGGATTGAATACTTTTAAACATTTCTTTCACACGAATACCTTTTAACTGTTGAAGTACTGGAGCTATTAGCATAAAAAACGTCATACAGGTTAAACGAACATAATCACTGCACCAAATTCTCTTGGACATTCTTATTTTTAGGAAATCCACATTATCCCAAACCCTACCTGCTCTTGTACTTACCCTACTGAAGATCTTGAACACTTTTTATTTTTCTGCCCTGAGTATTCCGTACCTAGAAACAATCTCTTTGACTCTATTTTCCCAATCTTAGCTCCAGGTGTCCACCCAAATCTGATTGTGCACCTTGCAAGAAACAGATTAATCGAAATTCTCCATTTTGGCAGCAAGGAACAGTCGGATCCCTTAAACTTTCAAATCTGTGAAGCTTTCCAAAAATACATTGTAGACACCAGAGGGTTTCTATACTAAAAAAAAAAAAGAAAAAAAGGACCTCGTGTGACTGTTCAGCTCTATTATAATGATATATGATTGTTTATTCTCTATTCAGGCAATATAATATGTATGTAATTTCTCATTATGGGTATGTGAGTCCATATCAATGTACTTTGTATCCCTACAGTTGTTATCTACAAAGAATTGGTAACATTGTTTGTCCTATGTGTTTTGTACATATGGTGTGTGTATCTCCATGTTCTGGAGAACCCAACTTATCAGTATCATTTCGATGTACTATAGGGCGATCCAGATAAAATAAATATGTTTAAATCAAATAAATCAACGTCTATGCCCTTTCTGTGACGCAAGTGTAGAGGATGAGTACCATTTTATTTTCGATTGTGACATGTACAATGATGAAAGGAAAAGTTTAATGGATTATTTGAGAACTGTAGAGCCGAATTTCACGCGTCTTAATAGAAATGAGCAGTTGAAGTTAGTGTTTGGTAACCAGCACAGTGAAGGAATAAGGACTCTGGCCAAAACTCTTAGTATCTGTTTGGACAAACGTCAAACTTTTCTATTAAATATAATGTAAATACACGTATCCTCAATTAACCATGGACATATAGTCTCTCATAACTCTAAACCATATAGAGTGGCTGCTGTTTTTACTTTTAACTGTGTTCTATATTTTAGCTATTATCCCCTGTAAAACTGCAGGTGAGACTTTAATAAAAGATTATACTATACTACTAAGTCATTGCATACTTGACATAAATTGATAAAACTTTGTGCATTCTGTAGCAAACGTGTCTACCGAAAAAAACCTATCCTACGGTTTTTGTAACTGGATTACTTTTGTCACCACAAGACCCTGAAGTTCGACGTGTCACTTTTTCCTTTCATCTTTGATCTGTTCAGTTTCTTTGGTCCATAGTAAAAAATGGGGCAAGCAAGTGAAAATTGCTGATAGGTTTTTTAGTTAAGACCTTAACAAACGTAATCCTTTTTATTCCATTCCTCTTTGCTGAGCCGTTCTAACCAGAATAACTGTTTAAAGTTACCTCTCTTGTCCGTTTCATTAAAGAGAGAAATCAAGCTTCAAAAGGTTTTGAAGACTGTGGAGATTTATAGCTTGCTGAATTGGGTTGTCTTATTGTAGTTGGAGCATTTCACGAGCCTTTGCTTTGCCCTGGACCCTATTTGTAGCAACCGAGCCATCGGTACATGTGCACATCCAACCCAGTAGTGAATAATCAAGTGGACTGTGCAATCAGCAAAATGGAAAACTTTGCAGGATTCTGTGAGTTGAGGGACATCGTGATGTTAAACTGAATGGAGATGTCCAGATTCCGTGATTGTGGACTGGATAGCAGAATCAGTAAAATAAAACCTTCCGATCTTGTTTCCAAAAGTTGTCATATCCGAATTCACCGCTTATATTAAGGTATTCTCTGAAAGCGGAAAAAAACAAGCCAGCAAAACTTCAATGTACACAAGACATTACGATATGTGTGTAAGCCAGGCTATTAATAAACAACGACAGTCAACAAACAGCATGAGTGAGATCACCAGCCAAGCCTTTTGAGATTTAATATGATCGTGTGCAAACTTGGGTACATTTGATCATGTTCAGCCCACTTCGTTTTTTTCATCCATGCTCATTTACAGTGCTAAAAGCATGTGGCCGCGATTTACTTTTGATATCAAAGTGAAATGTTACTTTCTTTGGCTTTGTGGGACTGTCTTACAATGTATTGCGTCATGTTCAAAATGGCGCTCACCATTACGTGCATGTTTTCCCAGCTAAGCTATCGTATGGCATTTTGGATGTGTAACTGACGATGATAACTGCTTTAGACGCAACAGACTGGGCAGCTTAAAGTTAAGATAGTAAGTCTTGTTTTCAAAATATCTTACCTTTTTCTAGGTAACTTGGAAAGCGAACACCTGGAATCTAGTGAAATATTACGGAAATGATGGCAGAACAACAGCATGGAAGATTGCTGTGAGTCTGTATTTTGAGTTGACTTGACTGCAAAATACCAGGCGAAACAATGGCACACGTTGGCTAGCTTTTTTATTTACTTTCAACTCACTTATAGTTGATTAGAACAACCGTTCTCCCCTTTTTTCGGTCAAACGGATGATTGTTGGTACAGCTTGATTGTTTGCTTTTTTGCTGCTATTGCCCTTGCTGCCTGTGCAATTTTGTTCATCTTCATGAGATAATGTGAAGAATAAATTCAGATTGCCATCACCATCGTGATGCTCATTGTCACGGCTGAAGTTCTCCTGTCTTGCTATGTTTAGCACTAATGCAGTTCTGTGGGCTATCACACGCTGGCTGAGAGAAAGGTTGAACTTGTGACGTCCCCAATGTTTTCAGGCCAGTGACAACAATCTGGACGAAAGTCGCGCTTTTGGTTTGCCAATGAGGCTCATTTTAAATGCATTAAAATCACTGTATATTTTTTCTAGAATCCAAACTTTATGCGAAGTTAGACCCCATCTATCAATAGCACCTTTAATGTACAGATAGCTCTGAGTGATGGTTTCAGTCATAAATGCAAACAAAACACTTTGCATGACACGTTTTCTTCGAACGACATTACAGTCAGTTTTTTTTTAAAGTTAATTCAGAAAAATCAAATCGTAAATGACCACACTATTTTAATGTCTTCATAAAAAACAAAAAAACAAAACAAGAACAACAAAGACAGTTTTGTTGGCCATTGCTGAAGAGTTCGTAATCCATATCGGACCGGGATATTGGTTAACACTCTCACATCATCAGACCAAGGACATTTGCTTTAGCCTCCATGATCAGACCAAACGCTAGGCTACCAACACAATGCAGTACTCGCCGCATCAGTGATCAGACAAAGCTTGAGGCATGAGCGACAGTTCGCTGATGGCCATCATGTGGTGCACAGGTTGTATGCTTGATGGGCGCTATTGTCTTCTTGTATGAATAGGGAACCAGAAAGAGCGATGTGGTATTTAATATTTGAATGATTTTTTTGGTCGTTTTCTTATTTTATATTTTTTGGGTTCCGAATTGAAATTTCGCCAGTCAATAGATGTGATGCACATCTGTCAAAATCAGCAAAACCCCTAAAATTCAATGTCCAAATGTTTTGGTGTATCTCGTGTCGTTAAAGGAAGGCTACTTTCAACAACTCTGTTGACAAAAGGGCACAAAATTTAAAAACTCAGAGAAAAGAGTTTTTGGTTTGTTTCATAACCTTTTGGTTGCTGTAGATTTGAAGTTCCTTTTATATATATTCAGATTTGAATAAAACGGATAGACAGTTGTGATAAAATTAAAATTGTTATGTGTAATTGTTATGTAAATATAGCCACCAACTGACATTATGACATGAAATAGTTGTAAACATAATCTCCAGATGGTTATACTTCAGAAAATTGTATTTGTGTCTTTTTGTCCAGAACCACTTCCTACTAGTCGTTGTCGTATTCCACAGTCCGAACTCTTTAATCTCCATAAGATAAGCTAACCTGTCACTGTCTAACATATATACATATGGAAGTACTATTGTTCACATTGTGGGACGTTCTTCTGTAGAATATATGTATATATATATATATATATATATATATATATATATGTATGTATGTATGTATGTGTGTGTGTGTGTGTGTGTGTGTGTGTGTGTGTGTGTGTGTGTGTGTGTGTTTTCATGAATTGTATAAGAATCTTGTCGGATTCTACAGCAATTACAGTTTCACTTCCCCATTTGGCAACAATTTTTAAGGCTTAGGTCCGTCCCTGTGATAGTATTGTTATAATTTATAATTATAAATGTGCATGTATGTATATTTATATATATGTACCATAAGGATTAAAGCTGCGCTCGCTTTTTACGGTGCTGGTCGTTTACATATTACTGGCATCTGCTACAGATTTCGAGAGATCACTGCCACTTCTGGCCTGTCAATTGCGAATTGTTGTGCAGTCCGCGCGCTTTTCCGCGTAGATGTTCCATGTTGCCCACTTTTACCCCCAGACAGCGCTTCTGCAGTTGCCCAGCTTGCAGCGTCCAGCTTGGAGACACCGCTTTTCACGACAGTTAAACTTGGGAAAATGAATTAGGTACGTCGAGAGTTAACTTCAGGTCATGAATTTAGTATCTCACTTTTTGAGAGGCTCAGAAAGCCCAGATAACCAAGATGTGTGACCATAATCAAAGTGGCATTAAATCAGAGCTGAGCGGAGACCAGAGTGTTTTTCTGGTTGTCTCATTCAAGCTATTCCGCGCCATATTGTTATCTTTGTCGTTTCCGAAACGGCGCAGTGCATTATCGGAATTCCCAAGCAGCGCAGGCAAATGGAAGTCTCGCGAGATGCGACCGTGCACTAAAGAATCTGAAGCAAATTCTTTGTTAACCTACCCTCCTCCCCCCCCCCCCCCCCCCGTCTGTTGTTGTTGACGTTCGCTAATGCCACACACTTTATTTGCATAAACCCACCATCTGGCGGATATGGCAAAAACTAAATGCAAACTAAGCAACACCAGGCCCACATCAAGGTGCATACCTCTGGCTTGCTGGAGACACAGAACACATATTGCATACAGCATACATCACAAGAAAAAGATAATAATATAAATTAGTTCTGATTGCCCATGTTATTCCTTACTTCCATAGCTGAGGTCACATACCTCAATACCTGTTTTATTACAAGTGTATCCTCACCATTGCAGGTCATTGGGAATTTAAATGGATCTTCTGAAGTGGAGAGAGGCTCTTATTTATAGTCTTTCAGATTTTCAAATAAAGTTGACCTCAATAAGTTATATTTTGTACATTGCAACATGAAGTGAAATTTATCTTCAGTCTCATCTCATGGGCAAAGAGGGCAAGTTTCTGCATTGGCATTGGTTTTATTGTATCTCCCTGTTTCGATGGTTAGGTTGTGGGCAATGGGTAATGGGTCTATTCCATACCCTGAATAAACTTTGTGTGAACTTTTCTTGGTGCTTTTTATTTGCCATGTACCTTATGAACTCCCAGTCCCCATTCAGGGAGTGATTATAAATTTTCTGGCATAGTAAATACATCAATTGTTTTATAAAATACGGGCTTGAATCTCCCCTTTTCTTTTTTAGGCCCGCTGACCTAAGAACGCAGAGCTTATTCTCGAGTTCGCACATCTGGGAACTTTTGGCACTGGCCAACCACACATAACAAAAAGGCGTGAACAACAGTAATGCTGCCACAAAGAGCTAGGTGACCATTCAACATGACAACCTGCATATTCCTTGCTAATAAAGACCAAGAAAAACCCGCTCAAAGTTTTTGGACAAGATGTTTTGATGAAACTTTGCAGTTGGTTTTACAAGATTACAACTTCTTCAATACCATAAGTGAAACTGGTTAATGGATCTAAGGTTCACGAAATTTGATCAGCAAAGCAACCAAGGTTAGCATGTAAGTGAGTGGTGTAGTCGGTGAATTTTCACTGAGTTCTCAATGGGGTCCCGGCTGTGATGACTCACAGAGAACTCCAGAATAGTGTTGCTCATGTCAGTCCTTTCATCATTCTGTCTGTCCGTCCGTAAACTTTTGGGTTGTAAGCACGATAACTTAGTTTTTATGTTAGCCTAATATAACTTTCAGGACTTATAGGGTGTATGAAAATCAAGGTTTCTTTCGATATTAGTGACACCACCTACATTATTATGTAATAAAAGCATCAAAATGTGAAAATCTTGTGAACACTGTTGCATCTCTAATTTTTGGTGGATGTGCACCAAATTGCTTGTGGGGAAGCTCAGTCTAAGTCACAAATGTCCAATGCTAGAATGTAATGTAATATCAGTGACCTTGACATGTTTTCGTGAGGTCACCATGCCTGTAAAGATGAGAGAGGTGATTTTGTAATGGCAGGGTGTAGCTTGGACGTCAGTGGCAAAGAGAATTGAGCCTTTAGATCAAAATTGCAATTGGTTACATTGTACACATAAAACTGTACTTTGTGCTCTACTTTTTGGGTCTTTATGACCCAGTTAATATGGAATTAGGCCCTTGTCCAAATTTATGGTTTTTCTTCAATAACTCAAAAGTTATTACCCGATTTGAACAAACAGACCATGTATGAAAAGCTGGTTGTGGGGCGCCTATTTGAACATAACAATTTTGTAATCCAAGTTGAAAGTCAAGGTCAAATGGCCAGTTTTAGTATAGGTGTCATCTTATGAATGCTCTGCACCCCATGATTTTTGAGTAAGGCCCATATAATGTTTAGAAGTTCTAAAGTGTACGAAAATCTTTGTCAACATTAATGATGGTGACCCCATCTATTGTATTATGTTATATATAGGTCAAAATGTGAAAATCTTGTGACTGCGACACCATCCATAGTTTTCAAGTCAGCCCAATATCACTTTCAGGACTAATAGGGTGTATAGGAATCTAGGTCCCACAGTGATATTGATGGCGCCACCTACAATATTATGCAATATCGGGTCAAAAATGTGAAAATCTTGTGAACACTGTAGCACGCATCTTTAATTTTTGGTAGATCTTCACTGAAGTTGATGGGATAGTGGGGGAGGTCAAAATCGAAGTTGCCTTTGATACTAGTGGCGCCACATATAATTTTGATGGAAATTATGAGCCAAAATGTGTTTTAAGATATAAAATTCCATATTTGGAAAAGAGATTGGAGAAGACTTGCCAAATTTATAGGATAGATATACCATGTCCAATGCTAGAATGTAATGTAATATCAGTGACCATGACCTATTTTTGTGAGGTCACCACGCTTGAAAAGTACAAAGAGGTGATTTTGTAATGGCAAGGTGTAGCTTGGACATCAATGGCAATGTCAGGACAGCACCAGACCCATGGGCCTCTTGTATTACATAAACTGGGTGACCTTGATCTTCTGTCCCAAGGTCACTGAGGACAAAGTGAAGGACTTGCTCTCGCTCACTGTTGTCTTGACACATGCAACAATATCCATCACAGGAATTGCACAAATAAGCCATGATTACATGCGGAGCAGAGTGCCGTCTGGTTGACAAATATGCCACTTAAATCACATAAGCTTTATATATTCAGAAACCACTTGAGAACACGCAACTTTGAGATAAGGGTATAGATGCAATATAGCCATGGTGCCAGCAGTGTATTAGGCCCATGGGTCTCTTGTCATTCAAATACAATAAAAGTTTTCGGCGGAACTTTTTTTATTGCCCTCTCACAATTATGTCCAATAGTAGAAAAGCGAAGTAAACCGATGTCACCAACCGGGACCCATAATACATTGCGTATAAATATGTAGTGCATGCTTCAAGCACCAGTCCACAAACATTGTGTATATAAAGGCCAAATCACTCTGATTCTTAACAAAATGTACAATGCTGGATTTCCATTTCCATTATCGCCACAGTAGGTCATTGAGCACAGGCCCTTTGCTTACTTTTAATTGGCATTTGACTGGACCCTGAGACTTGGCATATTAATTCTTTAGTGCTACCTAAATGTGCAATGTTTTTGTTCCCATATATCCTAGTAAATGTCTGGACAGTATCTAGTGGATAAAGCATGACAGGTGCTTAGGGTGGTTACAATGAAAACAAAAAGGTGTATTCTTATGTATAAACAAATGTAGTGCAAGTATATGAATTCTGAATTCTGGCTGCATGAGGAAACGTTGATCAATCTTAAATTTGAACATAAAAGTCAACATACACAGATATAGCAATACCATTAAAAATGGATGATTAATAACAAGCTGTTTCAATGAAACTTCAAATGAACAGTTCCACTGCTGTCCATGAATAAAGATGGCTAGAAAGGCATAGGACTTTTGGCATGTTTTAGGTGTTAAGAAAAATAATACGATAAAACAAAAGTTACCGATGCCTTTCTGAGACGTTACGCACTGCATTCATATTTATGTCTCCCCGTGCAATGGGGGGACATATTGTTTTTGTGTCCGTTTCTTTGTTGTTCTTTCATTTTGTATTTTTTTGAGTACACATCTGTAATATGTGGAAGAAATTCAGGATTTAACAGTCCAACAATTGCCATGTTGCATAAGGTTACACCCACAAAAGATCTGTTGGTTATATTCCATACAGATTTTAACAGTGTTTACGTTTAAAGTGTTTCATTTTGAAATCAATTTATCTTGAAATGTTGCCAGATTTTTGTGATGCTTATGATAGGCCTGTTTTTATTCACAGAATCTGGCACCTGTGTTTCCTCAAGATATCTCGTTCAACTTTCTTCATATCCTTCTGCCCAAGCTACCAAATTCCTCAAAAAAAGTTTTTTTTTCTTTGTTGTACTGTATAATTAGGAAATTTATTTTAACATAGCATGACTACATGTGGTGCTTACCAAGACTTACTGATAAGTGTGCCATCTAGTGTCAATTTGAGGAATTACTGAAAATGCCATTATGCTTCATTGAAGCTGTGAATGTAAGGAGATAGACCCACACTGTGGGAGCTTCTTCCGGATTATACATTAGAAAGGATTGAGTAAAAATATGTTAAATGAACATACAAACCGGAGTACTTTGCAAGTAAAGTGAAAATTTGAAGCACTTGTGAAGCTTTTGAAACATCGGTAGGTAGAAACCCCTATTATCACTCATCGCAATCTTGTCTGTTCTTTGTTGAGTTTTGAAAATAAAATCATTGTTTATTTTACGTGTCAAATTGCCTTTGTGTTGTTTATATTTGAGGTTGCAACATATTTTCTCTCTCAGCACGGCTGTTTTCAAGATAAAATTACATTTATCTTTTGAAGTCCTAGAAGCACCTAATAACTTGGGGGGGGGGGGGGGTTGTAGACAACCCCTTTACCTAGTCATACAGTTTTAGAAATCAATAAATTATGTCAGAATCATTGTCACTGAAAGTTAGGGGTGAAAGGATACGCCTCAGTCACGATACAATACGTATCACGATACACACCTAACGATACGATATGTATCACGATATTTTAATATTCTATTCTGTCTGGAAGTTAGGCATATTTATGACATCAAAAATTCAAAAATTGTAATCCCGTCTTGACTTGAAATGAAATAAAAATGTATCCATAAAGAATTTTGTCTTGGTTGTAACTTTTTAATAACTTTGTATTCAATCAGTCAATCTTTAATGATTGTACAAATGTGATGTTGCACTGTGACAAGAGTGACATTATGTCAGTCTTAGACTTAGTTCAAAATGACAATGTCACTTGTTTTTAGCCACTTCCCTGAATTTTGTTAAGTAAATTTTCCTTCTATATTTCATATTATGAATTGATCAACTGCCTGGAATTTAACTTGCTGTCTCCTGGATTTTAAGTTTTACAGGGTTGGCAAAACTGAACTCTTGCATTGTGAAATGGGTAAATGTAAACATGGAATATTGACAGTGGCACTGTCCCGAGGGTTCTCACTGTCACGGTTAAAAGTTGGCAAAACAGTGAAAAAACAGCGATAAAATTGCATTTGTTTCTGCCCTCCGTGGGCCGTAGGACTGGATTAAACAATGCATGTTTCAATGTTTGGATTCAGTAAAATGCTTTCTTATTGGCTAAATGCGACAGCAATGTGGTTAATTTATGCCAAACATCGCTGTTTCCAAGGTTTGAAAATTTTTCAAACGGCTGTTTCTATTGGCTGATGATGATGTCCTCAGATCATCATATGACCTATTTGAATAATTAGCTCTGAAGATGAGACACGTGGACCAATAGGAGCATGGTGATCACTCAGACAGTCACTTTTATTTATCTTGTCACAGTTTTTAGTTCTGCTGACTTGTGAGTCAGCAGAGCTTAAAGAATTTGTTTTCATCCATCCGTCTGTCATTAGAATTCTTACACTTTCATAATCTCAACAACAGCTGCATGGAATGTTTTGATTTTGCACATGGATGTTCCCCAGGTGGACCTCTTTGAAGTTTGCGGAGGAGATGATGATGCAGTAATTTTCTATTATGTCTCCCGGTGGAAGCCTGGGGACATATTGTTTTAGTGCCCGTTTCTTCCGCTTGTTGTTGTTGTTGTTCAGGTTCTGCAACACTTGGTTTCCATGCGATAAGTCTTGAAGGACTTGACAGAATTTGATGAAACTTCTTATGATTATGTATCTAGGCAAGACCTAGGTTGGGATTGTATATGGATGACCTTGAGCGAATTCTCAAGGTCACAGGGTCACATGTGAAATTGGTTTCCGTTCGATAAGTCATGAAGAACTTGATGGAATTTGATGAAACTTGGTACGATTATGTATCTAGGCAAGACCTAGGTTGGGATTGTATTTGGATGACCTTGAGGGAATTCTCAAGGTCACAGGGTCACTTATGTGAAATTGGTTTGCATGCTATAAGTCTTGAAGAACTTGATGGAATTTGATGAAACTTGGTAGAATTATCTATCTAGGCAAGACCTAGGTTGGGATTGTATTTGGATGACCGTGAGCAAATTCTCAAGGTCATTGGGTCACTTATGTGAAATTGGTTTCCGTTCGATAAGTCATGAAGAACTTGATGGAATTTGATGAAACTTCGTAGGATAATGTATCTAGGAAAGACCTAGGTTAGGATTGTATTTGGATGACCTTGAGCGAATTTTCAAGGTCACAGGGTCACTTGTGTGAAATTGGTTTCCGTTCGATAAGTCATGAAGAACAGGATGAAATTTGATGAAGCTTGTTAGGATTATGTATCTAGGCAAGACCTAGGTTGGGATTGTATTTGGATGACCTTGAGGGAATTCTTAAGGTCACAGGGTCACTTATGTGAAATTGGTTTCCGTTCGATAAGTCTTGAAGAACTTGATGGAATTTGATGAATCTTGGTAGGATTGTGTATCTAGGCAAGACCTAGGTTGGGATTGTATTTGGATGACTTTGAGCGAATTGTCAAGGTCACAGGGTCACTTATGTGAAATTGGTTTCCGTTTGATAAGTCATGAAGAACTTGATGGAATTTAATGAAACTTGGTAGGATTATGTATCTAGGCAAGACCTAGGTTGGGATTGTATTTGGATGACTGTGATCAAATTCTCAAGGTCACAGGGTCACTTATGTGAAATTGGTTTCCCTTCGATAAGCGCATGAAGAACCTGATAGAATTTGATGAAACTTTGTAGGATCATGTATCTAGGCAAGACCTAGGTTGGGATTGTATTTGGATGACCTTGAGCGAATTCTCAAGGTCACAGGGTCACTTATGTGAAATTGGTTTCCGTTCGATAAGTCATGAAGAACTTGATGGAATTTGATGAAACTTGGTAGGATTATGTATCAAAGTAAGACCAAGGTTGGGATTGTATTTGGGTGACCTTGACCTAATTTTCAAGGTCACAGGGTCATTTATGGGAAATTGGTTTCCATGCAATAAGTCTTGAAGAACTTGATGAAAATTGCTGGAGTAATGTATCTGGGTGAGAGCTAAAATAGAATTGTAATTTTCAAGCAAACTTGGTCATTTGTAATTTGTTATCACCTGTAGCTTATTCAGAGACGTAAATGTTCCACCGGGAGACATTTGATTTTCTGTTGGAAAATAAGTCCGTTCTAGTTTTTTATGAATTTTTTTATTTAATTTTTTGAAAAAAAAAAAATCTTCATCTCAAGAACTACTTGTCAATTGCTTTTATATTGCACATAGGGTCACCTGGGGTCAACTAGTTAACTAGTTCTAATTTTTGCCACCAGGTGGCACTGCAGTTTTTCTTATTCTTTTAATGATTTTTTGTGTGTTAAGGCTATTTTCGACTTCTTCTCCAAAACAGCTAAACAGAATTGCTCAAAATTTTATCAGAATATACTAGACAATAAAAGATAGCGAAAATAATGGGGATATGATAATTTTTTACAAAGTTATGGGATATCAAACTTTGCGACTAAGTGAGTGCTGCCACTGTATATGTATATATGACAATATAGTGCACATATTGCACAATTGTATTTACATTGTTGACTTGTTCCGAAAAACTGCTACATGGAATGTTTTGATTTTGCACGTGGATGTTGCCCAAATGGACTTCTACCAAGTTTATAAAGGAGATGATGCATTAGTTTTTCCATTTTTGGTGAATTATTTATTTTGTGAAAAAAAATTACAATTTCCTTGTCTCAAGAACTACCAGGCCTATTGTTCTGATATTGCACATAGGGTCACCTGGGGTCAAGTAGTTCTTATTTTGGCCACCAGGTAGCACTCTTATTTTTTTCAAATTTTTCTATGAATTTTTGTGTGTTCAGGGTATTTTTGACTTCTCTAGAATGTCTGAACAGAATTGCTTAAAATTTAATCAGAATATAGTTGGACTTCAGACAATAAATGTGTGTGAAAAAAATATGGATATGTTACTTTTTGACAAAGTTATGGGATATCAAGCTTACAAATGTAAGTGAGTGCTCCCACTGTATATATGGCAATTCAGCGCATATATTGTGCTATCATATTTACAATTTTTAATTCTTCTCAAAAACAGCTGTATAGAATGTTTTGATTTTGCACATGGATGTTGCCCAGATGTACCTCTACCAAGTTTGCAAAGGAAATGATGATGCAATAATTTTTTATTTTTGACGAATTAAATTTTTTTTTGAAAAAAATTCCTCGTCTTAAGAACTACCTGGCCAGTTGCTTTGATATTGCACATAGGGTCACACCTGGGGTCACCTAGTTCTTATTTTGGCCACCAGGTGGCACTGCAATTTTTTTTTATGAATTTTTGTGTGTTTTAAGGCTATTTTTGACTTCTCCAGAACGGCTAAACAGAATTGCTTGAAATTTTATCGGGATATAGTTAGACTTTACAGAATGAAAATTTGCAAAAATAATGTGGATACTTTAATTTTTGAATAAGTTATGGGACATCAAACATTACAAATGTGAATGCTATCACTGTATAAGAATATATGGCAATACAGTGCATGTATTGCACTATTGTATTTATAATTTCGACTTCTCAAATACCGATGCTTGAGTGTTACCACTGTACATATATATAGCTATATAGACTACAGTGCATGTATTGCAAAATTGTAAAAGGAGATTCCAGTCAGCAGAGCACAGGATCATCATGATCCTCTTGTCTTGTCTGTCACAGTCACTGCTGCATGTGCAAGGTACAGTTCATTCAGCTAACTTTTAATATGAATGTCCCTACAAATTCCATGCAATAATCTTGGTCATGCATTACGGCATAAACTTTGTATTAAAAAACCTGAACAGTGGGTTTAACATGACCAGACGCTGGCAAGAGAAAGAGCTTGGCAGGTGCATTTTCAATGGTATTGAATAGAAAGAAGATGGGGCACTTGGTGCTTGAGCGAACTTTGAGATTGTTTAGAACATCACCGCACATTAAGCGTGTTAAGTCAGATAATGTCCTGTGTTTAGCATTCTGTCTCATGGGGACCAAGAATAATAGGCTCACCACTTTGCGGTTCTAATCATATTATACTCGTCCATATCTGAGAGAATGCTAAATGCTTGGACAATATCCAACACGTACTGGAATTCTTATAATTATGGTTCTGGAAATTCTTATAATTATGGTCCTGGAAATTCTTATAATTGTGGTCCTGGAAATTCTTATAATTATGGTCCTGGAAATTCTTATAATTATGGTCCTGGAAATTTTTATAATTCTGGTTCTGGAAATTCTTATAATTATGGTCCTGGAAAGTAGGCCTATTGGAATTCCTATTCAGTCCTGGACAGTACCATGTAAATAGGGTAAACTTCTGATTTTAGTTACCATTTGGACCATATTCTAATCAGTCAGGGTGGTTATTAAACGGCCCCAGGTCAGTGCGTCCTGCCGGTGATCCAGGTCCTATTAAACCTGTCTCTGACCCATTCGTAATGACAAGTTAACAAAATGGCAGTTGAAGTACCTTCAAATCACACAAATTGAGCTTGGACACAGTTACTTTAATGTTTGAGTAGAAACAATAAATAAACTAGAAAAGATTTGCTTTACAGCAAATCGTGGTGCCTTCAAAATGAGAACAGTTTTGAAGCTATTCAAGATTAAATTTTGTGTGTTCAGCCAATGTGCATAACTTAAAGTGGGACTATTTTGGTTCTTGGCTCATTGGATGCATCTATGTCACAAACTTGTGAATTGAAATTAGAATGGCACCTCTATTTACAATAGTTTTGGAGATGTTCAAGAATTAAATTTTGCAAATGCACCTAATTTGCATAAATGAATATGTTAGAACTTTGGGTCATAGTGCACTGGCTGCAGCTATGCCACAAACCAAAATTGAAGGAATGGTACCTCTAGCTAGAATAGTTTTGGAGATATAAAACTTTAAAATTGTTTAAATGTGTCTAATTAGCATAATTTAAAATTGGAAGACTTTTGTTAACTATTTGCTATTTGGATATGTGAGATGTCTCAAACCTGCATGTGTGAGTTAAAACTTTGTGTTTATCTATAATAATGTTGAAGATATTGATTTTTTTAAACTTTAACTGCCCCTAATTTGCATGGATTTAAACATCATGACTATTCCAAATGATATGCACAATTTTACTTGTAGGTCAGTCACCATGGCAAGTTGGTCGTTTTCAGATTAATAGTGTCAGAGAAAAACTCCAGTAAAAAGTAATTATTGGAATAACAGAATGTCTGGGTTTGCACCCAGACATAATTATGGAAAGCAACAACTAATCGTTTTGATTGACGGCCCCAAATACGATTCACCATATTGGAATGCCATGGTGGCGCAGCACATTATGTGAATACTCTCATAAAATGTGGCCCAGCTTCCGATACGGTGCACAACAAAGCCACTAGCCCCCAGACCTTCTCTCCCCCCGTTGTGTTTGGTCAGGGTATTAAAGCCCTAAGCCAGCACCAGCAGGGGGGAGGGTAAGGGAAGGTCCCACGGGGTCATCAAGCCACTTGCTTTGTGCCTCTGACCCAGAGGTACACAGCAGGTGGCTTGAATGAGAAAACCAGTGTGTGGGCTTTTATTCCTTCACAGTGTAAAGGAATCGACATCTTCAGTTTGCTTTTGGGATGATTCCATTATCCATCTGTTCACCTGACAGGCACTCATTTGATCAGTGATCAATAGATCAACATATGCTTTGTGTTCGAATGCTATATTATTTTGGTCATAGCATGTAACTTTCAAAGCGTTTACTCTTTTCATTTTGAAAATGATATTTCCAGTTTCACTTTCTGTCTTACCAAGCTGTAATGAAAGCTTGTTATGGATGAGCCACTGTTGGCATTATTTTGGTTCATTACTGAGTGTGGCTGCAATAATGTTGTGGTCCGACCAAAAACCCAAAGAGTAGCAGTGACCCTGATAATAGCATGTAAAGCGAATGTGGAATTGACAGTAATTGGTGTAACATAGATGAAACAGAGGAGGAGGAGGAGTGGACACAATTAACAACCCTGGCAGACATCTTTAGTAATAAATAAAGGGTCAAATACACTTACACAGCGCCATTCACGTTGACGGCTTTCCTCCTGTAGGGTCCCCTGCTAGATAAATATGCTCCAATTCAGAGTCTAAACTGACACGATTCCCATGGGTCCCAGTTGAAGTTTCCTGGATTGGTAGATCACATTCTGAATGGGCATGGCACAGTGTGGTTTCAAAGTGGTAAGGTTCATTCTGCACAAAAACAACTGAACAGATGTCCCATAAGATGGGAAGAGCTGAGTAGAGTGTCCCTTCTAGATTTCAACAATAAAGTGGCCCAACTAAAACTCTGCAATGTGTATAAAATATTCAATGGAACCTCACCCACTTTGAACAATATTTCATCACTGTAGAAAAATCTCAACACGCAAATAATACTGGGAAGAAATTTTTACACTTTCAAAGCCGTCAGGTAACAGGCCAAATAAATCGCTCATTTTACTACACCAGAAAATCTAAAAGAGTGCCATAGTCAGTTCAAGTTCAGATTTGGCGTGGAAAATTTTTTGGCTCAACATGTTAAAAAAAAGAGAATACAGTGGTCCCTGTTTTGAACGACCCCTCCTATGAGCTACCACCTGGGTTGAACTACCACATTTGGTCGCCAAAGTTGTTTTTCTTTAATAATTTACCTCTTATGAATGACCACCTGTTAAACGCGACCAGCGACCATGCAAAATGAACAGATTTTGCGACCACATTTTTCATCAATGTAGATAGAAAAACACTATATAAAAATTTTGGCACAGCTTAACTTTTTAAAACCACATTTTTCCAAATTATGGAAAGACTTCCCACACTTTTAGTGTATCCTTGAATGATTGTATCTTTGGATCAAAGAGCTCACAAGTTCATTTTTATTAACAGTAGTCCCAATATAAAGAAGCCCTCAGTACACCATATAATAGGCAGGTCCCAGTCAGGAGAGTGCTCTCTCCTCCAATAGCTTTGGTCCAAATTAGCTAGTACTGTAAGCTACCGTTGCAACGCAGCAATCACACCCTTGCTCTCTACTTGGCAACTGGCCTTTCTAAGTTGCTGGGTAGGCCACTTGATCCACGGCCGTCTCACACAGTTTTGCCATCGGTTTGTTGTGCGTTTTTCTGCAATCATGTTGTTGTTTTATGGAAATAACGTGAGTACAGGGTGTTCATGTTTCGGACCTTTACCCCCAAAGTGTCTTGAAAAAATTATGTCAAATTTGCCTGGGTCAAAATCTTCGGGTCTTTTCACCATTTCAACCACTCCTGTCGTTTCTGTGTTTCTTTGGAGGAAAACCATGGAAAGCTTCCCCTTGCATCCAGCAGTATTTATCCAATGTACCCAGTTTTCTTGTGTCTGGCTTACAATCAGGAACTTTGCAATTGTAGATTGTCATTGTAGCTTGTAAATATGTCTGTCGTACGTTGGAAAATAACCATCAACTTTGCGATGTCATTATCGTGTACTTTAACTATGGCGCAGTATGGCTGCTATATTAAAGCAACCTAACCTGCCACAAGGTGCACCGGGAAATGACCCTGGCACCTTTAGCGGCTACCGATGGTACTAGCTAATTTGGACCTTAGGTATTAGTGCTGCCATTGTTTTCTCGAAGTAACATGTATATTTCAGACCTGAGCATGACTCAAAATATTTCAATTTCTGGAATAAAACTCTAGCAGACAGATGTTGCATCAGCTAGGAAATGTGGTGTCATTGGCTAAGTAACTGATTTTTATTTTAGTGTCACCAATACTTGCACCTTTAACATTAGTGTTATATCTTACAGCTACAGCTATAATTTCAACAGCCAAAACAAATAAAAAAGGTGCAAGGGGGAACTCCATGGCACAATGGAAAAAATTGAGGCATACCAATTATTTGTTACACAACTTGAAATGTCATTAATCTATACTGATACCCACTTACTGAAATAAGGACCAAAATGTAAACATTTTATTACTTTAGCAAGATATTTCTATTCAATTGTGTCGAAATTGACTTCGAGTAAGCCGTCAACACTATTGAATAGAAATATCTATTCAACAGTGTCATAGGCTTACTCAAAGTCAATCATTACTATTATGCATCATATATTCTGTTGTGTCTTTTTTGCCTCTAGTAAATTGACATGATTTAATCTATGGTGCAATGATGTTTAATTATGGTAGGTGGCCCCAATGATAGGAGGTTTGAAAATTTGGGTCATCCTGACCACATTTGGTTATAAAGCATCATGTATCCTTTGTATTGTCAATAATCCTGTAAATTTCCTTTTTGTGATGATCATGTTATAATAACGTATATCGATGATGATGAAGATGATAGGGAATATAATTTGATTTATTATTGCAGGTGTGCACAAGGATGATCCCCACAAAGAACACTAAAAAGGCATAGACTTATTTTGTGGACCTGTATACACAACAGTGCATGTTTGTCGTATTGGTTTTAACCATTGGAGGAGGACCTCAAAATGTGGTCTCTGCGTCATGTTGATGACGGTCACATGGTTATTTTTGTAAAGGAGGAGGATGCTGCAGGTCAGAGTGTGCACCCAAACCTTGGAAGAAGCCCTGGGGATACTGGAGCAGTCCACATAGTTAAGGACCACATTCATGAAATACAGTCAATCTGTAATGCAGAAGAGCTGATCCATCCCATAAAAAGCGAGGAGCCAATGTCAGCAAACTCAAGCTCTTTATGTGAGGGGAAGTTAAGCTTCGTGTTTGTGGAACAGACAGCAGATAGTCAGGTTAGTTGTAAAAATGAAAATGATATTCCTGATGTTGAGAGTACCCATATTGTGCAATCTGTAGAAACTGATGTACCTGAAGCCCCAGTTGAAGCACACAATGGGATGAGCAAAGTGAAATGCCCAACTGGATCAAGTGAGTACTCCTCAAGTTCATGGGAATCAATGCCAGTGTTCAAGCCATCATCAGAGACTATCACAGAAGTGGTGATACAACAGCCATCTGACAATGAACAAAATATCAGTCTGACAGAAGAAACATCGGAGTCGAATCAAAGTCAAGGAGCAGAGGAAGATACCAGGCACATGGAAAGACCTGAGGAAATGCTCATCTGTCAGACAAAAGATGTAAAATCTCTTTACTTGCAATGTGATGCAGATTCAGAGACACATGTCCCACATACACATCCTTTTCATGAATATGCCATTGAATCAACCAGTCAGCAGTCTGTACACCAATATCATGCTAATGTATTGGATCAGTGTCCGACTGCAGAGCAAGAAACCAGTCTGGTCAAAAGACACAAGGTAGTGACCAGTCAGCAAGCTGGTGATGAGAAGCCCCCAATGTTGCAGTTTGATATAGCTTCAGGGGATAATTTAGTAAGATCGCAAATCCCAAAGACACAATATCCAGGCACTGGTGGGGACACTGTTGGTACAAGGTTTACAAGGAAACCACGTAGCCTTTATCTTGGTGAAGGAATGAGTGATTCAAAAACATCTATGTCTGGGTCACTATCTCTTCAGGGAACTAGTGATGCAGAAACTGCACCACAGCTATGGGTCAACCATGCAGGTGCACACTATAAACATGTATGTGGGATTTGTGAAAAAAAATTCTCCTCGCGTGTAAGTTTAAATTTACATCTGATTACCCACAAAGATTTCCAATATCCGTATGTATGTGGCATTTGTGGACAAGGATTTTCCCAGCTGAAACAATTGGAAGATCACTTGAAATGTCACAAAATAGGACAAAAACCTGACAAGCCTTCTGTGTTGAACAAGTGTTACCGTGAAATATGTTTGCCAATTTCTAGCACTGGAAAAGGTGGAAGAAAGCTTGATGCCCATCATATGGAAATGCATGATGGTCATGATATGACAATGGATACGGGAATTAATCAAGGAAAGGCAGGTCCTGTCAATATCCCCAGTACTGAACATGAAAGAAAGCAGCTTGCTGCTGATAAGAGGAATGGCATAAAATGGCAAGATACTGCATATCCTATCAGCTGGACTGAGAAAGGAAAACTGCACATTGTTACATATAGCTGTGGCCTTTGTTCAAGGACCAAACTGACAGGAACTCAACTTATGTCTCATATGCTGGATCACAGCAACCAGGACTTGGGCTACTGTGCAGTCTGTGAAAAAAAATTTGAGGATGCTAGAACATTTTGGGACCACATATTATCACACTGCACAGTACAGACGCACTGGTCATGCGCAATTTGCTCCAAGCAAATGAACAGTGCCCAGGCACTAGATTTGCATATGCTTGGTCATAATGTCTGTAATACCTCATCTTTGAGTTTTGGTAAAGAGAAGATTCCTCCTAAACAATACAGTCATGTGTGTCATTTCTGTGGTGAAATGTTTACTAATAAGGTTTATCTGATGAAACACTTGCGCAAATCTCGTCATAAGTATCAGAACAAGTATCTGTGCACAGTATGTGGATGCGAGTTTTTGGAGTACTATACATTGAAAAGCCATAAAAAAATGCACCAATGCAGACATTCTGGGAAACCTCTACAAGGTCTTGATGGCAAGGGATTGAAAGCCAAAAGAGCCAATGCTCTTCACATGGAGCCACTGGTGGAAAAAAGACCACATGGTACATTCTCTGGAAAAGCATTATACCAAAAGCAAAAATTGAAAGTTGTTCTTTATAGACGTGTGGTTGAGAGACTCCATTGTTCTGTATGTGGCAAATATTTTGCCTCATTAATTGCTCTGAGAAACCATCAGCTAACAGCATCAATAAACAGTGAAAGTACCCTCTCAAATTTGGCATAAATTGAATAAAGGTTGAGTAGGAGCTTTGTACATACATGTATATATGATTCCTGGAATTTCCTTAGCCAGTTTCAGTCAAACAGCAACACAGCAAATTCAAGTTCTCTCCTAGCTTTGTCTGTCCTGCTCAACCACCAGCAGAATGTGACCAGCGACCAGGAAAATTTGGCAAAAATCACCCCAAACAACCCCTTTTTTTGAGACTGTTGAGTGTCAAACAGTGACAAATCCCAATTTTTTTCCCATCATATACTACCAAAATGCAACTGTCAATCATTCAATTATCATAATTTTCCTGCATTTCAAATAATCTGGATGGATTTGAAGTACATGGCAACTTGGAACATTCTGGGTTCTCTTTTTATTGTGTTGCAGTTTAACTGGCCGGCACCTTGTGCTGTCTACTACCGAGGCTTTGTTTTGCATAGAAAAAACTGAATGGTCACAAAAATATTCTGAACGCATTATTTATTATCTTGACCTTAATCTGCATGCCTGGTTATGTCAAGTTCATTCTTAATCATAAGAAATCAATTGAAATATGCTCCCAGTGTCTTGCAAGTGCATACTTGAATGTGCTATTTTTAATTTCCGTTATACTACAATTAAATTATTGAATCAAGAGTAATACCTTTGCATGACTTCAGTGAACTCTGGACATACAGGTGGTCTGAAATATGTTGATCAACTTAAGCCAAAACCATTGGGGGATATGTATACATGTAGTGTTTTGTTTGCCTTTTATTTTATATTTGATTAAAGAATTTTTATTTTACCGCTTGCATTTTGTTTTGACTTGGAGGTAGAAAATTCTCCATGGTTTTGACAACTGCTTAAGCAGATTATCATTATTATCAACTTGGACATTTCTGATCAATAGTAAGGATAAGTGATGGAACTGCTCATCTTAGTGTGAGCAAAATCATGTAGCCTTTCATGTGGCTATTTTGAGCAGATTTAATGTACTCAGCAGACTTGTGAAAGTGCACAGGTTTGCCTTTGAACCTTTACTGATTACACAGCAACCATGATTGGCATGAAGTTTTAATAAAGTCATTGAATATAAAGAACTATGCGGCAAAAGGTATATTTTGTTCCCAACATGAATGTACTGTGCACATGTGGGTACAAGAAAGTCTGGAAGCTGGGCCAACAAATAGCGTGTACCACGCCTGCCTTGGCAAGATACCCGGGCCAAGCTCATGTCCATGAACCTGTGGAGAACAACCACCTATAATGTGCGACTTCGGTTGACTGTAAAGGTGGTCACATACAGCAGGTACTACTGTACCAATTATGTGACTTAACCATCCAGAAATAACACTTTTTCTGTCAAACAAATTAATTTTATTTTTATGATAATAGCTTATCTAGCCATGCTTCATACATGATCTGGCCTCCTTCCTGTGAAGTTCCTTGTTGCAGCCTAGGTGGCAGCACAGGATCTCGGTTAAAATGAATACCTCATATTGGCACAGTTTAACTTCATTTATGTGTATCAATGACATAATACAGTGTGATATCTGGTGATGAACCAATAGTCCTCAACACATTGATGTGATGTGTAGGTGGTAGTTCTCTGCAAGAACAATTACAACTCTGTTAAAGATACACCAACACATACAGACTGCTATAAGTTAAAAGGACCAGGTGCATGTTAATTAACATATGTCTAAGGATACGTCCTTGTGACACAACAATATTAATACATATTTGCCATGATTGGCTAATTATATTGCAACTAGTATCTTGAACCTTATTGCAGCTGCAACAGTTTGTGTGGTAAGCACAGCTTTAAGAGGCAAAGCAGATGTGAATTTTACAGTGACAAGCAATACTCTTTATAATTGTTCTCACCTTATGTGATGACGATGCATGAATCTAACCTGACTTTCCATGTGCATGTACATTCTTGTCAGGACAGACTTCAAGAGCCGTATCCAAAGGCCACTGTCCTTGGGCAAAGTTTCGTCTGCCAACAGAACCGAATCACTTACCTTTCAAATTTCTCATGTGCACAACCCACTTTTTTTCTTTCTTGAAGAGATGGGAATTAGTACTGGGCCTGCCACCACCACTGTTCACCTATATAACATACTTCATTCTTGTCAAATATCCATGGGTGCAAATAATTTGGCTGCAAAATGGCAAAAGCTTACAGGGGTCAACAGTTCAGAAATCCTTGCTGCATCATCATCATCATCATCATCATCATCATCATCATCATCATCATCATCATCATCATCATCATCATCATCATCATCATCATTTCTGAATTAGTCCTTAGGGTACTAAATTTCATAACCCCCTCCCTCCCCCCCCCCCCAAATTAGTGCTTTAAAAATGATGATTTTCCCAAAAAATAATAGCAAAATTGTACAAAACAGGCCAAAAATTGACCATCATTTTTCATATTCTATGAAAGTCTACAGACCCCTCCCCCTCCCAGCGTAGTGTTAGTACTGATTAAAAAAGGATGAAAATGTTGCACCATCCCTTAGTTGTTGCATGGTCATTCTGTATTTCTACCTCAGCCCAGAGTGTTAGCAACACTTTATCTGTAATCAATTTGTTGTTTAACAAGACCTCTTCTATATCTTGCGAGTTGTCCTGATAAATCTTTCACACATGTCACCTGTATGACATCATCTTTCACCACCTCTTATATTCTTGCCATTGTCCCTATAGACCCGGGTTGGTTTCTCATGCCCACAAATGCAAATTCTCAAAGCTGCCTTGAAGAATATGTCTACAGAGTAAGCAAACTCCATACGGAGAGCTCTACTTATTAGACAAGTGAATGAGCCTTTGTCAGCGTTAGCTCATCTGTACACTTTTTTGATAGAGGGAATGGTTCTTGTAACCATCAAGCTTCCTCCCATCCACATAAAGCTCGGTTCATTTTTGCACTATCAGTTATACTGGGCTTGAGGGTGTAGGCACTGAAGCCAAAGGCTGACGTGCATACACTTTCCTTGAATGATTTGGCTGAAGGGCCTACACACGTTCATCACGACGATCTGTTTTTTTGTATCACAGGCTCAACCACAGTATAACAATTTAAACTCCGGATGGCTGTTCGCCTCACACCGGTTTGAACGAAAACAGTACTGTCTCTTGTTGCCTTCAGTCATTTTGTAAGTATTTCATTGTCTGTAAATGACCCAAAGCCCTTCACTTCACATTAACTGTCTTGGTATTTTTGCACTTCACAAGTAAAAGGATTCTGCACAATATCTGTGTCCTCTGCATGGAATGCAAAATGAGGCTCTAAAATGCCATCACGAGGAATATCCTAAGTGATGCTACTGAAAATAGATCTTGGTAAAGCTGATGCTACAGGTACAGGTGCAGGGGCTGATTAACCAATAAGATACCTTTATTTTTCACCATCGGGAGACATGTCCGTCATAAGTGTTTTGTCAGTTTTCAAACCACGGGAAGTATGATGTGCTGGTGTATCATCTGACCCAACATGCTTCCACTGAACAAACTCGGCCGCATCCTGTATCATAGGTACATCATTTGTAAGAAATGTTTTGAACTTCCTAAACTTATTTTGGATATACTGGAGCACTGAAATTGAGTCTTTCCAGTACACAATTTACATTTGCAAATCTATAATATGAGACTCCACCATATGCCTTTTGCAAGGCATCAGCAAGAAAGTGCACTTCTTTGATTTTGTCCAAATTCTTTGGCCCAAAGCACCTTTTGATATGAACCTCAGAAGTTTGATGTGTATTTTTAGAGGAAGCTATTTCATCCCCTGCTAGATCATCTGAACCAAGCTTCCATTTGTGCATCTGCTGTAGTACATTCTTGACAACTAAGATGGCATGTGCAACAAACCTCTCATAGTCATATGAGGAACTGACCATTGCCAATATCCCTCTGCTGGATAATAGTGTGTTATTGTTGACAGATCAGAATTAAAATGTATTGGTTTCAACATTCCATTGTGCTCCTATAGTAGGCTCTATTTACAGCTCTGTCAGATCTAAATTTAAGATTACAATACCCTTTCATCCTTTTAAACTCGTAGCAAGACCTCCCTGCTATCACTAATCCATTTATTTAGATGAAACCCACCTGGTGACAATTAATTGTACAGCCGACCACCCACTCTACTGGTTCTGTTGTAGTTTCTATATGAGGCAGTCGTCAACAAAGAAATTCTTTATCAGCTCCTTGACGGTGCCATCATCAAACTCAGCCTCATTGTCTGTAGCTGTTATTTGAGACATTTAGGAGTATTCAGGGTCACGTGCTCTTGATTATAAGCCATGCAAATACATTAAAATTTGATCATAATGCATGTAGAAAATTATCCTGTAAGGGATGCAACTGAATCAACTAGTATAGTTCTTGCTCAATATTGTTGTGAACATATGTTCTGAGAACAAAATTGGATTGGGAAGGAGGGCTACGCACCATATGAATCCCTATTGATAGAAACATGCACATTGACAGGTCAGGTAGTACACCACAAGGCATAGCTTGTTGATCCTCACTGCATATTTTCATCAGTAATACTTCAGCCAAGACATTCCCTGCTGTAAATTACACTTTCTTGTGCAGAAAACTTGACATGTCGCTTGCAAACATGTCAGCTTGATGTGAGAGCCTGGACGGGGTTCCAGGAAATTACTAAGACAATTACTCAAGCCACCACTAGATGTCTCCATGATACAAGGGTTTCTGGTCTCTCAATTATAACATAGTTTGTCATTGTCAACACTCCTGAAGTTATATTCTGGAAATAAATGCCGACTCGGTACATATACTGCATAACCGTGTTGATGTGGCACTCTCACTTCCATTGACCCCCCCCCCCCTTTTTTTTTTTTTTAAGAATGGGGATTTGGTCGAGTGGATATGTGCGTTTCCCATTTTAGCTGGGGGACTGGTGCCAAAGGGTGTAAGTTCGAGTCCCGCTCGTTTCGAACATTAAATATATGTTTGTTAAATGTTCCTTACAACTAAAGGTTAAATGTTAAATTTGTTAAATTACGACATGCTGAATTTTCAGTTACATCAAAAGTATATTATATATATACACATATATATATACATGACCACAACTCATGTTGGTATGTGTGACATAACATCTTGTGTGATGTACTCGTGATTTTCATTAGAATTGCTGACCTTGCTTAGCTGCATTTGCACTGGATGCATGTCAGAGTGGAAATGTAGAATTCCAAAACAGATGAGCAGTCGGCAGTGAGGTACTGTGCGGCTTTCTGTCCTTGTTAATATCCATCTCAAAACAATCCATTTTTTTCATTTTATGGCATTAATTTGTGCAAACCAATGGTGGTTATACTGCTGATAAGGCTGATAATTGAGACTTCAATCAATATGGTCTAACAGGAACACTCCTATAGACTCTAAGTTTTTAATTTGTTCACCAAGCGGCGCTGCTAGTTTTTTGCGTGTGTTTTTGCTATTTTGACCTTCGTTTCAGAACCGTCTCTCAGATTAAGCTTAAACTTGTGGACGTGTTCTTTGTGAAAGGGACAAAGTTGTTCACTAGGTGGCACTGCAGTGGATTCCTGATTTTTAACGATTTTTTAAAATTGGGTACATATCGGTTATTGCACCTTTTATATTGATTACTATACATGCAAGTCAATGGGCTTCTAATGCTAATCACATTGTGGACTTCTCTGAAACCGTCAACCAGATTGACTTCAAACTTGGTGATATTGTACTTCAGGTGGATCTCTACCAAGTTTGTTCAAATGCTCACGCTTCAGTGAACTTTGGATTTTTTTTATGTTTTTTTTTTTTTGAGGGCGGGCGGGGGGGGGGGTGAATTTAGAAAAAAATAATCTTCTCTATAGTCCGGCAGAAGTTTGGGTTCACCTGACATTATTGTCTATAGTTTTTTTTAAAGCTTGATTTACCACTACTGGGTCACAAAAGTCAGAAAATGCCGAGTGACATCTTGTCACCCTTGAGCACTTTAAAATGTTGATGGTTATTCATTTAGCCCTCCCCCTACCCCCCATATTTGCCTTTTTTTTCACCACACATTGACAGTATATTTCAAAATAATCATTCAAATTAATAATTGGGTGACCTCTTACCTCCAAATACATAGCACATTACAAACAAAAAATGTGTTTCACACTGTGACCTTGACCTTCTCCTGTTAAATGTTTTATTAGTTTGACACTATTTTTTGTTTTTACCTGTTTTTGTCATGTATGTGTTATAGACGTAAAACAATTGGTACATGTAGTATTATCCTCGAAATTATCTTTGACCTTGACCTTGGTCATGACCTTGATAGGCCTTCAGTCTTCAAAAAGTTGGTTTCCAGGCACTTATGAATTTTGTAATATGGCAAATCGTGTTTGATTTGTTTGCAGGTGAAAAGACAGTGGCTGACAAATGAGGGTTTTTTTATTTTTATTTTTTTATTTTTTCCGCAAGTAAGTAGTTGCAGTAGCCGATGAAGCAATCAGTAATGTAAGCACTGCAGCTTTACATATAGGTTTACAGTGCTGTCGAACTACTTTTTACCCTGCGCACATAAAGTGCTGGAGGGTATTATCGCCCCCCTGGGTCGTCCCTCCATCCGTCCGTTTTGTCAACGTTACCCCAATACCTCAAAAAATATTCACTGTAGCTGTACCGCACTTTTATCACAGAAGGACCTTATAATGGACCAAGTTCCTATTAAAAACCAGCTTCCTCTGGTTATTTTAAAACTTTTCATCAAACTTTTAATATATTTATTTGAAAGCCGTCTGAGTGGCGTCAACCCTGACGATGTTACTGCGATATCTAAAAACATTAACTGCAGCTTTACCAAATTTATGTCAGAGATGCATCTTATGATGGCCCAAGTTCCTATTTAAAACCAGCGTCTTCTGATTATTTTTAAACTTTTTTTATGAAACTTTTGATGTCTTATTTGAAGGCTGTCTGAGTGGCGTCAACCCAGACACATTTACGGTGATATCTAAAAAAACATTGACCACAGCATTACCACATTTTTGTCAGAGATGCATCTTATGATGGAACAGGTTTTGCTTAAAACCAGCTTCCTCTTTGTATTTTTATAAACCTTTTTATGAAATTTTAAAATATTTATCTTCAAGGCCACCTGGGTGGTGCACGGGGGGGGGGGGGGGGGGTTAACATAATATCTTAACAAGGATCCTATGCAGCTTCACCAATTTTATTTCGGAGATGCATATTATAGTGGACCACATTCCTATTAAAAACCAACTTCCTCTTATTATTTTTAAACTTGTTATGACACTTTTGAAGTATTTATTTGATGGCTGTCTGAGTGACGCACAGTACAGTGCATGGTCTCTGTCACGGGAACTTGCCCCAAGAACACTTCCAAAATTGCTCTTTCATTCCATAGACAACAATATGGAAATTGTATGTAAAGTATTGTACTGCAAAGTCTCACCAAAGAAGTTGCAGAATTGAGGAATAAAGATTGTGGGCGGGGGGGGGGGGTGTAATCTGTTCTCTCAACATTTTAATGAGCTAATTATGGCTTGAATTTTTTGCTTGCAGTTAGGCATGTAGCATAGTCACTGTAGAAATGAGAAAGGCTGATTCTAAATCTGAAATTTTTCAGCAGTGTAACTTTATATTTTTTATAAATTTTACACAAAAGAAAAATAGTATTTTAAAATATAGATATGTATTTCGGATTTTAGAATATATGTGAGCACTTCTTAGGCTCTACAAAAATATTCTGTGACAATTCTAAAAGGGCTTTGTTAAATATTTAGAGTTGATCTTACACCCTTAGTTTTGCAGTCTATGTGGTGTTTTCCATTGTACTTAAAGGTAGAAAAGATATTTTTTTCAGTTTAAATTTTGATGAAATTCGTTTTCGTCCGTCTGTTAGACTTTTTACATTTTCCACTTCTAAAAGATCGCTTTGATTTTGAAAATGGATGTTCCGTGGTTTTCTCCCGAGTTTAAAAAAGAGATGATGATGCAGTATTTCATTATTTTTTGATGAATTATTTCACTTTATTTAATTAAAAAATGAAATTTCTTCTTAAAAACTGCTAAGCCAATTGCTTGATATTGCATACAGAATCACCCGAGGTTATGCAGTTCACAGTTTGAACATTATGTGGCGCTGCATGTTTTCCTATTTGTATGGATTTTGTGTACTAAAGCTATTTTTGTCTTTATCTCCAGAACGGCTACATAGATTTTTTTGAACTGTTATCATGATATAATTTGACTAAAGACGGTGCAAGTTGGGCAAATATAATCAGGATATGTTCATATTTGATGAAGCTGTGGGACATCAGACTTTGGTACAATGTGTGGGTAGCACTACAATTGTGCACTCATGTAACAATACCGTGCATGTGTTGTAATACTGTCAAAATGGTTTTGTGGAATGCTTTGATTTTAAGACGGCTGTTTCCTAGGTGGGTCTGTATCATCTATGTGAAGATGATGATGCAATGTTTTTTTCCATATGAGTTCGCACATGGATGTTCCCTAGTTAGTTCTGTACCAAGTTTGCGAAAAAGATAATAATGCAATAATCTATTTATATATATTACATAATTTTTAAGCTTTTTTTGCAAAAAACAAGGCCCTGAGATGAAGGTCACCAGGGGTCCTCACCAGTCGCGATATTGTAAAAACTGGTGCATGGAATGCTTTGTTTTAAGGCACATAGAGTTGCCCTGGCTAACACTCATCAGATGTTTGAAGGAATGTCCAACAAAACTATCTTTTGACGGTGAATGTTTAGAAGAGTTCAAGTCTTATTTCCTCCTGACTCAACGAGTCTTATGTGTTGGCTTATATCTTGGTAAGTGTGGATCTTAGGCCCATGGCTACCACCAAACACTATTAGAAATGTGCATATGTTTTGTTGATTTTGAGCTTTTGTGACCTTGGAAGGCCAAATAGACACACTGGCTTATATCTTTGTAATGGCAGATCCTCGACCCACGGTTATTCTGGACCATTTATCGGGAATGTTCTAATGGGTTTTCTTTTGGTGTTCTTAATTTTGATTTCGAATGATCTTTAGAGCTCACACTGACATATTGGCCTATATCTTTGTAATAATTTAACCTTCAGTCAACTATTGATAAGTACTGGTACAGTTCAGTCTGCACTTGCGGAAGCCGATTCCAGTCGGCAGAGCACAGAACATCATGATATTTTTGTTTTATGTTTTGACTCCGATATGCATCTTTGAAGTTGCAAATGCCAATCTAGACTCCAATTTTGTGACAAGTTTAAAGCTTTTTGACAATTTGAGGTCAATCAGCTTGTGTAGAGTCGGCACATGTATAGCTTATTTGGGTTGACAATCAGCTTGCCCAGTGTCGGAACATTTATTCCTTGACCTTGGGATCATGTGATGGTCAAGGTCACTTCAGGTACAAATGGTTAAATAGCTCCCACATAACAAATACTGTAGTTTTGTGGTTTGTGGTACATAGTTGTCAATCGCAAGCTTACATATTTTCTGGGTTTTGTTTTTTGTTTTTTTTTTTTAAGGGTGGGGGGCAAAATATCAAAATGCTCAAGGGTAACAGGATGTCACCCGGCATTTTTGGGAAGTATATATTAAGGTCTCAGAAAATCAGTTAAAAAAAACTATAAACAACAAATGCAGGTTCAGCCCAAATCTTGCATCTATCTGCCGGACTACTAAAACCAATTGCTTTGATATCACACAAGAACATTCCAAGGGACTCCTTCTTTTTTAAATAGTTTAACATTTAGTATGATTTTACATATCATGATAGCTACATGCCCACGTGGTTGGAATGATGTTGTTATATTTACTGATGATCACTTGCACATATTTAACAGTGTTGCTTCCTATAAGGGGGGCCATTGAACTAACCATTGCCTTCTTCTCAAAAGTCAAATCTCACATTGACTTGATTATTTTCAACACTAAAAACATTTGCTTGGCAACATTTTTTCGATAAAAAGTCATTCTCTTTGTTTTGCTGGTGTTCTGCAAATATCAACATTATTGTGCATGACAATTTTGTCTTAAAGTTAAACTTCAATGGTGCTAATGATGATTTGTACATATCTATTTTTTATTTTAACACGTGTTTGATAAATAGCACTTATAGTACATAATATGGTTATTGCACCTGTACTCATTCAGGAGTACCATAAAAATTCTACAAAAAACAGGGCATAGCCGAAAACGTCTCATCTTAATATTTTATTGTAATGATGGGAAATTGTAATAGTGGAATTATTATAAAATTGAATGTGAAAGCAGAAAACACATACCGTTGGTAAATTTTGTACAAGTGGTTAAACGTCTGTGGTTTACAGTACGTTCAAGTTTTTCCTTGGCTGTTCTTGTTATCATATTTTCTCCCCAAGCCCGCCACTGGGGGTGAAGGGCTATCTCAAAGAAAGACTATTAAGAGTTTTATTTCGACGGAAAAGCTAAATCTGTGGAGGACGTATGCAAAAGTCATTAACAAGATAACTGATGGTTTCTTTCACCCTCCACAACTCACATCATTTTGTATGACGTATGATCTTTTGTTGTATTTTGGCAGCTACAAAGCTCATTTATTTTATAGAGTGCCAGCTAACGGAAATTAAGAAAATTTTTACCATTTATCTGATCGGTAATAAAAAAAACGTGATTTTAGTCTCAGGAGTTGATTGGCCGAGTAACCGTTTGAAGCCAATTGTCAGTTGAACAAAACTTGGGATGTTGCAGCCGTTTAGGGAGAGACCTGTGAGCGTGTTACGGTGGAAGCTTGGAGGAGGGAGACTCTCTCACTATATGCAGTGTAAAATTTTGGTGACAGAATAAAGCTGGGTCGATCTCGACTTCATTGTCTTCACTAATGCTCTACCATACACAGGGTCACTGATTAGAGGTGACATTTGCATGGTATGTCTCACCAATTCCCGCTCTCAGGCCTTGTGTATTTCAATCATTATTAAATACTTTGCAAGGCATTCAGGGTTGCAAAACGAGTCCTTACCCTCATAAATAAATGACATGATATCTTTCAGTTTGGAATCACAGTGTTCACAAGTGTTGCAAACAGGAAAGTGGAAGCTGCCAACCTCTTTAAGGTGGAATTTTGCTCTTATGTAAAAGTCATTGCCAGAGAACTACTCCGCCATATCGAATATACAATTTGTACAAACAATTTTAAAGATTTCACTAATCGTGCAAAAAGTCTATTTTAGTGAATAATTATTTGGCATATTCATTGATTTTATGAATTTATTATGGACGTGATCTGTTGGAAAGCGAAGTTTTGGGCAAAGTCCTTCCAACAATTTTCAATATTGTAGACATTTTTAGCTCTGCTGACTGATAAGTCAGCAGAGTTCACATAATCGATTTGCATGAGTCAGCTGTCTGTCCGTTAGACTAGGTCTTTTTCTCAAAAACTAGCATGGAATGTTTGATTTTGCACACAAATGTTTCCCAGGTGGTCTTCTACAAAGTTAGAGAAAGAGATAATGATGCAACAATTTTCATTTTTTTAATGAATTTTTAATATATTGTTTAAAAAAGGAAATTTGTCTTCTTCTCAACTACTCGTCCAATTGCTTTGATCTTGCGTGCGGCGTCAAGTGGAGATCAAATTTTGAAGAAATGATAAGGAAATGTTTACTTTTGACGACGTTATTGGATATTGAACGTGAGGACCGCTACATATTAATGTTGGCAAATGCTGCTATTGTAAATGCATGCAGCAGCACCGTACATTCGTTGTAATATTATCAAATAGGTTTAATTGAATGCTTTGATATTATATATTCCTTAGGTGGTCTTCTCCCAGCCCTGTGAAAGAGGTCATGATGTGTTAATAGCTCAAGTTTTTAGCTCAGCTGACTTGTCAGTCAGCTGAGCTTATAGGATGGTACTTAATCCGTTGTCCCTCCGTTCACAATTCACATTTTCAACTCCGAAACCGTCCGCCAAATTTCCTTCAAACTTGGTGGGGATGTACCTTGGATGGGTTTCTACCAACTATGCTCAAATGGTCACGCTCTGGTGATTTTTGGATTTTTTTAATGATTATTTTGGTTCTTTTTGTGGTAAATACTAAAAACTCGTTTCTGAAGAAACCGCTCACCCGATTGCTTTGCCATCACACAGAAACACTCCTTAGAACTTTAAATTCTTAATTTTTTTGCCAGGTGGTTTTGCCTTTTGTCTTTTTTAATGTTTTTTTGGGCGTTTTTCAACTTTTCCAGAACAGTCACTCGGATAAAAGGGAATGAGAAGTGGTGCTGCCACCAGGTGGCTAATTGTATATTAATTATTAGCATGCGGCAGACCAGTATACATAATCTCTTGTCAGTTCAAGAAGTGGGTAACACCTTAACCAATGTCACCCTGGCATGCCCGGCCCACAAACAGAGATGTTAGAAAAGCTAATTGTCACATGACCATTTTAGAATGACATCACAGGCTAAAGAGCCCACTGAAGAGGAAGTAAAAAGTGGCTCACTTTTTCTGCCCACTTCCTATTACCTTTAAGCTGAAACTTGGTGGATATGTTCCTTGTGGAAGGGTCAAACAAAGATGTTCACTAGGTGGTACTGCTACGGATTCATGATTTTTAACGATTTTTTCAATTCGGGTATTTATACACTTGTACACTGGACAACTCGCATGAAATTCACTGTTCACTTGATAACTTGAGATCTGTCTTGAGTTAGGACCTTAATTAATGTTGCACATGTTAATGTTTGTCTATGAAGGTCATGCTTAGACAGTACATGAGTGACCTTGACTTCATTTCTGGGATCACAGTGCAACATACAGAATTTTACTCTTGAGTGCTTTAACTTGAGAACTACCTTGATTCTGTCCCAAGTTCACAGAACCACAGGTGTGACGAATCTCTAGCTCAGCTGAGCATAGGCTGTTCACACAGCCCTGTTGTTTTATGGATTTTTTCCCCTTTGTTATTGTTATTTTTCAATTGAAAATTCATTTTTCTCGAGTACTACTTTAGCTACTGTTTTGATATTGCATACAGAGTCACACAATTCACCTTTTGGCCACCACGTGGTGCTGCAAAATTTTTTCTATTGTTGCAGTAAAGGTTTTTGTGTGCCTAGACTGTTTTCGACTTTTGAAGAAAGGCGGAACAGAATTTCACAGAATTATATCAGAACATTGTTTGACTGAAGGTAATGCTAGTTTGCGACAATGATGGGTTTATGTTACGTTTTGATGTAATTGTGGATATCGAACTTTGGGACAATGTGTCATTAACCACTACAACTGTAAAGGCATACAGTAGCAACACAATACACAGAATATTGTAATATTGTCAAAGCTGTTTTATGGAATACTTTGCTTTCACACATAGATGGTCTCCCTGTGGACCTTCACCGAATTTGTTAAGGCGATGATGCAGTACGTATGCATTTTCTGACAGGGGATGCCTGTAAGGTGTTAAGTAGAATTCAGGCTTTTTGAATGGTATTTCGTAGGCCAATGGTTAACATTAAACAGTAAGAGGAAAGCACCCATAGAGTTTCTTTTGCAGTTGTTATTATTGGCCTTGAGTGACCTTGAAATGTCAAACTGGCAAATTCGTTTAGCTTATTTCTTGGTAGTGGTAGATCCTGGGGCCATAATTATCATTAGACATTGAGTAGGAAAGTCTTTAAAAGGTTTCTTTTTATGTGGTCAGTTTTGACTTTGAGTGACCTTCAAAGTTCAAACTGGCATGGTATGATGGCTCAGTTTTTGGAAAAAATCAAACCCATGGTTATTTATTGTAAGCACTAATACAGTACATGTGAGGGAACAGTAATATGTGCACTTGCAGAAGCAGCGCACATCATGATCCTCTGTTTGTTTTTTATTTTTGTTTTTGTGTTTATTTGTTTGTTTGTTTGTTTGTTTGTTTTTTTTTTTTGGGGGGGGGGGGTGTTTCACATGAATTTCACGAAAGTGCAAGCTTTCATCAATTTATATTATATTGATGAAAGCTTGCACTTTGGTGAAATTTATATCAGTCCAGCAGATGTTTGGGTTCACCTGACAATGTCTGTAGTTTTTTTTTTTTGTTTTTTTTTTGCTTGATTTATGATTACTGGGTCACACAATGTCAGAAAATGCCGGGTGACATCTTGTCACCCTTGAACGTTTTAGTATATTCATGGTTTTTACCTCAGCTGACTTGTTGGTCAGCTGAGGTTTTTTGAGGGTCCGTCGTCCATAATTCACCTTTTCGACTCAAAAACCGTCGGCCAGATTCACTTCAAACTTGGTGGAGATGTGCCTTGGGTGGGTCTCTACCAAGTTTGTTCAAATGGTCACGGTTTAGTGATTTTTGGATTTTAAATGATTTTTTTTTTTTGTTCTTTTTTGGGTAAATCTTAAAAAATCTTCTCCGAAACCGCTCACCCAATTGCTTTGATATCACACAGGAACACTCCCTGGGACTCCTAGTTCTTAATTTGTTCACCTAGTGGCGCTGCAATTTTTTCCTAATTTTTTATGACTTTTTGTGTGTTGTACCTTTTTTCGACTTCTTCTCCAGAACCGTCACTCAGATAAAGCTGAAACATAGTGGATGTGTTCCTTGTAGAAGGGTCAAACAAAGTTCTACACTATGTGGGAATGCTGCGGATTCCTGATTTTTAACGATTTCTTCAATTCTGGTACTTGTCGGTCAATGCAGCTTTCCTATTGATTACTATGGAAGTCAATGGGCATTGTAATGCTTATTCACATTTTCGACTTCTTCTCCAAAACCGTCATCCAGATTAACTTCAAACGTGGTGGCAATGTACGTTGGGTGGGTTTCTACCAATTTTGTTCAAATGTTCATGCTCCAGTGATTTTTTGATTTTTAATGATTTTTTTTGTTCTTTTTTTTTGGACAAATCTTAAAAGATTTTGTAAGTCAATGGGCATTCTAATGCTAATTCACAGGACAACTGACACGAAATTTACTGTTTACTTGAGATCTGTTTTGAGTTAGCTACGCATGTTAATTATTCTGTATGAAGGTCATGCTGAGACAGTACATGAATGACCTTGACCTCGTTTGTGGGGTCACAGTGCAACATACATGAATTTTACTCTTCATTATAACTTGAGAACTACTTGAACTTTGATGTTGCACATGTAAGTGTTCTTCTATAAAGTTCAGACTTACTCAGAACATGGTGTCCTTGATCCTTTCCCAAGTTCATAGAGCTGCAAGTGTGATGAATGTCAAGATCAGCTGAGGCACGGGCTGTTCACACAGCCCTCTTGTTCATTAATCCCTCCCCCTACACCCATATTTGCTTTTTTCACAACACGCTGACCATATAGTTTAAAATAATCATTCAAATTAATAATTTTGATGACCTCTTACCTCCAAATACATGGCACAAAAAACCATGTTCCATGCTGTGACTTTGAAGTGACCTTGACCTTCACATGATCACCTGTTAATTGTTCTATTAGTTGGACACTTTTTGGTTTTTTCCTGGTTATTGTACATGTATGTGGTATAGATGTAAAACAATTGGTACATGTAGTATTACCCTGGAAATTCTCTTTGACCTTGACCTTAGTCCTGACCTTGAGAGGCATTCAGTGTTCAAAAGTTGGTTACATGCACTTATGAATCCTCGTAATATGACATCATGTTTGTTTTGTTTGCAGGTGAAAAGATGGTGGCTGACAAACAAGTTTGTTTTTCTTACAGGTAAGCAGTTGCAGTAGCTGATGAAGCAATCAGTATTGTAAACATGCAGCATGTAGGTTCACAGTACTGTCGAACTACTTTTTAATGAGCTAATTATTGAATTTTTGCTTGCATGTAGGCATATAGCATAGTAACCGTAGAAATCAGAACGGCCAATGCTGAATCTGAACATTTTCTGCAATTTAACTTTTTATATATATTTTTTTTAGAAATTTTACACAAGGGAGAACTACTATTTTGAAATATAAATATGTATTTCGGATTTTAGTATTTATTGTGAGCACATCTTAGTCTCTACAAAAAGATTCTGTGACAATTCTGAAAGGGCTTTGTTAAATATTTAGAGTTGATGTTGAATAACACCCACCCTTTATTTTGTAGTGTATATTGTGTTTTCCATTTTAAGCAAAGGTAGAAAAGATAACCCTTTTCAATTTAAACTTTGATGAAATCCGTTTGCGTCCGTCCTTTAGACTTTTTATGTTTTCCACTTCTAAAAAATCGTTTCAGGGAATGTTCTGATGTTGAAAATGGATGTTCCGTAGGTGGTTCTCTACCTAGTTTGAGCATGAGATGATGAATGCAATATTTTCTTATTTTTTGATGAATATTTTTACTTATCTAATAAAAAAGAGAAGAAAGGTCTCAAAAACCACTTAGCCAATGGCTTTGATATTGCATACAGAGTCACCTGGGGTTATGTAGCTCACATTTTGAACACCATGTAGCGTTGTTTTGTTTTCCTATCTTGTATGAATGTTGTGTGCTAAGGTAATTTTTGTCTTTATGTCCAGAACGGCTAAATATATTGTTCGAACTGTTATGATATAACATGACTCAAGATGATGCACGTTGGCGAAAATAATGAGGATATGATCATTTTTGATGAAGCTATGGGACATTAGACTTTAGGACAATGTGTCGGTAGCATTACAGTTGTGCAGGCATGTAGCATTACAGTGCATGTATTGCAATATTGTCAAAATGGTTTTGTGGAATGCTTTGACTTCAAGACAGTTGTTTCCTAGGTGAGCCTGTACCACCGACGTGAAGAAGATGATGATAATGCATTTTTTCTATTTGATTTTACACATTTTTTTTCGATTTGATTTTGCACAGTTGGTTCTGTAGCAAGTTTGCGAAAAAGATAGCACCGCAAAATCTATGTATATTTCATAATTTTAAGTATTTTTGCAAAAAACCCCAAAACAATGCAAAACAGAACAAAAAATAAAACAAAGCAACCCTCCCCCCCCAGAAAAGAAGAACAAGAAGAAAAAAACCAAGTCTTTTACTCATGAAGTACAGTGTACTTGGCTAATTGCTTCGATATAGAAAACATTGCCACCTGGGGTCATATGTTTTACATTTTGGCCACCAAGTGGCTCTGAGAATTTTACCTCCTTGGCTTTATTGTTGCCATGCCTGTGCGTGCGGAAATACGTCTACTCCCCCCCTCCCGCCCGTTCCCCGTTACTCTTGCGGACCCAATAACTCTTGTAGAAATTGAGCTACTGTCATGAAACCTGTACTGTAGAAGCTTATTATTAGAAAATTGGCTGAGTTCAACATTGAGCGACCTTGACCAAGTTCACTAGGGGGCATTGGATTTTTTTACTTGCGTACAGAATAACTTGTAAAAAATTGGAGCTACCAACAGGAAACTGATACTGTTGGAGCATCTCATTAGAATCTTGATAGGGTTCGACTTTCAGTGATATTGACTTATTATTAAGGTCACCGGGGGTCATTATATTTTTACCCTTGCAATTAAACTGGTCAAGAGGGTCTTCAGGCTGATCCGGTTTTGAACGAAGTGTCAGTAAGTGCTGCCACTATACTGCAGCAACACAGTACATCAATCGCGATATTGTAGAGACTGGTGTATGGAATGCTTTGTTTTAAGGCACATAGATGTTGCTTTGGGTAACATTCATCACATGTGTGAAGGGATTGCCAAGCAAAATAATGTATCTTTTGACGGTGAGTGTTTAGTAGAGTGCAAACCTTTTTCCTCCACAAGTTTTCAATATTGGCTTATATCTTGGTAAGTGTGGGTCTGAGGCCCATGGCCACTACTAAACACTACTAGAAATGTACATATGATGTTGTTGATTTTGAGCTTTAGTGATCATGCAAGGCCAAACAGACACACTGGCTTATGTCTTTGTAATGGTGGATCCTTGCCCATAGTTATTCTTGAACATTACTGGGAATCTTTCTATGGGTTTTCTTTTGGTTTTCTTAATTTTGATTTTTAATGCCCTTCAAAGCTCACACTGACATACTGATTTATACCTTGGTAATAATTAAACCTTCAGTCAACTATTGATAATTACAATGTACTAGTACAGCTCATGCATAGATTAGTTAAGTCTGCACTTGCAGAAGCAGTTTCCAGTCAACAGAGCACAGAATCATCATAATGTTCCTGTTTTATATTTTAATTCCAATATGTATTTTTGAAGTTGTAAATGACCATCCAGACTCTAATTTTGTAACACGTTTAAAGAATTTTTGACAATTTGAGATCAGTCAGCTTGTGTAGTGTCGGCACATGCATAGGTTATTCGGTTTGACAATCAGTGTCGGAACATGTATTCGATGACCTTGAAGTCGTGTGTTGGTAAAACACACTGCATGTACAAATGGTTAAATAGTCTCCTCATACCCGATACTGTAGTTTTGTGGTTTGTGGTATACATGGTTGTCTATCGCAAGCTTACATTTTTTTTTTAATTTTTTTTTTTCACAATGTGGGTAAACCAGAGAAAATATCAAAATGGTCAAGGGTTACACGATTTCACCCCGCGTTTTTCGGAAGTATATACCAAGGTCTTTCAAAATCATAAAAAAAAAATTGACAACAAATGCAGGTTCCGCCCAAATCTTGCATTTATCTGCCGGACTATATCAATTTTGTCCACCACATCGTTAAGTTTGTGGATTCTGTCCACAGAATCCTTAAATTTACTAATTTCATCCACAGAATTGGGCCAGGTTTTGAATCTCGTCCACAAAATCTTAAAGTTTTCTAATTTTCTGCACACAGTCCATTTTTGATAAAATGTTGCGCACAAAATCGAAAAAAAAAATGTCACGTAATCCATACTCTATGCAATTTTGAGCATGGAATTGGAAGACCATTTCACAAAATCCATAGCTCACTCGATTTCGTGCACACAATTGTAAGAGTATAACAGTTTTTGTCACGGAAATCAAAAGATAATACAATTTTGTCAACAGAATCGTTTAGTTTCTGGATTTCGTACACGAAATCATAAAAACTGCATCAGTTTGTCCACGAAATTTTGAAACACACGGAATTGAAAAACTTGAATGATTTTCCCACGTGATTGGTAAAATGTGACGTTCTGAACCCGAGATCCTGGACGTGATCAGAAACTAACAAATCTCGCACATGCTTCTGTATTTTAATTTTGACCGTTTGGCCCGCTTAAATAAATTAAAAAAAAAAAAAAAAGAAATAAAAAAGAAAACAGGCCTATAGGAAAAAAATATACCAAAAATAAAAAAAGGACGAAGGGGGCAACAAACATTCTGAATTTCGTTCAATATTAGTTAGTCAGTAATGCTTTCAAAATGCTCAGCCGTCCGTCGCCTGTCCATTGTTCTCCCACAATTCACATTTTCGACTTTTCCAAAACCGTCAGCCAAATTCACTTCAAACTTGCTGGGGATGTGCCGTGGGTTCGTTTCGATCAAGTTTGTTCAAATAGTCACGCTCAGGCGATTTGTTTTTATTTTTTTATGATTTTTTAGGCTCAGCTGAGCTTAAAGGGTGGTCTTTCGTCCTTCCGTTGTATGTCGCCCGTCTGTCCATAATTCACATTTTCGACTTCTGCCGGAAAGTCAGATTTAGTTCAAACTTGCTGGAAATGTACCTTGGATGAGCCTCTACCAAGTTTGTTCAAATCGTCACGCTCCATGAGATTTACTGTTCACTTGATAACTGGAGATCTGTTTTGAGTTAGGACCTTGATGTTGCACATGTTAGTCTTTTTCTATGAAGGTCATGCTTAGACAGTATATCAGTGACCTTGACCTCATTTCCGGGATCACAGTGCAACAAACATGAATTTTACTCTTGAGTGGTGCTTTAACTTGAAAACTACTGGAACCTTGACCTTCATGTTGCACATGTAAGTGTTCTTCCATGAGGTCATACTTACTCAGTACATGGATGACCTTGATTCTATCCCAGGTTTACAGAGCCACAAGTGTGACGAATCTCTAGGTCAGCTGAGCATGGGCCGTTCTCACAACCCTCTTGTTTTGTTCTCTTTTTGGGGCAAATCTTAAAAAATCTCCAAAACTGCAATTGCTTTGATATCACACAGGAACACTCCTAGGGACTCCTAGTGCTTAATTTGTTCACCTGGTGGAGCCGCAATTTTTTCTTTTAAGTTTCATTCAGCTGAGCTGATGTGGTGTGGTCAGCCAACCGTCACCTGTTTGTCCATGTCCACGATTTACATTTTTGACTTCTCAAAAACCGCTGGCCATATTTACCTCAAACTCGGTGGGAATGTACTTTGGGGTGGGTCCCTACCAAGTGTGTTCAAATGGTCATGCTCCAGTGATTTCGAATTTTTTAATTTTTTGTTTCTTTTTTTGGCCAAATCTTAAAAAAAATTCTGCAAACCCCTTGGCCAATTGCGTAGGGATACTTCTGGGGACCCTGAGAGCTTAATTTGTTCAAGAGGTGGCGTTGTGGTTTTTAAAATATTTTTTATGTAAAAAGTGTGTTTTACTCTTTTCGACTTCTTCGCCAAAACACTCATATTATGCTGAAACTTAGTGGAAATATTCCTTGCAGAAGGGTCAAACAGAGTTCTTCACAAGATGGTGTTGCTGTGAATCCCTGATTTTAAATTTTTTTTCTTTTTTTTTTTTTTTTCAACTGGGGTACTTCCTGGCTATTGCAGACAGTGTTACTGATTCCTATGAAAGTGAATGGGGATTGCAATGATAATTCACATTTTTGACTTCTACTCAAAAAACCACTGTCCACATTCACTTCAAACTTGGTGGCAATGTAGCTTGGGTGAGTCTCTACCAATTTTTTTTTCAAATGGTCATGCTTTAGTGATTTCTGGATTTTTTATAATTTTTCTTTGGAAAATATTAAAAAAAAATGAACATGGGAATTTCTTGTAGTGGAATAATTTTGGCCAGGTTTGGGCCAAACTTGGTAGGGATGTATCCTTGATAAGTGTCTACTTATTTTGTGCAAGTCATGCTCCAGTGATTGTTGGATTCTTTATGATGGACCTTGATGTTGCAAATGTTATTCTTCTTCCACAGTGGTCAGACCTGTTGTGTACATGGGTGACCTTCATCCTATCCCGAGTTCCCAGTACCACAACTGTGATGAAGCAGGGTTAGCTGAGCATGGGCTGCTCAAACTGCCCTGTTGCTCTTTGATTAAACTTGAGGGGATGGATACCGATGAAGCGGGTTTTAATTTTCATTCTGGCGTATTGGGGCATTTTATTTCCTGTGCCAATTAACGTACTGGGACCTCCTGACATTGTAATATACATGAACAAACAACACACTAAAGGATATCAGGCCTATAGAAATTACCACCCGGCAAATTTTCTTCGTGGAAGTAGTGTTGAATGAAACTTATGGAAACTTGTGAACTTTCAAATACGACATATGAAGTTTTTGTATTAAAGAAATATAAGATCCTATTATATTCATTTTCATTATCCGAATTCTTTAAAACTATGATAGCAACGTAAACGACATTGTGTGAAAGTATGAATGTACATATAAACCCTACGCGTCGTATGCTATGTTTTCTGTGGTGTGAAAACTTGGCTGGAGTTTCCTTGCATTTATATAAGCCTAGTGGCAGAGTAAAATGGACACAAGAAATATTTGGAACAGACAGCGTTATGTCATTTTCATTGTTTTTCTTCAGTGTTTCCAACTCGCCCGAGTTTCCCGAAATTCATCTATGTGCTGTCTACCCTCCCGACTCCCGAACTACGCCAAGAATCTCACGGAAATTAACAAAAATGTCATTCAAAAAAAAAAAAAAGTAGTAAATTTTAACAAATCTGCTTTCACAGGGATATTTTCAAGGCAAATTAAGCTGCTGTGTGTCTCGCGGCGTGTTTAGCACTCATGCCACCACTCAAACAAAAATTCAAATACCCTCAAATGGCACGAAAATGCATGTTTTGATGTCTATTTTTGATTTTTTTTTCCAGGGGAGCATGCCCCCGCACCCCTCTAGGACGACTTCGCGGCTTACGCCGCTCGCCATTTCAAAATGTCCCGAAAATATGCCTCCACCAGGTTGGCAACACTGTTTCTGTTGTGATGGCCAAGGATGGCCGACAGGCAGACATCTTAAGCGATTACACCCAGTGCAGTGGCGTTGGAACCGGGGAGGAGGGGGCCGGGAAGGCCCTGGCCCCCCAATAATTTTCCTCCCGAAGTAGGGTGCACCTTCCGTGCACAGTTCATCACTTGACCCCCTCCCCCCCCCCCCAATAGTTCAAATTTTCCTACGCCACTGCAGTGCTCTTTTCATTACCAATCCCCCATCCGTTGCCTGAAGGAGTGTAGCCTTCAACACCTTCCTATGGGCCTATTCGTAAAATTAGAGAAACTTGCTTTTTGAGGGAGACTCGACTTTAAATGATTCTGAATTTTATATCGCTGGAGGTACAAGACCTGCTTCGCAGACATGGGAGAAACAAAGAAACAAACGCATAAATGGGCTTTTCAGCAAATTTTGAAAGTCAGAGTCAGGTTTTAGGCCTACCTCACGGTATGCTAGACCTCACTTAGAAAAGAAACTCCGTCTCATGTTAACGACCGAGCCATCGTCTCTGCCGCGATGACTGGTGGGCCGCGGTGGCCTGTGCAGTAACTGACCCCCGTCTCGGGTCACTGAAGTCACGGGTGGCCACCTCTCACTGCACTTCGGCGATCGCCTGACTGGTAGTCAGGCGATCGCCGCTACAGTGCAGCGAGAGGCTGCCATCCTTAACTGAGGTCAATGGCGAGCGTAATACCGGTCCCAGGAACAAGCTAAAATTTGCAGAACTTCAAATTTCTCCATAAATAAGCATATCTAAGACCTGAAAATTTGCTAGTATAATCCATACTTTAAACAAGGCATAGAGTGCCATGTGTTAATTATAGCCTAGGCCTATACAGTTCGGGATCCGCGTTTTTACTAGCATGGGCTAAGCGGTCTGCGTCCGCGTTTTTAGTCCCAGTGTTTGAGTATGTAGGCCTAGGACTTAGGCCTATTTTATTATTGTTGCGAGACGTTGAGACCGATGCACTCTACAAGTTATTATAGGAACTCACGAAAATGACCATCATAACTATTCTGTGGCTTTGTACGATTTTGTAATTTCATTTGCGATTCGGTGCACACAATATCATTCTTTCCAATATTGTGCACGAAATTGAATAAAATTTACAGGATTTCGTGAACTAAATACCGTTTCCGTCGACAAAAACGAAAAGAGGGCTTGAATTTCGTGATCATAATTTCGGCAAAATTGAAACATTACTCGATTTTGTGGACGAAGTAACAAACTTATAGGCCTACACAAAAGTGAAAACCTTTCTCCATTTTGTGGACGAAATTTTAAAACTATGCGCACAGAAATGAAACAACATGCATTAATGAATTCTGTCAAACTGATTGGATTTGATTAGGCCTATTTTCAGTCCCAATTTCAGCCACAGAATCGTATAAGGGTTACAATTTCGTGAACATTTGTTCAATTCTGTGAGTTCTGTCTCCCGGTGGAAGCCGGGGGACATATTGTTTTAGTGCCGGTTTCTTCCGCTTCTTCTGCTTGTTGTTGTTGTTGTTGTTGTTGTTGTTGTTGTTGTTGTTCAGGTTCTTCAACACTTGGTTTCCGTGTGATAAGTCTTGAAGGACTTGACAGAATTTAATGAAACTTGGTAGGATTATGTATCTAGGCAAGACCTAGGTTGGGATTGTATTTGGATGACCTCGAACGAATTCTCAAGGTCACAGGGTCACTTATGTACAATTGGTTTCCGTTCGATAAGTCATGAAGAACTTGATGGAATATGATGAAACTTGGTAGGAATACATATCTCGGCAAGACCTAGGTTGGGATCGTATTTGGGGGACCTTGACTAAATTCTCAAGGTCACAGGGTCAGTTTTATGAAATAGGTTTTTGTGCTGTAAGTCTTGAAGAACTTGATGGAATTTGATGAAACTTCGTAGGATTATGTATCAAGGTAAGACCAAGGTTGGGATTGTATTTGGGTGACCTTGACCTAATTTTCAAGGTCACAGGGTTATTTATGTGAAATTGGTTTCTCTGCAATAAGTCTTGAAGAACTTGATGAAAATTGCTAGAGTAATGTATCTTGGTGAGAGCTAAAATAGGATTGTAATTTTCAAGCAAATTTGGTCATTTGTAATTTGTTATCACCTGTAACTTATTCAGAGACGTAAGTGTTCCACTGGGAGACATTTGATTTTCTGTTGGAAAATCAGTCTGTTCTAGTTTTAAATTACGTTGAAAAAACTGATAAACTGATTGACAACTTGCTTGACAGAATCGATATGGATTCATTACAGAAATCTGAGTTTATTAAATTTCGTGGACAAAATCGGCACACTTGCAGGACTTTGTGAACAAAATTGATAGGCTTACACAATTTCGTAGACAAAATTGGTAGCTTTATTCGATTTTGTGGACGTAATTTTTAAACGTACCCGATTTCATGGGCGCAATTGATAAACTTATGGATTTCGTGTACAAAGTTGATCAACTTATGAACTGTGTGGACAAAGTTGATATACATAACAACTCTGTGGACGAAATTGTTAGAGTTTACGGATTTCTTCCACGAAATGAATTAAATTAACTACAAAACTGACGTTACACTTGGTACCCCATACTCGTATCACAACACAAAACGGGATACTACCCCACTTTACAGACTTTATACATAAGAAGGTAAAAAAAAAAAAAAAAAAGGTACAAAGTACATGAAATGCATGGGAAACTTATCTGGAACGGATTCTCATATCAAAACACAAAACGGGATATTTTCCTATGTGTAACGGATCGTCGTGACTCACACAAAACAGGATCTTTTTGTACCAGTTTTACGTCATGAAGAATGCACTCAATTTCTGTAAAGTTCAGATTAAACACATATGCAGCCTTGAATTTGAAGTTGGCCCCGCTAGATCGGGAGTCCAGGTGTAGCGCCCCGGCCACATAAGGGTTAACCATGAATACTAAAAACAAGTATGTGGGTGTCAGTATGACTTGATCAGTTACTCACGAAGACCGCTGTGGCTGATTAACAAGTCTTCGGAAACAACAGAACTAGACAAAAACATCATTAATGAACGAGTTTCTTTGAAATTATTAATGACAAATAATATGCTTCATTAAAATTAACAACGCTAATTGAACTTACTCTGAATGAATCAACATTCAATACTCTTTCGGTACGGCGAGTTCCCATCAAGTCAGGAGTAGATTTCTTACTCAGAATAACTAAATCGATCATTTATGTTAGACGACGTCGAACTAGAAAAAGTTTCTAAATATACATATCTTGGCATTGGAATTTCGGCTTCAGGCTCCTTCGATGGCACAATCAAATTATTACGTGATACAGCAAATAAGGCCCTAGCGAGGCTTAAGCATGTGTTTAGAAATGGTAATGTGCGTGTCAAAATGTACCTATTCATGTTTAGTAAAGTTATTTCCCCAATATTGTTATATGCGTCCGAAATTTGGGGAGCTTATGCGATTAGCCCATCCAAGTCAATAATACCTGACAGTGTTTCAGGATATTTCAAATTTGGTATCGAAAGGGTTTATATTGGTTTTCTGAAGTTTTGCCTTGGAGTGAATCGGATAGTATGTAATATGTATAGCTGTCCTTGGTGACCTTGGATGTACCCCCATTTCCCTGGTGATAATGAATATGGTGTGTAAAAATTGGTTTAGGATTGCGAACAGTGAAAAAAAAATCCCTATTATCAGATTCTTATTTTTGCAATATTGAAATGTCATATGAAAATCAAAACCAGTCATTGTGGGTGAAAAGCATCAAAGATATATTGTTTGCAACTGGTTTCCAGGAACTTTGGCATAATCAAGGCAACAGATCTGGCATATTTCCATCCACGTTGTTTATGAACAAACTACTAGAGAAATTTCAGAGACAGTGGAAAGTGGTACGTCACAACAAAATGACAGTGAATGTAAATTAAGAATTTATGTCCAGTACAACAAACATTTAAATTTTGAAATATATCTAGACGTTATAAACAATTTTCATATTCGCAAAAATGTTACTAGGCTCCGTATCAGTGCCCATAATCTACACATTGAAACAGGCAGACATAAGCGTCCCCACAAAACACCAGTAAGCCTCAGGACATGTAGTAACCTCGGTTACATCGAGGATGAAATTCACTTTGCATTTAATTGTAGCCAATTTAGAATACCCCGAAATGTTAAGTTGAAACCAATAGGAGATATATTTGTAGATGTGAAACAAGACAATACGAGAAAATAATTTAATTTCATAATCGAATTACGAGATTAAGGAATTTAGAGGCATTGCCGTGCTGCATATAGACTTTTTTTCTTTTTCTTCTTTCCATATCTTGTTGGCGCTTTGCGCGTTGTACCTGAACTTGGCAAAATGCCACTGTTTTTTTGTTTTGTTTGATGTAGTGCAGTCAATAAAGTTTCATTTCATTTCATTTCATCGTAAGTCAATGTGATTCTGAGATTCACCAGCCAACATTTATCAATAAATGCACTAATATACCTTTGTGAGACAGTGATGCTTTGCAGGTATGGCCTTGCTTTTATTTAAACCGATACTTGATATCACAGATTATCATTATTTGGATTGACGTCACATTAAATGTTCTTTTATAAATAGCTCGAAATTGAACAGTATTTTATATCTGAAAGGGAAAGTACAATTCAAAAAAACTTCTGCATAACAAGTTTGCTGTTCCAATGAAAATTTTGTATGGATACTTTTTGGAAAAACAAATACCGTATTCGAACAATTATTATTATTATTATTATTATTATTATTATTATTATTATTATTATTATTATTATTATTATTATTATTATTATTATTATTATTATTAATTATTATTATTATTATTATTATTATTATTATTATTATTATTATTATTATTAATTATTATTATTATTATTATTATTATTATTAACGTTGCTCCCACCGAGTGGACCATGAGGCCATGGCACTTTTAAAGGGAAATCAATGACAACGTAACAAGGCAGCACGCACAACAAAGACACACAAACAGAACGGAAAATGTTACATAATTTCTTTTTCTTTGAGTTCTGAAATAAAAAAAAATACATTGTAACACACTATAGAGTTTCTATTAACTTTAGGCCAGTTTTGTTGTTGTTGTTCAATACGTGTTGTCTAGTTATTTCAGCTGAACTGGTAAGGCAATACAAGTTCTAAATTCGTCCCATTTCCGATGTTTGTAAAAAAGCGTGGCCAATTACAGATTCGTCACTGATTCTAGATTGAGGAAGCTAAAAAATTTACACCAAATAAGCACCAGACCAGTGGTGAAATTTTGGTGCCCCTGATCTGTTTTTCAAGGTCATTGGGCATTTTAGTAACAGACAATAAATTCAGTATGTTGAGAAAGAATAACACCAACAATACGAAATGTACCACAAACGTTTATTACATGGAAGTTTGATACTGAACAGTGTTCTGACATTTTACTACTTTCTTAAGGTTCCAGATTTTGATAATTAAATTTCAGGATAGCTTTAATTTGATGGTAATCTAATTACGTGTCAGTGGCACATTAGGTCCATGGGCCCATTGTTATACATTTTACGCCACACAATGGAATTTTATAGAATAAGAGTTACACCAACTTTATCTTTAAAACATCGTCAAGCCGGTTTGAAGTGTTTGCCAAAAATATGTTAAAAATGATAAAAATAAAAAATCACGTCAGCATAGCCATATGAATACTCTCAATACAGATTCACCCAGAATACACCCCAACGTAGTGAATAACTTGTTGACCCTTCCACAAGGTATATTTCCACCAAGTTTCAGCGCAATCTGCATGGCAGTTTTAGGGTATCAGTCACAAATAGCGAAAAAACAAACAAACAAACAAACAAACAAACAAACCAAAAAAAAAAAAAAAAAACAAAAAACAAAAAAAAAAAAAAAAAAACAAAAAAAAAAAAAACAAAAACAAAAACAAAAAAAAAAACAAAACAAAAAAAAAACTAGACAAAAATCACAGTTCTAACTGGTGAACAAATTAGATCTAGGTGGCCCCATGCAGTTCCGAAGCGATTGGTTGAGTAGTTTTGGAGGATATATTTGAAAATATTTTTTGGGAAAACATTTTTTAAAAAAATGTAAAAAGTACATAATTGTATTTGTGTCTTTTTGTCCAGAGCCACTTCCTAGTAGTCATTACCCTATTCCGCAGTCCGAACTCTTTACATTCCATAAGCTAACCTGTCACTGTCTTACCTATATACATGGTGAAGTACAATTATCCATATTGCACACGTTCCTCTGTAAAATTTTGACATAGGCTGTGTTAGCCCAAATAAATTAAATGGTCTTCAGCGGGTAACTACTCAGAACAGTTTCGAAGCCTGTAAATAGTACATAAATAACTGGAGTGTCTCTATTCAAATAGACTTAGTAGACGCCCACTTATAAGGTACGTCGCTACCAAGTTTGAAGAGAATCTGGCAAACGGTTTTGCAAAACTGGAAAGTGTGAATTGTAAGCACACGGAAGGATGAACACACAGGCGGGCCCCACCAATCCTATCCTAACTTATCAGTCCGCTGAGGTAAAACCTGCTTGTGTGTTTAAAATAGACAATTTAACAAACAAATGGCATGGTGCGCTTTAATTTCTCGGTCAGGTCTAGATGGTCATTGACATTGATAAGTCGTACCATTGTTTGAGCATGGACCCACTATCTATCAGATAGTAGGTCCATGGTTTGAGCAGTGGCTGATTATGTTGATGCTATAATGGGCAATAAAATCACAGATGCTGATGGATCCAGAGGCAGATTTCTTTGCTCATGTTCATGTTCCATGTCCATTCAGTGTGGTTGCCTTCAGAGCAGACAAATCTCTGTCTTTCTGTTCGCACTTCACCTAGTCTGTACAGCTGCTCAAAAATGTTATTTACAGCAAAGATAATTAATAGAACTGCTGGGGCACATTTCCACCCGAATGATACACCAAATGGCACATTAATTGATAACCACCACATTGACCAGTAGCAATCACTGTTGCCCAGTTTACTGCTGATGCCGACCATGAAAGCCAAGGATGACCAATCAGGGACCGCTTCCACTTCACACAGCAAAACATCACACATGTGGATAGGTGACAGACTGCGTATGATGGAGAATATGTACATGGTACTCTGTCTGTTCAGCAGTCAATCGCCAGAGGCACCGCGATTTGGGCAGCATGTGGCTTACCTTCACCCAATGTTGAGATCCCGCGTACCATGGTACTTTGGGTAATTTCTATTCAGGATGTTAACTCAAGAAAAAGTATTTTGAGTTTGGATCTTGATATTGCACAACATTACAGGATATGACTGCAATTGGGTAACCGTGACCTACTTCTGAGGCTGTGAAGCTACTTTAGTGAATTTTACCTTTCTTTTAATAACTTAAGAGCTTTTTTAGCTAGAATCGTGATGTTGCATGATGGATGACCTCCACAAAAACCCAAGTTGATGCAACTCCTTTTTGGTCTTTATCTAGTTTCCAAGATTGCAGACTACTTGAGTCTGTACTTGCAAGGTCAGTTAAATACTCGACTGTAATCAAGGACCCTACTGTGTAGTCTCCTTGCTGTAATAGACCTTTCATTTGTTCACGAAACATTAATTTCTTATCTGAGGTAGAAAATGTTTTTGAGATTCAAAAGGTTTGACACCTGAGTATATCACTTACTGGCCCAATTCAAATGTGGAGAAAAAAGCTAGCGACCCCATTGGTTTAACATAGGGTGCTAAGAATATGGACTTTTCTAGCAAATATGATGCACAATTACGGAGTTGTGTAACATGACCGTGAAAGCCAAGTTTACGGTTCAGTGTAGAGCAAGAAAAAGTTGGCCTGAAATTGAGATAAGGCCGGGATAAGACATAGAAATGGTGACGCAGAGCATCGAGTATTGAGGTGCCCATATGTTTTAAATGGCTTGCCTCAAACACACGGGGCATCCGTGGCGGCAAGGAGGATAGCCTCTACCCTCCTTGGTGGCAGTCAGCATGTCTCGGCGTGGGGATCATAGACCTCAGATATTGAGTCAGGAAGGATTGTTGGTATGTTAAATTTGAACACACACCCTCCAAAATATACCAAAGGGGGACCGCTCCCTTTTCCCCCGAGCATATACAGATGGGTATGTTTCTAAAAGAAATATTTCAGAGAGCAGCAACATTAATAAAAATAAAAATAAAAATAAAAATCCACTTTTACCATTTATGTTATAGTTATGTCACACTTTTCGTTCGCTATCTTGAATATATTTACACGTAGGTGTGGAATAGTCCCTGAGCCCTGCAGAATTTAAAAGACCCTTTCTTCACTCCTCTCCAAGACTGCATCGCAGCCTGGCTTGTTCTAGCTCGACGCTATGACCGCCCCCTCATTTACTTTTATAAAATTCATTAGCTATTTTGTTCTATAAAGAATGAACTAAGAAAGGGCCTTAAGAAGGACTATGTCAGAGGTTCATCCTGTTCCTGTTTGGGCTTGCCTGCGTAGCGACTGGTTACGGGGCTCCACTTACTCACTGCCCCTCTCACCAAGCAAGAAAAGTCGCTTAGCAGGCAAGTTTGGGCACACTTAAGCATTTTTAATACATCTTTATATGTGCAATAAGGGCATTTATTGAGCTAAACATGGGTATGAAGTGTAGTCTCCCGGATTGAGTATAGATCTGTCCATCGCTGGTCAATACTTATTATACCTTGCAGCAAAAACGCTTTGATGTTCAGTGTTCACGAGAGTCCGATATTTAGATATCGGGTCTCTCTGGGGACCGGTATCTGATTGACGGTCACTTAACTATGCATTCAAAGGTAACACAACAGGCAACGCCCTGAGGCAACTGTGCGTGTGGGCATGTCTTACCAGTATTGTGCGCGGGAGCATAAAAAGTTATAGGATTGCCTCCATTCCCATGGCTGATTTACCACGACGTGGCTCAAGTCAAATGGTCTCGCCTGAAGGTTCGACCATTGCAAGTGAACCTGGCCCAGATAAATAGGCCATAGGACTCCTGGCAAAATGCCGATCCTATAACTATACATCATGAAGTGGACAGGGCGAAAACCATACTCACAAGTTGCATTGAAGCTGTGGAGTTTATAGAATTTTGAAATAGGCTGTGTTAGCCCAAATAATTTAAAGGGTCTTAAGTTAACTACTCAGAACATGTTTTGGAGCCTTTACCCGTACATGTCTCTCTGAGTACCGGCTCCTTGTCTAAGCTAAGTATTCAGCAAATATAACCCGCATAATGATGAAAAAACATATGAACGTGGCAATGCATTAGCTAAATCAGTGAAGCTTTGCTCATAAATACAGAACTTCAAGGTGAATAAAGAATACCTGTCAAACCAAACATAATTTCTAAATTCGTATCATACACGTTCAGATAAGAATAATTTGACTTACCCTTGGACCACTATGTGCCCTTTCTAACTGTATATTGTTTGTTAAATATGGTCAGTCCCTGATATCGATGGTCTGAAAAGGCATTTTTAATGTTGGCATCTCTAGATAGTATGGTAACTTTTAGTGATATACAGAGCAATAAAATTCCATTCAATACTCTGACCGATTTTTTAAACATTATGAAATATTATCCTCTTGACTGATCAGTGTTCCACAGCGCATATCTCGAAAGGCAAAGGCTTCAGAGTGAATCCAAGTGTAGAGTCCTTGGTTGGCTTGGCTTGGCCCTCGGGAACATGGAAAGTATAGCGCTGTAGAAGCATAACAAAGAAGATAAACAGTTGTGTCTTGGCCAGTGAGTCTCCGACGCACATGCGAGGTCCTGGTTGCAGTAAAAGTTCATGAAAAAGAAAGAAAATTGAACTGTTCAAGGCGCAGCTTATAGGCAACGATTGGTAACATATACTTCCTTTTAATGTGGCATTTCCATCATCAAGTTTATATATATATATATATATATATATATATATATATATATATATATATATATATATATATATATATATATATATATATATATACGTACACTGTACTTATGTATGTATGTATGTATGTATGTATGTATGTATGTATTATCATGAGTAATAATAATGATAGTTATTATTATTATTATTATTATTATTATTATTATTATTATTATTATTATTATTATTAATTGTTATTTGTTGCTGGTTCTACCCCTTAAAGTTCACACCAGGGGCAACACGGTCAGGGTATGTCTATGACCCACGATGCGTCAAAAGTGCATATGAGTAATAAGATATATAAAGGCACACACAAAGGGAAAAATCAGTTTACCCAAGAGTTAAGAATCAGGTCGGATCTGACGGGTCACTAAGTAACACGCGCCTGCAACACCATGCTTAAGTGAGAAACGTTTTGCAAATCAGGTCAAACAGGGACCTAACATTATCCCAATAAAAATAGATTTTTTCGCCAAAAAGAAAAAGTTTTATTGTTAGACATGAACCATATACTTGTACTAGACGTGCTCCATACTGTAATCTATCTGTGAATTTTCCAACATAAGTACATATCTTGTATCTCAAGACCCAAACCATGCATGGAAATCCCTTTTAAAAACGGTTTGTTACATTCTAGCCCCAGGTGTGAATCCTAGTCTTTTAGCCGACTAGCAAGTATACTTATCAGGTATCTTACACATGGTAACAATGACCTTACTGCAAACCTTAACATTAAAATCTTTGATGCTGTCCAAAAATTTATTTCTGATTCCAGACGATTCATATTTTGATTACCATGTTGATCCTGTCTATATACGGTTTATGGCTAAGACTATCATTATTTCTTTGGTTACCGAGCTAGTGACATAGTGGATCTTTCTGGATCAATAACTTGTACTCATTCTTTAATCGACATGTCTCTGCTTGTAAGTATTTACTTCATAGCATCCAGGAAAGTGTATTTTCAATAGGCGACATTCATATTTAACTGCAGTCCTGCTCACTTCCTGTGTTGCCGGGGCAACAGACTGATGCTTCCACCATGATCAGGGCAGATTTGTACTATATACTACATAAACATCCATTATTAACACCTTTTTCACCAAAAGTGAGCTCATTTTTAATTAATTAAGGCATCCTTTATGTTTCAAATATTTGTTAAAACATTTTGTTAAGATTATTCTGTGTTCGTGTTAATTATTTTATTGAGAAAGTACTTTTGACCATGCTAAATACATGGATCAGCCCTGATGCAGGTGGCTCCCTCTTTTGCTCAAAAGGTGTTAGATTAGGACCTCATTTAAATATGAATACATCCTATATTATTGTAACAATGAGTGCTACATATTAAGCATCTCGTGAATTGCATTGTCCTGTGTGTGTTGTATATATTCTGCGTGTCTCTCTATGTCTGGAGAGCCTGTATTTTAGTATCTCGATGTATACTTAGTCTATCAGGTGATCCAGAATGAATCAATATGTTTAAATTAAATAAATGCATGTCATGACAGGGAAGTTATGATAGAAACATGTCGACAGATGGCGTTAGTATAGCATTACTGGCTAAGTGACATGTGGAGAATGTTACAAAACTGACATTGAGTTACCATTTTGCTCTCACGAGGGTTCGCTGTTAGTAGGGAAAATCATGAGTGACCGAAGGCAACGAGCAATTTTCCCTCCTAACAGCGATAGCGATTGACATTAAAAAAAACCAACCCAAACCCCCCCAAAACAAATAAAAAATAAAAAAACAAACAAACAAACAAACAAACAAAAAAAAACAACAACAACAACAAAAAAAAAAAAAAAATAACCTCACTCTCCAGCCATGTAATATTTTATTTATTCTATCTTTTATTGGGTATTCATTGCAAAAATATGCCCTAGACCTACTTTTAATGGCGACCTGGCGTGCCATGTGTTTTTGAATTGTTTTTTAACGTTCGTCGTAGTTGTTTCACATCACGTGTGATGTATAATCACACATCCCTTGCGCAAACTTGATTTTCTCTATAATGTTAAAGCACTACATCACTGATGCAGGCGCGTCACAATTTAATTGTAACATTGTTTAAGTCATGTGATCTACAGTGAGATACTACTATTGAATCTAACTCTAGAAAATGATACTTCAACCCCCAAACATACATTGAAATTAATTTTAGCCCCGCTCTTACATATCTACATTTGCTTTGGGGTTAACATTATTGATGAGAGGGGTATCACTGAAATTTACTTAGCTTTCCCACCTAGTCACTTTTTTGTTTTCTGGCTGTTCTCACTGTGGCATATTAAACGCACACCGGAATAAAAGTTTTTACATTCGAACTTTAATATGATGTACAAATGTTAATCATTTGTAAAGGAGTTCCATTTCATGTTTAATACTGTCATCATCTGTTCTGCTTTAACAATATGAACCACCCTTAATTCAAGGAAGTAATTATGTTCAACAAACAGTTAAACAAGGAAACAGGATGAAAATATGACGTGGTCTCCCAATCAAACCTCCGATCAATGGGGTCAAGGATTATTGTTTGTTTACAGGCCTGTACAGGGTATTTATGCTAGCTGCGATGCTAGTTTGACCCATATCATTAAATAAAGAAGTCCCTCTGTACATGTATGTGCAGATCCATCTGTTACACATTATAAAGTATATTGCACTAACTAAGGTAGCACCTTGGACAGAATGAACTATTAGAATGAACTATTTGAAAAATCACATAGGCATGGTCATGTTTTCAAAAAAAAAAAAAAAAAAAAAAAAAAAAAAAAAAAAAAAACCAACCCGGAGGTTGATACAAGAGAGGGAGTCATCATCTGTTCGGAATACGTAATCTTGCATACGCAGAAATGTTTGTAAGTCTCTATTTTCTATTACTGTGTTCGTTTCAATGCTGATGATCGTCACCACTGCCCAGCGACAGCGTCAGACTTTGGCAAGAAATTAATATCCATGCGTCATATTGTGACCTTGATTATATTTGAAACGTTCCTTATTCTCTGAAAGACGCGGCCCTGCTCAACCAACAGGGTGATTCACAAGGAAGCAAGATAAAATTTAATGTTATCTCTGTGTCGAAATAAACTGTAATTAATAATTTCAATGATAATTGTTTGCAGGCCCATTAGTCATATATTGATACATAAACGCAAGGCACCACAATAAGCCAGACGACTTCCTGAAGTTTTAGATTTTATATCATTGCAGAGGTTTAAATCATTGTCCGTAAAAGGGAATATTTAATACTTCCTCTTAAATCTTTTAAAACACTTTGTGCATTAATTGGTTCTACTGTTATCTACTTTATCGATTGAAAGTGTGTTGTCAAAGGGTTAATTAATTAGAAAAATACAATGACAACCGGGCGATTTTTGGCGTTTCCTATCAATGACCGAGACGAAAATGGAAATGTAAAGTGTTCGAGATGAGCTGATTTTCAGGCAGTATTGGGACTAGGAAAACGTACCCAATCCAAAGGGAATGAAAGAGTCTTCTTTGATCAGTGTTCCATCCTCCGACAACCAACGCTCCGGCCTAAACGTATGCGGTTGGCTCCACGCCTGAGGATCCGTATGTAGGGCATAAAAATTGGCAAAGATAATTGTCCTCTCTGGGATATCATATCCTCCTAATTGGACGTGTTGAGCGGCTGCGTGAGGAAGCGATATTGGAACTGAAATAAGCCGGAGATAAAAAGTTGAATCCAGATCTTAACTGTGTGGTACAATATAATCAACTCATTGCAACTAATTCACGAGCCTACAACTAGTTTCAGGCTTCTGGATAGTAACAAGTCATATATTTCTGATAAATGTTATCGGATTCATTAACAGTTGTCTTACAGAAAGGTCAATGCATGCCTTTCTCGTGATATTTGGAAGCTAACCGCAGACATCCCATCGCCTCCTGCAACTTTCCCCACTTCATGATATTCCTGCTAGTTTTTCTATTTTGGCAAATTTCACAAAATAGTAATCCCTTTACTTGATAAATGTTGTGCTCCTGAAATGACTAAAGTGTCTTTTCGATAGAATGCGTACAACAAAAGTTATAAAGAGTTCCATTTTGTAATTGTGAAGCGTCAGGGATGCCCAGAGAAAAACTATCATTATTGTCATGTTTAATTTCAGTCATTTAATGTATCTTTTTGACTTGACACCTGCTATTGGCTGTGCATTGATGAGTATGAGAGTCAATGATTTTATGTTTCATTATAGATATATAAATATATATACATATATATATACATATATATATATATATATATCAATATACATTTACCAATACTTTATTTTAAAATTCCTATATTCATATAGATTTAGCAAAAAGGTCTGAAAATTCCAATATTTTTCCAACAAGGGACTGGGATGCATATTTTTTGGCAATAACTCTATTTTTTTTGCTTTGTTTCAAGCTTGCATGTCGAACTCCCATCTACAGCACTATGTGTAAATACCAAGCTGTATCCGTCTTCTTTCTTTAAAGGATGAATACCGTGCAATAGATAGATGTATTCGTATTGACAGTCTGATGGTAACAAAAAAAAAAAAACAAAACAAAGCAAAACAATAAAAAAAAAAAAAAAAAAAAAAGAAACAAGAGAGCTGTGTGAACAGCCCATGCTCAGCTGACCTACACATTCATCACACTTGCAGCTCTGTGAACTTGGGATAGGATCAAGGTCACCCATGTACTGAATAAGTCTGACCTTTATAGAAGAACACTTACGTGTGCAACATCAAGGTCCCAGTTCAAGCAGTTCTCAAGTTACAGTGGAGAGTAAAATTCATGTATGTTGCGCTGTGACCCCAGAAATGAGGTGAAAGTTACTCATATACTGTCGAAGCATGACCTTCATAGAGAAACATTAACATTTGTAACATCAAGTTCCTAACTCAAAACAGATTTCAAGTTATCAAGTGAACAGTAAATTTTGTGTCAGTTGTTCTATGACCTTCCGAATGAGGTCAAGGTATAAACATCACTGGAGCATGACCATTTGCACAAAATAAGTAGACACTTATTAAAGGTACATCCCTACCAAGTTTGGCACAAATCTGGCCAAAATTATCTAAGTTATAACCATAACAAGAAATTCCCATGTAAAACTTTCCTATTAAAACTTTTAAAAAGATTTTCGAAACAAAAATCACACAAAATAAAAAAATCACTGGAGCGTGACCATTTAAACAAATTTGGTAGAGACCCACCCAACTCAAGGTACATTGCCACCAAGTTTGAGGTCCATCTGACTGACAAGTTTTTCAGAGAAGTCCAAAATGTGAATTAGCATTGGAATGCTCATTGACTTACATACTTTTGATATGGTACTCGCACATAACTACCTCCCTTTAACCATTCTTTTTTAGCATGGGGATTTGGTCGAGTTGTTATGTGCATTTCCCATTTCAGCTAGGCGACTGGTGCCAAAGGTTGCAGGTTCGAGTCCCGCTCACTCCGAACATAAAATATATATTGTGGGCATTTCCTGAATGCTGGTGGATTAAAGTCCCCGATTCTGGAAATGCAACATCAAGGTCCTAATGCCGACTCAGTATTTATACTGCATAACCGTGTTGATATGGCACTCGCACACATCTGCCTCCATTGAACCATTCATTTCAGCTAGGCGACCGGTGCCAAAGGTTGCAGTTTCTGGTCCCGCTCATTCAGAACATAAAATACAGTAATCAATATGGACGGTGCATTCACCGAATTAGTACCCGCATTGAAAAGAATCATTACAAATCTGGAATCCACAGCAGTGCCACCTAGTAACCAACAAAATCCGTCAGCCAGATTCACTTCAAACTTAGTGGGCATGTACCCTTTGTACATTGTGACCATCAAAATAAAAAAAAATCGAGTACAAATCTGGTAGAGACCCACCCAAGGTACATTGCCACCAACCTTCCCATCAGTCTGGCTAATGGTTTGGGAGAAGAAGTCGAAAACGAAATTAGGATTAGAATGATTATTGACTTACATAGTAATCAATAGGAAAAGCGCATTTACCAATAAGTACCCAAATTGAAAAAATTCTTAAAAATCAGGAATCCATAGCAGTGCTACTTAATGAACAACTTTCTTTGACCCTTCCACAAGGAAAATATCCATCATGTTTCAGCTTAATCTGAGCGACGGTTCTGGAGAAGAAGTCAAAAAAAAAAAAAAAAAAAAAAAGCAAAACCACACAAAAAATCACTAAAAATTAGCAAAAAATTGCAGCGCCACGTGGTGAACAAATTAAAAACTAGGAGTCCTAAGAGTGTTTCTGTGTAATGTCAAAGCAATTGGGTGAACGGGTTCGGAGAAAATTTTTTAAGGTTTGCCCCAGAATAAAATCCAAAAATCACTGAAGCGTAACCATTTGAAAAAGCTTGGTAGAGAACCAAAAAGGGTACATCCCCACTAAGTTTGAAGTGAATCTGGCCGACGGTTTCGGAAAAGTCGAAAATGTAAATTAGAGACAGACAACGGATGCACGACATTCCTATAAGCTTAGCTGACTGACAAGTCAGCTGAGCAAAAAATCCAACAAAACAAAAAACAAAAAAAAAAAAATGTCTTAATTTGATTCTCGTTAATTAATTGCGCGCGCGCGCGTGTGTGTGACAAATCGATATAATTCACATATGTCTCCGATAACCAAAGACAGGGTTTTATCCCATACAGGCATTCAGGAGTGAACTACGATTTAGAGTAAACGCGCAAGGACCAATTTTACATTTTTTTTTAAAAAGCAGCAACACTGATGATTCTATGTATTCGGAGATAATCTATGATGTTTTTAAAACTCAAAGGTAGAGCCACTGTCTAGACTACCTCCACTGGGGGAGAAGTCAGAAGACAGCAGACATGAAATTCTCACTTGTGTTGCCCAGACGTTGAGTCTCCCGTATTGTGGCGCTAGTATAAGGAAGACTGAATTGGTCCTTCACGCTTGGAGGCCTGTCATTGCCAAGAACCTGTAAAGTGATAAAGAGTGAAATACACTGATATGTTCCTCCCCGTCTATGTCTATGCGGGGGAGATTTATGTCTATATCGGTGAATTACAAGCCAGATAATTGAAAGGACCGCGTAAAAGCGAGCAAACAGCCGGTCACTGTCTTCATTGGTGCAATTCAACTTTTACCGACTTTAGTTTTCAATATTTTATGAAGATAATGCTTCCCCCCCCCATGTCATTCTTTACTTCGGCTGCTGCCCTTCTAGCAGTTTAGCTTTAAAATCAGCTGAGCTTACTGTTGTACTATAGTTATCTGAACTCATTGGTCCCTCAACAAGTCGCACATTATCCAATTTAAGTTTTGATAATACGGCGGCTCGATCTTCTGCAAAGTTGGTGAAAATTTACCACTGGTATGTGTCTGCCAAGCGCGTGCACACACACGTACACACACACGTTTATGCTCACAGTCGTTAATCTCTTCACGCAAGTTCCATTTAACACAGGAATGGTTTTCTTTTTGTGTTCTAAAGTCGATTTCAATTCATCTCCCAAATTTCGGACATGTACAATTTCAGATTAAGCACAATAATTATGCAAACATTTACAACGACATTCAATGAAATTAGGTAAGCAAAAGGAAAGGTAATTGAGAGTTGAGCAAATATTATACGAATTACAATAATAATTTATTGGTGATTTATAATTCAGTTTGAGGAAAAACATCAAAAGTACATATTAATATAAAATTGTGTACTGAGTTTGGTCTGCTTTTATTTAAGCACTTTCTGCAATATATCCCAAACCTTATATATTTCTTGATGACATTTCTGCTGAACATCCGGATGCGTGACTAGATACAAAAGAGCCCATGTCAAGGTCGTAGAAGTCGTATCAGAGGCCCCGAACATAAGATCCAGAATGAACATCTTCATGCCGTCAGCTGGAATACACAGGGAATACAGACCAATTGTGACTATTTTTCGCGCAGAGCTGAAGTAGTTTTTACGATTGGCGACTCTGTACTCGATGTGTACAGCACCAGGGTTACAAAAATGAAGGGGGAGGTCACGGTATACGCTGGTACAAGCAATAACCTTGGCCTAGTACAAGATAGAATATTACAACATTCTGAAGTGATGGTTGGTAGGAAATACAGGGAATAAAGCAGCTTCAAATATGCAAGTACGCTAAATAAAAATGCCCAGTGCGCTGGTGGAGAAACCCCCTTTAACCCCCTCCCCCCCCAAAAAAAACACTTCTACCCCTGTCACTCATTATTGCAATCTGTTAAGGACGATCAAAATGCCTGATGATATCTGCAAAGGCAATCAAGTTGACCACACTTGGAGACAAGACGGGATAAAGACAGGCTGTATCTACTTTTTGCACGGACGCTTGCGTCCTTGAAATCTGAGGGATATACAAAAAGCTGGTAGCTGATGGCATATTATGAATGAATGAATGAATGAATGAATGAATGAATGAAGGAACAAACAAACAAAACAAGCGGACGACACGACTACATAAGAAGCTTACTGGTAATTTTTGACGGACCAAAGTTGTGCACCAATACATCGGCGTAAGGTCCCACACAGTCAAGATACTTACGCCCAAGGTCATTTCCCGGATCATTTTTGGCCTGTTCCCTTTGGAGACAAAGGTCTATAATGTCTCGGATGTGATTAGGATCGAATGATATCCTGTGTCGATTGGTTTCTTCCACAATGAACTTTGTTAGGTCATCCAAATACTTTTTGCCTTTGTCCACCTGCAGCAAGCAATACGAGCCATGCATATTACTTTCCTCCCAAAATCTCTGACCGGACACTGTCCCCACAGGCAAAAATGAAAATCACTTGCCACTATACTGGCGTGTCGATGGATGCACCAAGGGTGTTACTAACATTTGTAGGAATAAAGAATATTTGTTCCAAATGGATGATGTTTCTTTCTTATATTAAGCTGAGTATGTACTTGCAGAATATGACAGCTATTTATTTTCATGTCGACAGTTTTTGCTAGAGCAACACATTTTGCCCTGTTTGACCCCCCCCCCCCAAAAAAAAAACTGCCCGTACATACGGGTACTTTATTGTTGAGCGATTACGGGCCAAAGCAGCAATGTCATTAGTATAATATGAACATCTTGTATTCATTTGAACACAACATTTATAATAAAACACGGCACGTGTATACTTCTGCTTTCTGTGGATTTGGAGCTATGGCGTTATCCTGAAGTGTCTCGCCCTGATTCTCAGGAAATAAATCATTGTCATGATGAAGAAACGGCAACACTCAAATATCTTGGTAAATTAATTACATTATCCTCCAAAGCCTACATTTCATTACCGTCACTTCAACAAAACGTGAAACGGTCTTTCTGTTGCTAATGGGAACCAAGATCTGTGAAGAATAAGTACAACCTGTTTTGATGAAACAGACCAAGTGTGAAAGTTGGGCATCAATTGACACAACACGTTGCTTTTGGTTTGAACCTATGCAGCTGAATATTGCCATATTTAAAGCATAGCCTACTTGTAGTCATTTCATTAACGTCGATTCACTGTGTGTCCTATGGCCACAAAGGATAGCATGACATATCGAAACAATGGTAAAACGTATGGCATCAAATCCAGTATGCTGCAAGGACTGACTTAAAAAAACTGCCATACTTTTCAGTAGAGATTAAGTCTCGTTGCATCTTTTTCAGTATCAAAACTTTTTTCTTTCTCTTCTTCCCCACCAGACAGTGCACGTGCTCATATTGCAATTTGTATGTAAACATGGATTTTTTTTCAGAAGGTCAGGTACTAAAATTTGAGGCGATGCCTTGACTTTGAAGCATGCAAAATTTTGTGTGGGATTTTTTTTTTGTCGGCAGATCTCAAATCAGAATTGCTAGGTCCATATAAAACCGGCAATGATATTCAACGTTATAAGAATTAACGTTTAAAGTCAAGCTGTTTGTTGGTTCTATCATAAACGCTTGATTCATCTGGTGGTCACATCAGACACAGTTTCTGAGGACCAAATCTGAGTAACTGGTGATAAGCCCAATGCCTCTTAGGCAATGCGTCAAGTAGGCGCCATCAAAGTAAATTCCACGAAAATATGAGGTGCGGATCTAGGTATTTTAAAGCGTCCAAAACATTGATTTTTTGTTCGGGGGAGGGGGGGGGGGTCTTCGAAAATTCAGTTGTAAAATGGTAATTTCTGAGCTATTTTGGGCTAAATTACACATAAATATAATTCGTTTGACTATAAGGAAAGCCTGACAAAAAATCGTCAGTTAAGATGGACATAAAGGGACCTCTCATTGGCCCTCCCTGAATCAGACCCTCAATACAAAATTCATAAATATGCTTCGGTTAGCTCAACAGTTTTTCGTGCAGCTGTGGCCAATAGACTAAATCCTAGCTGATCAGAACACTTTTCTGGTAAGAGGGATCGTATATTTAAAAACTAAACTGTTCACAGATGTTAACCCTTTATAAAACATAAAACATTCCTGCATTGCTAAATATCCAAGTCAACATTTCAGTGCATTTATTTGTTTTTCAAAGGTTACACGTGAAAGTGTTAGTAGTTTCGGTATCGGTAAGTATACTTACCTCTCCACCACCATTGCCGAGACATCTGTCTCTGGGTCGAATGCCAAAGAAATCAAGTCAAGTTCACTCCCTTGATTCTGTAATTCCTCCAGGGACAAGCCCCGCGCCTCTCCTCCTCTCTTGGAACCACACCTTGGTATCCCAACAGGCCTTGGATGCGGACTTTGACATGCTAAAAGCCCTGGGGCGGGGCCCGAGCGGTATCTGTGGTAGCAGAAACAGGTTCCGCCCATGTCACAGAAGCCAATGGGCTCAGCCATTCAAAGCGTGAATGGCGATGAGTCCACTGTGGACGGACCTGCTGACGGATGGATCCGACTGCAGGAGTTCAAATTCTGCCTCAGAGTCAAGGTCCAAAGACTCAAGACTAGTGAGGGAGTTTTAATGACCAAAGCCTTGTCAAACAATGTATCATCAGCGGGCGATGGGACGGCCACCTGTGATCGCAAAACATCTTTCAGCACGCTGGCGGTGCAAGGGGCATCAACGACTTTCGTGAAAGCCATCAAAGCCTCTGTTACTGTCCTCACCCATTTGGCCCACATGGGGCTGGGTGGGTGGGTGGGTAGATGATTCCAGAGCACTCAGTGTGGAGCCTCAGCTTCCACCAACCCAAGAGTCTGCTGGCTGGAGGGCCCCCATCTGGAGGTGCAAAAATTCCTGAGTTTCCGGATGGCTCAAGATAGGAGCCACAGCTGCCATTGACTTAGACATCCGCAGGCAGGAGGGGTGTTACTTGGGTTCAAAGAACTTTGGAGCCCTTAGGATTGCCATTTGCTCTGTCTGAAGAGGAAGGACAGCAGGCAAAATTGGTACTGAAGCCGGAGACTTCACAGGTAGCACTTGGGTTGTTCTTCCTCTTATCTCCATTATGCCTGGACTTACGAACCGAGCTCATGGATCTGGGAGCTTGGGAGGTCTGCCCTGGCTTCGGTGTTCTGGGATGTTCGGACTTACGATCCCAGCATTCAGACGTGAGCACTCGGACTGGCCAGCGTTCCTGGATGCCTGGATGGGAACCCATAGCATCAGCTGGGTCCAAGCCAGCATCTTCAAGACTGAGGAGAGTCCTCAATCAGTGGGCAAAGAGCAGTAGTTATCACCTAGGTGGTGCCAAGCGCTCGAGATAGCCATAAGGATATCACTTGCTAGGCCTACCTGACTAGTAAATATGTCGACCCCCCTCCCAATTCCCCTGAAGCAGTTCTGGATTGGGTGGCAGTGACCACTTGGGAGTGTGAGTGACCCACGTGAGTTCGCTTTCCATCTCCAATGGCAATGCAGGGGGAGAATACAAGCGTCGTCTCCCTACCTAACACAAAATGTACATGTATTCACGAGAACACATATGGTCAAGTTAGGCCCATTAGTGACAACCAAAGCAGTGATCATGATCCCAAGCTGCCATGAAGTGGCTACGTGAGTCCTTCTTCTGCCATTTACCCAATATGGGGAAAGAGAAGTGGTCTCTGGTTCCACACCGACAACACACTGATAAGCAGCAACGCCTGATGCCACTGTCCTCCCTCTGTCTGCAATTTTACCCACCAAAACGCCATCTTGGAAAAAAAGGTTTTAAGCCAATACTTATTTCCACTTTTTCCATGGGCATGCATAAGTCAAACATAAGGATCCTTAACTCTGAGGAGTCCAGAAAGGCTAAGGAAACAAATTCTGCAGATGCTGCCTGGCAGCAACTGCTTGGCAGGCACTGTCCTCTCTTTCTCTGTGATCCTAACCTCGAGGGGCCATCTTGAAAACTTAGGTCTCAAGCTAAATGACCAGCACTACTCCCAATTATTTCAGAGGTATCTGCAGCTCAGAAATCATCTGTATAGGTCTCCAAAGAGTCCCAGACCATTAAGAAAAGATTTTGGGATTGTGCGTGAAGTGCTAAATCAGTGATGGTGAACAAAAGTTCATGGAACTTCCAACTCAAGCGAGCAAGCTAGTAATGGCGCCCAAAAGAGGAAGGATGATGCGGCGAGCATGCACACCAGAAGTCACCATCCGATCCACAGGAACCAATAGATGGCACCACGGGACCGTCACTTTTTGGAATTAAGTGAGTGAACTCAACTCAATTTCTTGGATATTTGACCCAGGTCTTGGCAATGGTGGTCGAGAGGTAATGTTACGTAATTGATCCTTGAATTTTGGAGTAAGATTGTTAGTGATGTCACATTCTGCAACTGGTTGGGCACATTCTCGTTGCCACTGGTAAATGACAATGCATCAGAAAAAGATCTGTAATAACTGTATACATCTTGGTACAAAAGTTCATTACTTGTGCCTGATAGCCACACCTACCCTCGCCTGGCTAGAGACAGAAGGTTGCTTCATACGCAAGTACCTATACCTCCTTTCCCTCATCAAAAGAAAGAAATTCATGCATACAAGCTCGGTCACAACACACAAAATAATGCTATTTTTTCAGTCTGAGTGGGAATACTTATCATTCAGCAAGAAAAATATCATATAAAACAAGAATTATCAAAAAAAGGGGGGGGGATGGACAGAAACAGATTAGCCTTGAAAAACCTTACACCGCCGTATGTCATGCAACTATTTTATGCCAAAAACAGAAATTGCACAGTGTCATAAATCTTGTTTTCCTCTGTACCCTCTGGCTGCACTGAGCACAGCGAAAAGATGACTACCCAAACACAGTACTCCCCAAAATTCATTTGCGAGGGGGAGGGGGTGTTACAAAACAGAACTCCTACCTTTTTTTTGTTGAAAAATCGCATCCAAGGGAAGAAATTGATAGGATCAGCAAATGGAAAGGAAGAGAAGGTGTACTGAAGCATCTCCATTACCCAGTCAAACTTGCAGTCACTGTACTCAAACCTTTGTCAAATAAGCACCAAAGATATCCTTTTAAAGTCAGAATTTTCTTCATTTTGTGCAAATTAAACTCATGTATCAGAACGCATATGTACTGCATCAAGAAAAGGCCAAATGATTTTATAGTCCAGCACAAAAGCAGCTGCTGCTACTAGGTCTGGTTTCAATTCGCCATGAAATTAAAAATGTTCTCTTTTTACAACGCTTAGCAAAATATTGAAACCTTTATTGTAAACCTGCCAAAGTTAACGTCTATTCCATTCACAAACATTTTACTCCTTTCTTTGCAATTACAGGCATATTAGTACTTGAATAAAAGGTCTTTTTTTTACAGGAAACGTAAATCTGGTACCCTTATTGTAATTCACAACAGTTCGTTTTTCAGTGGTTCGACAGATGTCGCAGTTGTCACTGAAAGAGTTAAGCATGCTGAAACCATTATAAGGTCCTACCTGTAACCAAATACCATGGAGAATGTGATGTTGCTGACTGCTTTCTTCAACAACATAGCTGGGTTGAATGGCTCGTTACATTTGTCTGATATAGCTGCTAACAGATAAGTACCTTCGTTTCGCACCCTATCTTCCAAAGTTCTCTTGCCTAGTCCAAAGTCTTTCAACGCCACCAAGGTGAGTTTTCGAGAAGTTTTCCAGGTGTGTCCATTGGAAAATGCAACACCTGTAAACGCGAAGACCTCAAATAAAATTTGTGTGAATACAAAGTAATCAAGCGGAAGGGAACTTTTGTCAGGCATACAGAGTAATCAACTGGGGACCACTTCAGGTGATGCACTGAACATGGGTCGGTCACACCTATCCCACAGGAAAAAAGAATGAAACACAGGAAGGAGACCAGATTCATGTGTGAAAGCAGGGTCATTCGTTTCCTGTGACCACTTCCTTATTTTTTTCTCAACCTTAAGACAGAATATATTTACAACTTATAAGACTCCAGCATAGCTAAGGTACCCATATGTTTTTAATCTTAAACTAATAAACTGCATGATGCTGACATCTGTTATTTCTAAAATATGTCAAATTGCTGCACAAAACCACAAATTCATCTACTCTTGGAGACGTCCATCCATCAGGTTTTTTTGTATCACATGATTAATTAGGCACGAGTTTATTTGATCATAAACTAAAATATATTATAATATCAGCAAATCACTTCCCGTCATATTTATTTATATGATTAAATCAGACCGGAAGTGATTTGGTGAAAAAAGAAATCATTTGATCATATCATAAAATTGTTTCCGCCGAGTTCCCAACAAGAATTGGCGGTCCATGTGGAACTTCTTGCCTTCGAAGAGTCCTTCCCCCAGGTTGTTTTGCCCCCCCCCCCCCCAAAAAAAAAATTGATGTAAAAAATGAATGCGATAATGTAATGCTGATGTGCAGCAGGCGCAGAGTTTTTAAAGCCGGCATACTATTGCCCGGCAGGAAAGGTCTTGGTTGTAGTTGGGAACAGTTATTTTTTATTACCACCAGACTGCTCTCCAGTCATTGGTAAAAACCGCAAGATGATGCCCATCTTCTGAGTATTCTACATCACAGCAGAACTCAACAAACAATGACAACAATGATATAACTTTAACAATAACAATATATTAAAAATAAAAAATCAGAACGAATTAGGTAAATGAAATTATACACTTAGCTAGGTATTTCAATGATAAACAGTCCGTAGGTAAATCCCTGATGAGAAATTATCCACAGGTACTGTCCCACAGTTCCAAGTTCTATGGCAGGTGCCAAATAGTCTGGTAAAAATCTCACAGAGGTATGGTTTGTTCCAATGTGGTACTCCAAGGTGTGGTGCTGATCCAAATCCCACAGAAGTGCAGTTTGGTTGCAATGTGGTACAATTAACACCAAATATACCAGTTCACTCAAAGACACTGTCCACACATGACATGCACAATGTATAAATGAGTATCTCATCAGCAATAACAATGGCTCACAGTCCCATTGGCTTGAAGTCACACAGCTTCTGTCAGGTCTCTGAGTTCTCCTCTCTCTCTCTCTCAGTTATTAAAGAACTGCTTTACACATATCTAGACTTATAAATCTCACCATTATTCCAGAGGTTTCCTATTAGTCACACACCATACCTCTCTCTGATCTTTCTAGATCAGCTCCGAAATGTGTACAGACAATACAATATAATGAGTCATTTGAATGTAGATCAACACTTTGTTCCAAAGCTGCCTGAGAATCACCCCACGAAGCAGGCTAACTTTATGACCTGGTGCACACTCAATGAGTACAGTGACCTCTCCAATTCAAAACAAACTGGCATACCCACATCCATTACATCTGGTACACTGTAAACCAGATCTACTGCCTGTGGGAGAGCATCCATGTACACTTCATGGTAAGGTGCTACCCAGGATTAGCTATTTTGGTAAGGTCATAATTGCTCCCTCCTAAGATGGCGCTGTATGTACTTAACAACTAGAACCTGGCCTTTCTCTACCAGGCAACAGCTTGTTTCCCTACCAGCGCTGCGCTTGTGGCACATCTATATTACATGATGACTTCCAATTTTAACCACGATTTTGGGACCAAAAACTGAGAGAAAGCCTTTACCAAGATTTTGGCGTTCCATATGGATCGCCACTTCTTGTCCGGCTGGAACTCAGCAGAAGAAATTATATTAGAAAGTTTGCCCCAAATAATTTACAGTTTTTAGACTTGTCTGTTTTGCTACTTAACTTTATCTTGATTATAGAAAATGGCAAGATGGGCTTTCAAAATTACTTTTAAAACCTAAAACAATCATGAATAATGAGATGAATAGTGAAAACGGTTCAGCGTTAGTCTCGAGCACTGACTTTGGAATATATTTTAACGGACATTGTAACTGTCTATTCTGCAAGTCAAATTTCACTTAGAACAAAGAATTTCACAGTAACGTTACTAACAAAAGTTTCAAATTGAGAAACCACCGATCGGAAAATATGGTGGTATCTTGTGAATCTTCCAATATCATTTGTTTGATATCCTACATCAAGTGTAAATCAAAATACATGTATGTGGGGCTAACTACTCAATCAGTTGAAAAGAGATTTACTGGTCATAAAACTACAATTAAAAATCACAAGTTAAACACTTTTTTGTGTAACCATTTCAATTCTGCGGAACATTCACATTTGGATTGCCGAATACAAATTTTTGATTACATAGAGCCAATTTTTTAAGACCAAGACAATTATGTTAACACAAGGAAATTATTACAAATGGAAGATTTTTAGATCAAAACCCTTAATTCAGCTTTTCCTTATCGACTCAATGACAGAATTTTAGGCTTGGGTGATGTTAGGAATTTGGACTTTGCAAATCTTGACTGCAGTCACACACCTTTTCATAATAATCATGCTGGTATTGAAAGAAGAAGAAGTCACAGAAAATCACGGAAAAACAGGAAATGTAGGAATGTGGATACAAAAGACCTTGTCCAAAATTTATTACAGGCTTTTTCCAATGGCATTGATCAATTACATACAGCTCTTAAAGCTCTATCATTTCCAGACATAACAAAAATCAATGAATGTTTGTGTCTTGTTAATTCAGAACACACATTTCCGCAAAATTTTTGTGAAATTGTGTACACTTACACAACAACTATTCGGAAACCAGATTCAAATAAGACAAAAATTAGATCAAATGTTTTGCAGCATTCCTTCCAAACATAAAATTATTGGTTCACTAAACATTCAGTCCCTTTTCAAATTGAAATTTGTTCGTAACATGATTCCCAAGGAGTGCAAAATAAAACATCCCCCAGCCTCATTTCCTATAAATATGGCAACAATATTGGACAAAGTATCATGAATTACAAGAAATTTCTGGCTTCAATTACTTTTGAAGATATCGCAGCGGATCAAAATTGTGACTGTATGTCTAACAGTAAATATTCTAATTTTGTTGATACATACCACAAACATGTATTTACAGGTAATTTAGATATTATACAAAATTCAAGTTTAAAAGAAATTATGAAAAAAGGTAAAAAATTTCGGATATGTCCCACGTTGAACATAGACAGTATTTTAGAATACATGTGATGCATTTGATTCCTACTGTATGAAATGGGCAAAGAAAGAAAAAAAAAAGATTTTCAGGAATTTGAGGGATGGTTATCAAACTTTAGTCTTTAGAAATAGAATTTATCGTAACAAATCCCACATTAAGAATTTCAATACGGTTGATCTAAAACAACCTGAAGTTTCAAAAGCATTCAAAGAATTACAAGAAAGATTTGTAGTGACTAACATAGATAAAGCAGGGAACAATTTTGGGATCATCTGCAAAAAATATTATCTGGATGTTTTGAAAAAAGAACTCGGTATAAACAATGTTTCAGACATAAGAGGAAATGACGTATACAAATTGCACAAACACTCCATTGATAATTTGATAGATACACATAAAGATGAGATGAAAAGGAATTTCTGAAGAGGACTCCTCTATTCCACTTTTGTTCTGGATACCCAAATTACATAAAAATCCTTTTAAATCTAGATTCATAGCCGTTGCTGCAAAATGTACAACAAAACAATTATCAAAACAAGTAACATTGTGTTTGACTGCAATTAGGAATCATTTTCGTTAATACTGTAATGCAATTTCTAGAAACTGTGAAATAAATCGTTTTTGGAGCATTAGCAATCCTTCCGAGTTTGTATCTAAAATCAAAGATGTAAAAGCAAAAAAAATATCATTTTTTTTCTACACTGCACACAAATCTACCCATAGATGAAGTCAAAAGTTCATTTTCAGAATTAATAAGCAAAATGTTTAAACATAATGGTAAACCATACATAAATATTAATTCATATACCAAGAAAGCATATTGGTCACACAATAAATATTCAAAAAGTAACGTTAAATCTTACACTGTTGAAACTTTGATAGATGCTATAAAGATTTTTTTGGATAATACTTTTGTTCAATGCGGACCATTGGTTTTTTAACAGATATAAGGCATTCCAATGGGTAGCAACTGGTCCCCTTTACTGGCAGATTTGTATTTAACCTGGCTTGAATTTAAGTATTTGGATAAAATGATGAAAAAGGACTTTCAAATGGCTACAAATTATCGAACAACGCAAGATATATTGATGACATTGCTTGCGTAAATGTACAAAATTTCAGTGAAATTGCAAAAGAAACTTACCCAAAAGATATCTCTTTGGAGGGTAACAATTCAGATGGTTTCAGAGATGTGTTTTTGCACTTGGATATTCAGGTCACTTATGACAGGTTTTGTATTAAAGTCTGTCACAAAATAGATGAGTTTAACTTTGAAGTAGTTAATTATCCTTTTCCGGGCAGTAATATTTCGAATACTGTTGGATATAATACGTTTTTGTCACGGATTTTGAGATTTGGTCGTATTTTGTTATAAATTTCAGGACTTTGCATCTAGAACCAAATTTATTTGCAATAAACTTGAGTCAAGAGGATTCAAAGATGTACTTTTGATCAAATATTTCTACAAATTTTGCTGTAAATATCCCGAGATGGTTAGAAAGTTTGGCTTCAATAATTTTAGAGATTTTAGACTTGCCTGTTTTGCAACTTAATTTTAACTTTTGGCATCATTCTGTTTTAATGTTCACCCATCAGACATTTTAGGCTAGCTTGTTTTCTGTTAGGTTAAACCCCCAGGGGCTATCGGTAGCAAGTAACGGCCTACGACAGTTACAAGCTTGCCTAATTCTACTTGATATGTGGTTAATACTTTCATTGCATTCTCTTGACTTAAATACAAATGACTTTCATTCTTTTCTACTTGCCCTATAGTTTTACTGTTAATATCCAAAGCTTATTAGAAAGTTTGGCCACAATAATTTAGTTTTTAGACTTGTCTGTTTTGCTACTTAACTTTATCTTTTGGCATCTTTCTGTTTTAATATTCACTTTAAACACATTTTAGGCTTATATGTTTTCTGTCAGGTTAAACCCCCTAGGGCTATCGGTAGCAAGCAGCGGCCTAGGACAGTTACATGAGTACCTAATTGTACTTAAAATCCTGTTAAGAAAAATTGTTTTGATAACATGTTTTTGGCATAAATGCCATTGACTTTGATTCTTTTCTGACATGCCTAAATGCACATTTACTCAATATTAAAAAAATACTCAAAATTGACAGTATTTTCTCAAATGTCACAAACCTGACACATTACGTTGATACATTGACTCGGGGTTGGCAGTGAAATAGAGCTTAATTGTTTGAGGAGTAGGTGTCATCATGGAGTTTTTTTTTACGTCTCTGGTGCAGGATGTACATTGTTGCAGCCCTTGTTAGGATTTCCCTTGGTTTATACAGGTAGTCTAGCTGCAGCTGTTTATTTTAGAATCAGTGGGACTGAATATGATTCCCCAGCTTGGTTCCACTTCAGTTATACACTAGTGGATGGTTTAACTAGTATAAGCTGTCCAGCTAGAAAGGGTACATATCGGTTCAGGGGTAACTCAAATTGTTCTTATCTGAACCTGTACTATACAAATTTAGTAATTATGGTTTGATTGACAGGTATTCCTCTTTCATAATGAAGCTCTACATTTAAAAGCAAAACTTTACGTATTTAGCTAATTTTTCATTTGCCACGTTCATATATATTCATTATTATGTGGGTTGTCTTTGCTGAATATTTAGCTTAGACAAGGAGCCGCTACTCAGAGAGACATGTACGGGTAAAAGGCTCCGAAACATGTTGAGTAGTCACCCGCTTTAATTTATCTGGGCTAATACAGCCTATGTCAAAATTTTACAGAGGAACGTGTATTGTCCATATTGCACACGTTCCTCTGTAAAATTTTGACATAGGTTAGACAGGGACAGGTTAGCTTATGCAGAGTAAAGAGTTCGGACTGCTGAATACGGTAATGACTGCTACGAAGTGGTTTTGGACAAAAAGACACAAATACAATTATGTGAAGGAACAATTTGTCATATCATGAAATCACTTCCGGTCCGATTCAATCATATCATTACATGCAAACGCAGGTCAATTCATGGTATTTATCATATCACCGGTCACTTCTGGCCCGATTGAATCATATAATTAAATGTCAAATGACATGGTTAAATCGGACCGTGAGTAATTTGATGGTATATACAGTTATATGATCACCCCCTAAATAGTCCCGGTAATAGGCAGTATGAATAATATTGATGCCAGAAATATTTAAATATATGTTTAAATCAGCTTTATCATATAATCAAATTCATTTTAACAAATGGTCAAATATTGTCTATTTGAGCGTATCATTTAATCCATTTAACCCTGTCCCGCTCAGATCGCCCAAAAGCGGCCGGATGTAAATTGCCTTTTGCCAGTTTTTTGCATAAAATTGTCATTACTAGAAAAAATGTTGCTAAAATTTGTATGTAAGACCATTCATGATGTCACGCCCTGGGTTAATAGGTTTCCTTGGAGTGAGTTGGGCGTACCGCGCAAAGAAAAGCAACTGACTAAGTCGATGTTTGATCAGGAATGGGTTAAAGATATGACTAAATACAATTTTATAACGCTATGTCGAAATGGATTGTCATTCAGATATAATCGTTTAAGGATATCTTCGAATGCATTTTCATACGATAAATTATTTTACCGTATTAAAAATTACATGTAATGATTCGATAAAATAGGTTTAATGTGTCAAAACAAGAAATGGCGTTCATATGTATATATACACTCAAATGATATGTAATGCTTTCCATGGTTCAAAATGTTGATATATATATATATATATATACATATATCCTTTATTTCGCACTCGTAGTACATACAATTGACGTTAAAAAAAAAAAAGAAAAAAAAATCTACAAGTCAGTCAATGGTTGCTGTATGACTATTACGTTAATTAGGTCATGGAGGTTTAAACCCATTATATTATACAAACATAAACTACTGATCGATCCTGATGCATGCACATATGTCACATTATCACTCTGTCATTCATTTGTACACATCCACAGTTATAGGCTTTCTGGTGAGAGGTCACAGCGTCGCAAACTCTACACAAAGGCGTTGGTATCGCCGACCTTCCAGGGCGTCCTTCCCAGACACCTGCCCCCCCCCCCCCTTGGGAAATAGTTATAAGGTCTCATACTATATCAGTTCTCCTGTATCACAAGGACTAGTTGAGTATTATTTGTGACCAGGGATGTGGAATGAGATTGCAGATACCTGTTTTATCACATATATGTTGAAAAATAATAATAATAAAATAAATTAGATAAAAACAAAATGATGTAAAATGGAATTAAAAAAAAACTTTTAGACGCATTATGGAATTAACCATGGTATCTTGTTCTGATGGTACTACCCTTGTACAGGCATAACCCTTGTGAAATACTGTAAACTTTGACATGATATATGGATAGTCAACATACAAATGCTTATCTTGTCGCTGTCAGATGGTATACATAGTATGACTCTTCAAGGTAACAACATACACATTGATGCAGCCACCCTCCAGGCACAACATGCAGATGGGTTAGTGCTGCCCGTGCTAGCCACCTACCTTAAAACGTCTCTGCTTGAGGCAACAGCGGTTGCTGGCACGCTATGAGTGCTAAAACGTGCCAGTGCTCATAATGGAAGGTCACCCACATTTGAACTTACTGCGGGCCTTACAGTGTTAATAATCTCCAATCTGTAAGACCTAGCTCAAAAACTTCCTAGATTATCAGCAAGAGACCAAATACACAAAACTTTGCCTGTGAAGGGGGTCAAAGTCACCAATTTTCAAACTGTACCAATGCCTTGCAATGGTGCGTAAGCATGTGCAACTTGGAACTACTTGCTGAAAAACTACTTCAATTGTGATCCGGACACCAAATTATGAAAGGATCACCCCGTGACCTTGAAAAAAAGATCAAGGTCACCCATGTTCGAATTTAACCTAAGTCTTCAGTGGCGCATACTCAGGTGCAACATGGAAGCCCAACAGCACAAAGTTTTTAATTTTTACCCGGAAAGCATTCGGACGGATGCACACACCCTATGACTTTCAAAATGATGGGTCAAGGTCAACCATGTTCGAATGAGTTTAGGCCTTACAGTTGTATATAATCGTGTCCAATTTAGAAACCTAGAAAATGTCTTGAATTATAATTCAGAAGCCAAATACATAAAAAATACCCTGTGCCCTTGAAAATCGGGTTTTGGTCACCCATGTTCGAACTTACACAATGCAGTAATGCAAAATCATGTGCAATTTGCATGTCCTGCAACAAAAACCTTTAGAGCCATTGTCCGAAAAGCATGGAATCCGGTGGAAGCACAGATGAACGGATAGACGAATAGACGATCACAATAGAGCACATTTGCCTTTCAGGCGGTGTACTTTGAAGATGTTGCGATAACAAGGTCACAGTGACCACGCAATAGATCACGGTAACCTGAAAATGTTGTCTGTAATGCATCTCTATACTCTAAATTTGAAAAGAATCCAATGGGGGCACTGTAAAAGTAACTTAAACTGACTGTAAATATATCCACATAACAGGTCACATTGACCACACAACAGGTCACAGTGACCTGAACAATTTTGTACCAAATTGCAGAAGAATCCATTCGGCCAGTATGAACATGTTGCGGAAACGAAGTCAATTTGATTGTAAATATGTCACATTAACCGTAACAATGGGTCAAAAGTCTAATCACTGATCTTTGTCTTAGACTGCATCTGGGTGCCAATTTTGACAAAAATCCGTCCATGTACTTAGACAACATTATGGTGACAAAGTTAATGGCAAATAGGTCACAGTGACATGAAAATCTGTACCTCTGTTATGAATTTGAGAAAATCCCTTTAGGCCTTTTGAATATATCGCGGTAACAGAGGTTGGTGTGAACGTATGGACAGTGGGTCAATCAGAAAACATACAGCCTCCCCCATATGAGGACAAAAATCCATTTTTGATCCTTATATGTTACCGGTGATCTCATAATACGGCAAAAGAGTTTTTGAGATAACTACTTCAAGAAATGACCATAAATGTTCAAAATTTATCATTTTACGTTGTCATCAATTAAAATAAATATCATCATCATCATCATCATCATCATCATCATCATCATCATCATCATCATCATCATCATCATAAACCAAAATTATAATACGACTCTGCATACATACTAGGACTTTCAAATCACATACCCATTAGAGGGTAAAAATATACATGCGTTGATTTTCATTAAAGTCAATGTCCCAGTTTTTATTGGAACTTACCTTTCTGTTTGGTCAATAACTGTAGCAAATACAGCCAGTTAGGTCGGTCAGACGTAATATCTCCCTTCTTAGCAAATGCTTCTTTAACGATGTCTATACCGTTTAGGAAAACCGCCTTCTGGCTTCCAAAGCTCAGAGTAAATATTTCTCCATATATTTTGGCTAAATCAGTCATGACCAGGTGCATTTTTGTAGGATTTTTTGCGAGTAATGGTAGGTTGCCTAATAATGGCCATGGTCGGGGTCCGGGTGGCAGTTTATATCGTCTTTTCACCATTGAATGTACGATAAACGCGATTAGAAACGTCAACACAAGCAGCGGCACATGTTCGACTGTTATCATTGACCTATTAGGCATCATTGTAACTAGTGAGCGTACGATGACCGTTATTAGAACTGCAACCAGGAGCAGCGGCACATGTTCGACTGTTAATATTGACATCAATGTCTTTGACGTAACAAGCTGCCCACGCTTCAGTTTGAAGACCAACAGTGCGCTCTAGCGGGCATCGTCGAAAGTTGATCCACTAGATCCTTGAGATTGTGCTACATGCTGGTCCATAAGTAAAAAGACAAATCACATTATTAATTGTGGCTTTCTATAAGCATTAGTTATGTAAATGCCAATTTTTGTGCATAGTTCACCACGAATATTTGGCTACAAACACTGACACTTTGTCAAAGCAGTTAACCTCAAATGCTTTTAGAACACACAAATTTAGCCCACAAAAGAAAACCAGAGTACACAAGAAATCAGGGAGGAAGCGAGTGGGGCTGAAGATTATGTGAAGCGACATAGGTTTGTTTCCTAAAAGTCTGTCATGAGCTTCAAAAACGCGTATTATGAAGCGCACATTGATATTACGCAAAGTAAGGCTACGAAATCGGCACAGAATATGGAAAATAGCAACCTCTGTTTGAAATTCAAATAGGTCAACGATACTGTAGAGTACATTCGCAGACCATCTTCATCATTAGTATAGGTTTCATATCCTTAATCCAGCACAAAACTAAGATCAAACGGATATAAGAAGAAAACAAGAGGACTATGACAGGCATGTGCTCAGTGACCTTGCACGCACAAATTGAAGTGGTCTGTGACTTGGAATTAAGTTAAAGTCACTTTTCTTAAAGACTACAGGCATAAATACCAAAGCCCAGCTCAATATTGGGAGTAGTGGCTATAATAAGTCTTACCTCAAATAATTTTCAAACTATCAAGTGAGCAGTAAAATTAATCAAAGCGACCACGTGACCTTGGGAATGAAGTCAATGTCTCCCCTGTACTTAATGAATCTTGTAGAGGACCATCAGCATCAAAGTCCCAGCTAAAATAGTTCTCAACTTATCAGGTCAATAGCCCTGTGACTTTGGGAATGATGCCACAGTCAAACATGTACTGCGCAACTTTTGCTCTCATGCCCACATGTGTTTTTATACAATTTAAAAGCAATGACCGAGCGGTTTGAAATAAAGATTTTAAAAAAATTGCCCCCCCCCCAAAAAAGCAAAAAGTCCCTTGAGCAGGACCATTCGATTAAATTTGGTAGAGACCCACCAACGGTACATTCCCTCCAAGTTTGAAGTGGCTCTGACTGACTGTTTTGGAAAAGAATTTTTGAAAATGTGAATTATCACTGGAATCACCATTGGCTTACATAGTAATCAATAGGAATGTATGTATTAATCGAGTTGTGGATATGGTCCCCGCCGATTTCAATCTTCCAGAGGCACACCATCCGTTTTGTGTGTTTTTTGTTTTGTTTTTTGTTTTTTGTTTTTGTTTTTGTTTTTGTTTTTTGTTTTTGTTTTTTGTTTTTCTCGTGGAACTGCGTCAAACTGTCAGTGTGCATTTTTGGATCTGAAATTTTTGTTTGATTAAAAGTAGCAATTGGCACGTTTTCGGCACAATGCCCTAAAGTACAAGGCTTTTCGCACGGTCTTAAACAATGTGGGCTAGCCTTCAGACTCATTTATCATTGTTACTTTTTATTTCAATCTGATAAATGATTGGACACATTTGAAGCAGGGGGCATTTTAGGTGCAATATGTGCAATGAATGTAACATATTATAGGTTGTATGCTGCTTTCTCAGACCAACGGGTCGCTGTTTCACATTTTGTTGCAAACAGATTAAAAATATAAACATATTGGCTTGAACATGTTTGCATGTCTTCTGTGAAACGGTTAGTTTTATTTCGTTATCCTTTTCCTTGACCTGCTGCACATGACATAACATTCTGCCTGCATATTACAGCGGCTTCGGACCATAGCATGAGGTAAGTATTAGTACAATATTCGACAAATCAGCTGCGACATGGAGTCATCACGCATTCTAATTTCTATGCCAGCTTTCTAGCTTTGCTGTCCATAATATTATTGTATGTTCCAATATCTGCATATCCATATAGCTCGTGACATGGCATATTTTACACTTACTTGATCATGTAGGCCTACATGCTGCAGATGAAATAAATAGGACGAACATAATTTTAACGTTTTTGTTGTAAATCATCAAAGCATTGTCGAGTGAACAGATAAGTGTCTTGTGGCCAACAGAGCATTGTCGCGTGACAAAATAAAGCACATGAACACGGCCGAAGGGGGTGGGGGGTCCAAATTTTGTGCCCTACCTGCAGCGAAATTGAACGACACGAGATACACAAAAACTATTTGCGACTTATATTTCCAAAGGTATTTTCTCCACTTCACGTGCAACGCCTTTTTGCGATTGCATTGGCACACCAGCTATTACGTTTCCATCTTCATCTTTTCCGGTCATGAGCTACCAAACCATTCAGGACGCTTATATATCCCGACGCTTATGGCAGTGAAATATGGAGGGTATTCCTACTTAAAGGTTTGAATATATATATTAACATCAATTTCAACGAGCTGTGTAATAGAGCCACTCCAGGAAGCGTCCAAAATAAATTTGGTAAATATGTACTCGGTATCCACAGAAAAGCAGCTAATATTGCAGTAAAAGCCGAACTTGGTAGTTACCCTTTGTTGATACAGTTTGTGGTGCTGTAAAATATTAGTTACATCTACAAAACAGTAACACTGAAACTCTAAGATTTAAATGTTTGTTAGAAAATTATGAATTGTGTAGAAATGATAAGAGCTGCTGGATAAAAGATGTGAAAGACATTCTAAAATATGCTGGGCTGCACGAAGTGTGAAAAATGTAGGAGGTGTAGCTCCTCAGACAGTTTACAGCAAACTAGGGCAGCACTTGTACAATATCTATGAATTGAAGTGGTTAGAGCAAATTAATACTTAAGATAATAGTACACACAAATTGTTTACATATCGCAAATTTAAACAAGATTTTAGCATGGAAAGTTATCTCTTGTGTAACATTCCAGTCAATAAACGCAATAATTTCACTAAACTTCGTGTAAGTGCCCACACTTTGGAAATTGAAACGGGGAGATACACAAGACTGTACTATGGGTCATACCTAACTTTGAAACAATAGTATTAGTTTGTATATACATGTATGGTTTACCCTGATATGGTGGGTAAAATGGTTGGTACCACGGACAACCTGTTATTAGGGAGGGTCGACAGTTCAACATGTGCATGTAACTCCTCATGTCTCCATATGGAACACTGGGTGCGTAGGTTAGACTGATAGACCTCGTTATAGGCCTGTTAAAACATGTACATATAAATTATTTGCATGTAGGTAGATTAGTCCATGACTACACTGCATGCATTGTACGGTTCATGTCAATAAAGTTTATATTTCATGAAAACGGAAGATAAATAAACCAAGTAGTTGTACAAAACAGTCGTCGGCGACTGTAATATAAGTGTGTAGTGCACCGTATGCTTGAAAACGCACTGAAACTTCATTCAACATGGAGAATAACAGATAAGGAACACATACATGTATGATTTTGCAATGTTCAAGCAAGGAAGGTAGTTCTACCCTCCTTGGTTCAAGCAATGAATATGTGGCATTAGTAACATTGGTCCTGGGATACTGACCTTGTGGTATTACCAGACAAGCAGCAGCGGTGCTTTCGCACTCACAACATTTTCATACGCCTGAGGTATAGAACGAATTTTTGACCTGCCTGTGCACCCACGTGCCAAGTCTTCCTTGCCACGATTCACTGAGCACGATAATGATATTCTGTGGCATTCCGCTTCTCTGCCGCGGTCCTGACTAGATCAGCAGCTTGTCAGGTGGCCTTTAGTAAAAAAAAAAAAGAAAGTCCTATCCCACTGTCGCAACTTTGCGCTTGGCATGCCCACAGCCCCTGCTGATGATGCCACCTGGTCATGGGAGCCCTAATAAGGGCTACCTTCTCTTGCTAAGTTTGCCCTCTATTGTCTTCAGTGACTTATCCTAAGATATTATTCCTACTCTCCCAGCACTGCACCAAGAAGCCTTTCACTGACTCTAAACCAACTCTACTTCCTGGAAAATCGCCCTTCAATCCTAGTATCCATGCTAACCTATCATTTTCTGCTAGGTCCCTTACTTGCTCAAAGCATTTACACTGCCCATCTCTTTTTCTCCATTGTACAAACAGCTGGTCACTAAGTGATCTATAACCTGTACACCATGTCATCATATGATCAATGGTCTCATCCACGTCCTCCCTACACACCCTACACTTCCCATCACTTCCATTCGTCCACTTCTGTTTCCTCTTCTCCAGATTGATCACTCCTGCTCTGCCCTGAAATAACAGTCTAGAACCCTTGCTACCATCCCAACATTTAGTCTTTACTGGCTTGTCTACAGCTCTATATGCTTTCAGTTTGCTCTTCTCCTCAACCCCTCTTTTCCACTGCTACACATGTTTCTCTTGAATTACCTTTCCTATATACGATTTCCACGCCACTTCAATCTCATCTGGCCCTTTCAACTCATATTTCTCCGCTAACTTGTCTATTTCTTGAACCCATTTTGTCTTTTCAGTGACAGCCTCCATGTACACCTTCCTACACCATCTTTCTTCATTCACCTGTTGCAAATATCCCCAATAGCCTAGCCTACCTAGCCTTAGCTATTCTATCTCTTACTGGTAACCGTCCCAACACTGCCTCTGTTGCTACATACGGTGGTGCCCCAAGCATCCATTTTCCCATCTCCCTCTGTGCCTTCTCCATCCTTTTAATATCCTTTTCACTTATGACTATCACATATAACCCATACAACATCCCAGGTATGGCTACACGTTCCCACAGCACCATTCCTGTGAATGATCTATTGAAGCTGTTCCCTGCCGTGACCTTTATCATACCTTTCGCTCTATTCACCTTCTGTCGGATTTTCTCAACATAATACTTAAACATTCCCTGTCCTGTGACCTTAATGTTCACCCCTAAATATTCGTAATCCTCACCCTCTCCAATTCTGATGACTTTCTCTTGACCCTCTGGTATCCTAAACTTCCATACCATCCATTTCTCCTCCTGTCTTCTCTTCTGCCCCAAGACCATGACCTGACTTTTCTTCTCACTAAACTCTAATCTCCACTTTTCTCCATAGTCACCTGCTATCCTCAAAAGTTCCTGTAGCTCTCTACCTGTATCAGCCATTAACACAATGTCATCAGCGAAAAACAACCCTGGTATCTTTTCTCCTCCTATTGTTACTCTTTTATTGCTCTCTAACAGTTCAGTTCCCAGTTCTCTCATGTATATGGCAAACAAAATAAGATAAGAGATACAAAACGTGCTTCAAAAACCAAGTCACACTGAAAGGGGGGGGGGGGGGGGGAGCAGTCGCTTCGACCTGTGGAAATCAGTGCCGGTTCGAATCCTGCCGGCGCCTTACTGATATCTTTATTTTTCTCTGAAATAGAGCAGAGAGAACACTAGTTCTCCATGGCAAAATTCGAAGTTTAGCATTCTGGTCACAGAAAGTAGTTCTCATACAAGAGACATCCACAGGGATTAAACTGGAAAAATTGTAGACAAAATCCCTGGCAGTGACAAAAGGCATGGTTTAAGCATTGTGATCGGAGTTTTATCTCTTTGTTGAATAAACATTGACTAGTATGACGCTAATGGACAGTTTTTAAAAACATCGAAATAAGTCTTTGTGTGATTGACATAAATCTATAAAAATTGTGCATTCTGTACCTAACATATCTACGAAAAGAAAAAAAAAACTATCGTACCATTATTTGTATCCCGACAACTTTTGTCACCACATGACCCGGAAGTTTGACATGTCTATTTTTCCTTTTATCTTTGAGCTGTTCAATTTGTTTGGTCCATAAAAAAGAGGCACGCAAATGAAAATCGTTGGATACATATTTTTTAATTAAGACCTTTACAAACGTAATCTTTGTATTTCATTCCTCTTGGCTGAGCTGTTCTTCCGGAATAACTGTAAAGTTACCTCTCTTGTCCGTTTCATCAAAGAGAGAAATCGAGCTTCAAAGGGTTTTGGAGACAATAAATTAACTGTGGAGTTTTATAGCTTGTCCGAATTAAGTTAAGTCTGATTGTACTTGAAGCATTAGAGGATTCTGAACATTCTCACAGGTTGTCACTCAAACGATCATATTAAGATGAGTTTTATAGCCTTTGAAGGAGCGATATCATAGTCTTTTGAGGCATCTTTTGAGACCACTTGGACTACTACTGGCTTGGAACTTAGACGTCATGCGGGGTTGGGGTGGGTGGCGTGAAGGTGGAGGTGGAGCCTTCACGCTGCCCAGACTTAATTTGTAGCAACCTGTCCGTTGGTTTAAACATATTTATTTTAAAAACGATTGGATAACAGGTACCATGCCTATCTGAATTCCTCTCGTGGAATAAAAATGTGAATGTTTACAGTTATTGCTGTTGAAATACAATTGAACTTCTGTCACAATCAGGAGCAATCATAGTAGATGCAATGTGTATAACTCCTTCACTCGGTAATTAAGTGTAATCATATTATGTGCAAAAACAGTAAGCATGTAAAAAAAAAGGAAAGGAAAGAAGCTCAAATCACAGAGCAACACAATAACACGGACATAACACTGAAATTTGGCTTTTTGTTTCTCAAAAGCTTCAAACGGATTTATATTATGCAAATAAGTTGAACTATGCCAACACGCAGCATCAACTCCTGCCCTTGTGGGGATTTAAAAGGGCCTATTGTATTGACCAAATATTATCATTAATGGTGTTTAGAGTAGATCATGTTGAATTTATGAAAAGAAACTCAATATATTTTCTGAGTATATACCATTTTTTTAACTGAGCTTATGTGGTGGGTAGGCATCCGTCGTCCGTCTGTCGTTCACAATTCACAATATCGACTTCTCCAAAAACACCTGGTCAGATCTACGTCAAACTTGGGGGGGGGGGGGTACTTTGGGTGGGTCTCTACCATGTTTTTACAAATAGTTACGCTTCAGTGATTTTGGTCTTTTTATGATCTTTTTGTTCATTTTTTGGTGCCAAATCTTAAAAAATCTTCTCCAAAACTGCTTGACCAATTGCTTTGAAATTGCTCGGGGAGACTTCTAGGTACCCCGAAAATTTTACTTAGTTCAACAGGTAGCGCTGTGATTTTCCAAATATTTTTTATGTGAAAAAATGTATTTTCCTTATTTTTGATTTCTTCTCAAAAACAGTCACTCAAGATTACAATGAAAATTGCTGGAAATGTTTGTTATAGAAGGGCCAAACAACATTATTGGAAAAGTGGTGATGTTGCGAATCTTTGGTCTTTCATGAATTTTTTAATTCGGGTACTTATCGGTTAATGCATACAGTCCTATCGACTACTATGTAAGTGAATGTGGATTGCAATGGTCATTCACATCTTTGACTTCTTCACCAAAACCACTGACCAGATTCATTTCAAACTTTGTGGGGATGTACCTTGGGTGGGTCTCTACCAAGTCTGTTCAAATGGTCATGCTCCAGTGATTTTTGGATTTTTAGTTTAGTTTTTTTTTTTTTTTGGGGGGGGGGGTTAATTTTTGGCCAAATCTTAAAAAATCTTCTCCAAAGCTGCATGGCCAATTGATTCGAAATTAAGGAGACTTTTTGGGCCCTCGCGAGCTTAATTTGGTCAACAGGCGGCGATGTGATTTTTCCAGTTTTTATAATGCAAAAAAATATGTTGAAGCTACTTTTGACTTTTAGACTCCAAAATCGTCACTCAGATTATTCTGAAATTGGGTGGAAAATGTTCATTGTGGAAGGGCCGACCAAAGATGTACACATGATGGTATTACTGTGAATCTCCAATTTTTAATAAATTTTTCATTTCGGGTACTTATTGGTTAATGCACACAGTCTTATATTGATCAATATGCAAGTGAATGGGATTGCAATGATAATAGACGATTTTGACTTTTTCTAATTTTCACGTTTTTTATGTTGTTTTTTTTTGTCCATTTTTTTTTTGCCAAATCTAAAAATAAATTCTCCAAAACTACTTGGCCAATTGATTCAAACCTGCATAGGAACACTTGAGGGCATAACAACGGGAGTTACACGGTACAGGGGTGACCTTGACCTCATTCTTAAGGTCACAGGGTCACTTAGGTGTATTTAACGGTTGAGATGATATCTTGAAAACTACATGTATAATAGCCTAGACTTTGATGTTCTATATGGTTATTATTCTCGTTGAGGGCACACTCACACAGCACATGTTTATGTTTCTCTATGAAGATCACGCTTAGACAGTTGGAATTTTTACACTGTTAACGTGGAACTGAAAGAGTGGTTGTTGTATAGCTGTCATAACAAATGAATATAACATAAATATGTATATATATGTATACATATATATATATATATATATGTACGTATGTATGTGTGTATGCGTGTATATATATATATGTGTGTGTGTGTGTGTGTGTGTATGTATGTATGTATGTATGTATGTATGTATGTATGTATGTGATAACAAAGATGCAGCAATATTATCACATACTGTGGCCATTCAGGCAAGGATTTACTTGTCTGCTAGGAAACGCGTTGTTGCAATGTTGCGACAGCAAATTGCTACAGGGGTGTCCTGCATCGCGGGAGTCGCAAGATTGCTTTGAAGCATGCCGATTATTATCAATGCATAGTTTTTCACAAGCAAGTGCCCGCGGTTTAAGTTGCTCGCAAGACATGCACTCAATGTCCGTTTTTAGCTCAGCTCACTTACTTGTCAGGCGGCTGACCTTATTGCATGGTTATCCATCTGTCGCCGTCCGTCTGTCCGATGTCCGTCAACAATTCACATTTTCTAATTCTCCAAAACCACAGGCCAGATCCACTTCAAACTTATAAGCGATGTAGCTTGAATGGGTCTCTACCAAGTTTGTTCAAATGGTTATGCTCCAGTGATTTTTTATATTCTGCTCATTTTTTCTTTTTTCTTTTTCTTTTCTTTTCTTTTTCTTTCTTTCTTTATCTTTTTTTGCAAAATCATACAAAAACCCCTCTGAAACTGCCAGGCTAATTGCTCTTGAAATTGCACAGGGATTCTTACTTTGACCTTTTTTCTGCTTTTTAAAATAGATTTTTCTTAACTATTTCTAACTTCATCAAAACCTTGCAAAGATATTTCTAAAACATGGTGGAAACGTAGGTTATGGAACGGGCAACCTAAGTTGTTCACTATATGGTGATACTACCGATCCCTAATTTCTAACAATTTCTTCAATTTTGTTTCTTGTCGGTTAATGCATGCATCCCTATTGATCACAATGCAAGTCGATGGGGATACCAGTCAGCGGAGCTTATAGGATGAGTCTGGGTCAGTTTTTGGCGCCCATCTATAGAAGTTGTACTGTTCAATAATTAACAAAACCCTAGGTTTTGTACCCAAACCCATAATTCTTAAATTTTGTTCAATAATATGCACAGAGCCCAGGGTTTATAGACCAAACCTTGGACTTTTTTTTCGCATAGCCCAAGGTTTTGTATCAAAACCCAGGGATTTGTACGCAAAAGTCTGGGTTTTTGTAGCCAAACCCAAGGTTTTGCGTTGATATCCATTTTTTTTTTCAGAAAAGTCACAGTTTTGTCTCAAAACCAAGAGCTTTGTCATGATAACCCTGGTTTTTGCAATTATTTTATTCAATAATTTGCAAACCCAGGGTTTTGTGACGTCACAAATCCCGCGGTTTTGAACAATTTGAAAAACCCAGTGCTTGTGACGTCACAAATCCCACGGTTTTGAACGATTCGCAAAACCATGGACTTTGTTACGTAACAAGAGACACGGTTTTTCTATTTTACCACCAAATTGGTCATATGGATACACCAACCACTCACAACACGACTTTCATTATGTGCTTTGATGCCTAAATGGGATAAGAGTAAAGTATTCACTTCACCCAAGTTTGGCAATTGTGCAGTCTACCTTTATACTAGACTTCTTGTTGCACTTGCTGTAAACAAAAATCATCCGAAGATGGCGTATCTTGGAAAATTCTCGACGATTCGGGATTTCAAGGTTTCAAGGTTTCAAGGTTTTTATCGGCAATCCATATTGAGAATAAAATTCTGTTTCGGCATGAAGGCACATTACAAGTAAAAGGGGTAAAAATACATCAGATATATAAAAATATGTTCATAAAAATTGTGTAAAAGAGCATTGTTAGCACAATAGTACATGTAAGATCATGAAAATATAAAGAGAAAAAGAAGGCCCCAGGCAGTTAAAAACTGCCCGAGGTCCCCTTCTCTTCTCTGACTTAAGTGAGACGGAGCCAGAATTGAGTGGTTAAGTCCCAAAAGATCAGAAGTGATCTGCACTGGTAAAAATATGTGTTAGAATATTCTTTTTTAAACAAAACAAGGGCTTCACATCATGATATGCTGGGGAATTTCATTTCAAGTATTGGCACCAAAGGAATTTAAAGGTTTAGGACGAGTGAGTATATGATGAATAGAAGCAAGTTTTGAAAACCTGGTATTATGGGAATGTAAAGCAGAGGCTAATGTAAACTGATTCTCCAAATATTATGGTGTCTGTTTGTTTTGTATTTTCCAATAAAAATATAATTGTTATAGTAAAAACTTTGTTTTATACTCATCCATTTTAAAGTGCCCAACATATCCGTGATGCGAGTCCTGGGGTGACATTCCAGGATAGTTCTCACGGCGCTATTTTAAATGTGTTGCAACTTGGTGAAGTCTGTATTACACAGACCAGGGCTCCAAACAGTATTACCGTAGTATACATGGGGGAAGGATTAAGGTATTGTACAAAATGATACGACCACCGATAGGAATAAATTTAGCTATTCTGGTAAAAATGCAAAGCGCTTTCATTTATTATAAACGTGATCAAATCGCTCAGATAATATGGAAAAAGTCAGATATGAGTCTTGGGTGACACATAGGTATTTACAGAAATTTGCATGAACAATTTGCTCATTGCCAAGTGTTAAGTTTAAATCCTGACGAGGAGACCTAGTTTTTTGCTAATAAGCACACTGCAGGTTTTTCCGATGTGGAGACTGAGCTTATTAGCTTTCAACTAGGGCAAATTTTAAACACAGGGCAAATCTTGATTCAAGATTTGAGATACAATGTTGATATCTCAGTTGGCAAAACAACTTAGGGATGGTTCAACATTATCATCATTTTTGAATTAGTACTTAGGGTATTAAATTTCATGACCCCCCTCCCTCCCGCCAAATTAGTACTTTAAAAATGATGATTTTTCGCCCAAATCATAGCAAAATTGCACAAAACAGGCCAAAAATTGACCATCATTTTCCATATCCTGTGAAAGTGTAGAGACCCATTTAACCCCTCCCCCCTTGCGTACTTTAAGTACTAATTCAAAAATGATGAAAATGCTGAACCATCCCTTAAACATCATGTGTTTTATCACTGTGCGCACTTAATGAGTTCATATTTTAGGTACTACAAGAGAAAAAATGTGAGATGTATACTGTCTATGTGTTTTTAGGAATTTGAACAAATTAAGACTGATTTTCTGGGACCGTGCGCGTGGTTACCAATACTGATGTTAATGATCACACAAATTGAACCACTTGTAGTTTGGCGCTATTTTTAGGTTGAGTAGCCTGCCAAGTAACAGCTGTCATGATGGGTTGGTAACAAAGCCCTGGGCATTGCACTTTTTCAAAACCAGCGAATTTGTGACGTCGCAACACCCTGGGTTTGCACAACACAAAGCCCTAGGTTTTGTGGACAGCAAAACCATGGGATTTGGTCTATTATTTCAGTATTACAAAACCCAAAGATTTCTTGCAAAACTGGGTATTTTGTGAACAGAAACGCGGGTTTTCTGTAAAAAGGTTTTGCTACAAAACCCACGATTTTGTATCTTAACCATTAGTTGTGTTCACGACACCCAGGGATTTCCGGGTTTTGTCCAAAATCCTATCAGAATTAAATAATTAAGCAGAAGCCTGGGTGTTGCAACAAAACCCCGGGGTTTTACAAATGACGTGTTTCGTGCTCAAAACCCAGGGCTTTGTACCTATACCATGAATCGTGTTCACGACTCCCAGGGATTTGTGCACAAAACTCAGGGTTTTGTCCAAAATCATATCAGAATTAAATGACTAAGCAAAAGCCTGGGTTTTGCAAACAAAACCCCGTGTTTTATAAATGACTTTTTTCGTACTCAAAACCCAATGTTTTGCTACAAAACCCAGGGTTTTGTACCTAAACCATGAGTTGTGTTCACGAAACCCAGTGTTTTGTCCAAAATCATATCAAAATTCAATAGCTAAGCAAACGCCGGGGTTTTGCAAACAAAACCTCAGGTTTTACAAATGAAACGCAGGGTTTTGTGATAAAGCCTATGGTTTTGTTACAAAACCCAGAGTTTTTTGTGAAGGAAACTCAAGATTTTGTGAATTATTGACCACTACAACTTTCATATCCGTTCGTCGAAAAAACTGAACTAAAGATCCAATGATCATAGAGGCAGGATCAGAAAACAAAGATTGAATTCAACAGAGCTTGTTGTTCATTTTACAACAGGCGTATGTAAAGGCAAATCTCTTAAAATTCAAATAATTGAAACCATAAAACAACCTGATAAATACTCCAAAGGAAAATGAATAAAGAATCTTCAGGACTGCGAAAAAACTGATTAAGATTCTGGATGAAAGAATTGAGATCTGTCCAATCTCATGGCTTGAATAAAACATGCACCAAATATATGGACCAGCGAAAAGGATATGACACCTATGGAATGTTCTACAAAAGGGAAAGAAAAAGAAGAAGCACAAGTAAACATAGGGTGGAAAAAGAATCTTTGACAGCTCAACAAGTGATGAATTCAATGAAGGAAATTTCCATCAAAGAACAAACATACTTTATCAACATAGCACTGCCACACATGAACAAAGAAAAAAACCCCAAACCTCAAAGAATTGAGGCAACTACTCCTGGATCACGATATAATAGACAACTGAATTACTGAAAGAATGGTGAAGTCCAAGACATCATTCAACGTAAGTTCAAACGGAAGAAAAAGATATTAAAATTAAAAAAAAAAAACAAATCCAGTTATAATTCAATATGAAAATCCAGTCACAAAACACACAAATACTCAAGGTATTCTGAAAGATAAAGAAATTAAAAACTGTATCAAGAGTAATGGGCAAGATGAAATCAAGATAGTATAGTTGTATACGTTTAGTATGAGGAATAAGATATTTAACTGCAACACTGTGATGGAAACCTGGAATGTGGACAGCTTGGACAGGAATAACGTGAATTGTGAATGTAGCACTGCGCTTAGGAATATGTGGATAAAGTCAATAAGCATGGGACCACGAGAAGATAAGTATCATAAATAAAGAGCAAAACAAAAAACAAAACAAAAAAACCAAAAAAAAAAAAAAAGAAAAAAAAAACCAAAATAAAAAAAAAAAAAAAAAGAAAAAACCAAAAAAAAAAAAAAAAAAAAACCCCACCCAGGAAGCTGTTCCAGAAAAGACCTTATAACAGAGAAACAGGGAGCATCAACTTTACTAAAACAAGAAAAGCAATCAACACAGGTCACAAAAAAAGCAAAAAAAAAAAAAAAAACAAAAAACAAAAAAAAAACAAAGTCAAAGGACTTGAATATGCATCACAGTCTTCGATAAGTGAAAAGTTAGAGTAATGGAAAGAGTTGATGAAAGGATTAAAATATCTGCAGAAGGGTCCGCTACAGAGATGGACAGTAGTGAATATACACATATTGATAATATGTGTATTCAAGAATTAAAAAAAAAAAAAAACAATAAAAGATAGATTTGTCATAATGCTGGTCGACAAAGTTGGCAATACCATTGCCTTTACCTGTAGGGTATATCACTTAGCAGTACCGTATACTTGTGTACCGTATGCTTGTGCATCGTATGGTTGTGTGCCGTATGCTTGAAAACGCACTGAAACTTCATTCAACATGGAGAGTAACAGATAGGGAACACATACATGTATGATTTTACAATGTTCAAGCAAGGAATATGTACTTTATTCACATGTATACGGAGTGGTATGAGTAACATTGGTCCTGGGACACTGGCCTTGTCGTATTACTAGACAAGCAGCATCGGTGCTCTCGCACTAAGAATATTTTCATACGCCTGTGTTCTAAACTGTTTCTTGATTTAAGGTGTTGGAAAGGGTCTCCAACTATAAAATTGTGCCAGTGACAAAAGAGGCATGGTTTAAACTGGAGATACCACTTGTTATTGGGATGTATTCTGAAACCCTGTATTATAAATCCCTCCCGCTACGCGGTCAGGATTTATAATGCAGGCTTTCAGAATATATCTCGCTAACGCGTGGTATCTCGTATTTTTAATGTTTGTCATTATTTGTATGTGGGCTGTGGAACCGGGAGTGTTCCCATAACTCGAATAATAAATAAAGCAAGTAATCCCACGGCACTTCTCCGCAGGTTAAAATAGAGGCTCTTCCGCCAAATATACGTACGACTTTTTTTTTCCATGATTGGACCCTTCCTTGAATACGTTTCCCTTCGATAACTGATGGTCTGTCTGACCCTGACCTGGTGCTCCATGCAGTTTGAAGCAGCAAAAGTATGTACCGAAGCGTTAAGGCACACTTCTCATGCGAAACTGCTTCGCAAACTCAGATGGTCAACACTCGTCAACAGACCTAAATATTTCAAGTTGTTCTTTATAAAATGAGCAATAATGTAACTCCCACTTACATGTCGAACATCTTACTTCCCTGTTAATAATAATAATAATAATAATAATAATAATAATAATAATAATAATAATAATAATAATGATAATAATAACAATGATAATAATAACAATGATAATAATAACAATGATAATAATAATAATAATAATAATAATAATAATAATAATAATAATAATAATAATAATAATAATAATAATAATAATAATAATAACAATAATAATAATAATTCTTATTAGGAAAACTACCCCTTTACAACGGGGGCATCGATGGAAGGGAGTTTGTTCCCGTTTCATTGGGCGTTCTTTATGTCAAAAGAGTGCTATATATGTAAGTCCTATCAAGTGCAGAACCCAGCACTCAAGCAATTTTTTTTTCAGATACAATCCAGCTTTGGAACAGCCTGCCTGCTGACATCAGAAATTCCCTATCTCTTCACATCTTAAAACCTAAGTTGACAGCCACTTTCCAAGCAGCATGCGATATACCTGACTGTTATTCCTTTCCGCCTTCTTTGAATAAATCATGACATAAATCATACTCAAATACGATAGGGGTTATCTCGGATCAACTATGACCTTTAGAAGGCCAACATTATTTCCTGTCTTACATGTGCTTGCTTCTGTTTTCTGCTCAAGCAAAGAACAGAAATATTTTTTTCCTCTTGTACCCTACAATTTCACAGACTCGGATAAAATGTGTGTGTGTGAGAGAGAGAGAGAGAGAGAGAGAGAGAGAGAGAGAGAGAGAGAGAGAGAGAGAGAGAGAGAGAGAGAGAGAGAGAGAGAGAGAGAGAGAGAGAGAGAGAGAGAGAGAGAGAGAGAGAGAGAGACTGCCTTTCGATGGTGGATAGTCCCTCATCATAGTATCTTACGGAGATGGGAGGTGACGGTACGGGATGGAGGGTATAGACGTTACTTCTGTCACTCATTTGATCTGAAATCAGGTATATTAGCTTCAGGTCCAGTATTTCTGATGTCATGTGAACGTGTATTATATTTTAACTGTTATACATTCATACACTCGTATTTCAGAAAAAAAAATCATATTATGGCCTGTTACCTAAGAATAAAGATGTAATTATGATGGCAATAGATGTCAATAGAGATTATGAAATATCTTTTAGCATCAACCCCCCCCCCAAAAAAAAAAATTGGTTTCAGCACTTAACGAAGAGCTATAAACTATACTGAACCCCAATGAAAAGTATCCACATAAAAAAATTAACACATTAATTTTGTAAGTTACTAAGTACTGTGTGTGCATATATGCATGGTTTGGAGCCTACATCAGGGTCATTCAGGACAACTTTTTAACTTTTGCTGGGTTGTTACATAATGCATGTGACTTTTGTGCACCGAATATGGCTTCTGACCACCACTCCTATTGGATGGCTAAAATGACCTGATGTTTTCAGTGGCTTTAAAAAGGGATGTTCAGCCAAGAAAAAAGCCAGTGGTCTCAGGTGTGTTGAGGCGATCATGCCGCGTCTGAGCCAAGGTCAAAGACACCATGCTTTGGGGCTTGCAGAGGGTGGAGTCCCAATCACTCAAATCGCACAAAGAATGGGGTGTACTCGGCGCACCATCCAACGACTAATTGAACGGCAACAAGAAACTGGATCCGTAGATGATCGGCCTAGGCCTGGCCGAGAAAGAGTGACAACACCTGGCCAAGACCGTCACATCCGGCTGATGCACCTGCGAGACCGTTTCCGTACAGCAGCCCAAACAGCCCGTGAGACTCAAGGGGTGAATCACCGTCCTGTCAGTAGTTGTACTGTGGAGAGGCGACTGAGGAGCAGTGGCCTAACAGCCAGAAGACCTTACAGGGGTAACCTGCTGACCCAACCCAGAAGAGAAAGACGACTGCAGTGGTGTAGAGCACACTCCAGGTGGACTCGCCAGCAGTGGAATACCGTCCTTTTTACTGACGAGTCCCGTTTTTGTGTCAGCAGAGCAGATGGCAGAGAACGTGTGTGGCGCCGGACTGGGGAGAGATATGCAGATGCCTGTGTCCGTCAGGCAGATCGATGGGGTGGACCCTCTGTCATGGTGTGGGCAGGCATCAGCAACCGCTACCGGACACCCCTAGTGGTCATTCAAGGGATCCTCAATGCTAGGCGGTACATTGATGAGGTGCTGGAGCCGCACATGGTCCCATTTATGGAGTAGCATCAAGATCTGGCGATCTTTCAGCAGGACAATGCACGTGCACACTCTGCAAGATTAACAATGAACTTTCTCAATGAGAACAACATCAATGTCATGGAATGGCCAGCGTTTTCATCCGATCTGAGCCCTATTGAACATTTGTGGGATCAGTTAGGCCAAGGTATTCAACGGAGGACACCTAGGCCTACTACCCGAAACCAGCTGATCCAAGCTCTGCAGGAAGAATGGAATAATGTTCCCCAACACAGAATTCAAACCCTGGTCAGCAGTATGCGCCGCAGATGTATAGCATGTGTTGATGCTCGAGGTGGCCACATCCCATATTGAACAGAAAAATTTGTGTGACATTCAATTAGGGCAGTTAATGACATTTTTTGCCTGTAAGTGACGTTAATGTCGGTAGAGCGTGACATTATTTTTACGCCAGAAAAGTGAATGCTTTGTTAAGTTCTAAGCACGTCTAGGTATGAAATGTTTCAAGTATAAACAATAAAATACTTCAAAATTGGCATGTGGATACTTTTCATTGGGGTTCAGTATATATAGTGAGTGGAGTACATGTATGACTCCAACGTTCGGAAAGGTATGCTCAAATCCTCTATACACTAAATGATAATGCCGAACAAACAACAAATCTAAATATATAAAGCTGAACCATGTATGTTTATTTTTTCCATTTTCATAAAAGACTTTGCATATACAGTTAATTCATTGTCAAACAGTATTTTATTGTATTGTAAACATATTTATTTGCAGAACTGGATCCCCTAATAGTTACAAAGCAACTGATTTGGAGGTCTCCAGTACACGCATTGACACACATAGTATGTACACGACAAACAGGACATTACAAGGAGTATGTTTCCTATTTTTAACTGTATAATACCGAGCAGTAGTAGGTAAGGAAACAATATCAATAAATGAAACGTCTCGACTCTATGATAAATGTCTGTACTGCAGAAAAAAAAATCAACATTCTGTTCATTTAAAAGATCCGTACTGCCACTTAGCATTATTTCCAAAAGTCTGTCTCCAACGAGATCAATCAACAAGTTTGGATTTACACCTGGGAAAAGCACGTTAACAACTGCATTCAAGAGTTTAAGCCTTCGAGGGTTGTACAGAGGACAATCAAAAAGGAAATGAAATGTATCCTCGATTAGGTGGGTACAGGCTGCTGGTGATACAATATTTACGTTAAAAAATGTGAGTTTAACTTCGACTAATCGAGGCGAAGTTGGGTCTGAACAATATTTACAAAGCGGTGCCCATGAGAAAAATACGAAGGAATTACTTGCTGGGAAAAATAGATGTTTTTTAATTTCAGTTTGAAGTTCGAGAGTGAAGGTGATTCTCTTACAGCAGGCGGGAGATCATTCCAAAGTCTGATAGATGATGGAAGAAAAGATGTGTAGAAGTGGCCAGTTCTACATTTCATTTGTTGGAGTTCAGCGGAATTTCTTAAGGGACGACGAGATTGTACAAGAACACAATTAGGTATAAGGTCATATTGATATTGTGCAGTAAGTTTGTTAAATATTTTGTACAGAAATACTAATTTAAAGAATTTTCTCCGGGTGTAGAGTGGCTCCCACCAATAGACGAGCACGGGAAGTGAATTTAATCGCTCCAGTACAAATTCTGGCAGCTTCATACTGTAACCCTTCTAGCAGGTCAGGCAATTTTTTGGTACAGTTGTCAAAGAGAACGCAGCCATACTCCACAACAGGGCGAATCATAGTGACATAAAGGTTTTCTACAGTTTTTCTGGAGAGTTTAAATTTAAGTTATTTTAGGAGTGAGAGGCGTTTGCTTTCTTCAATGACAACGCGGTTGATATGCGAGTGCCATGTTAGGTTGTGGGATAGTGGTACACCTAAGTGAGTATGACTTACAGTATCGGGTATAGCGGAGTAACCAAAGATATAACGTTGGATGATCTACTTTGTTGCGCTTACGCGTAAACAGGAGGGAAAGGATTAAAACATTAAAGGAAACACGCCAAAGTCTGCCCCAATTATTCAGATGGCCAAGGTTAGTGTTAATGTGAGTACTGGACGCCTCCGGATTATTAATAATTTCAAGAAAATACGTATCGTCGGCAAAGAGTCTCATATCGCAGGTAACGTACTCAACTATGTCATTTACGTAAACTAGGAACAAAGAGGCCAAAGAATGGAGCCCTGTGGAACGCCAGCCTCAATTGGTAACCATGAAGAGGATTGGCCATGTGTGACTACTCTCTGTTGACGGTTGCTTAGGTAACTTTTGACCCATTTAACTACAGGAGGAATTATTCCTAATTGTCGTAGTTTGAACAATAGACCTTGGTGCCATACCCGGTCGAAAGCTTTTGATATGTCCAAGAAAACCATTTTGGCTTCTTTGTGGATTTCAAGACCGTTGTAAATTTTGTGAACAATGCTTACGAGTGGATTAGTTAATAGGACATTACCCACTAAGTACTCATAGAGTACATTATAAACGAGTCGCTCCAGAACCTTTGTTACATTACATAATAAAGAAATAGTACGATAGTTGGATTTAACTTGCATATCTGACTTTTTTTAAACAGGACATGTGTTCAATTTATTCCATTGAGTCGGGAGTACATCTAAGGATAAGGACAGGTTAAACAGTTGACAAAGATTTACAGATGCTCGGAGCTGTTAATTTCAGTAGAAAATTATTAATGCTCTCTGGACCAGTCGCAGAACTAACTCTTAAAGAAGTGAGAATTTTCAAAACTTCCCTTTCATTTGTCTCAAACTGCTCTAGTCTTGCGTCGGTGCGATACTCGAAAGCAGAAAGAGGGGGAGCGGTTTCATCTACAGGGATTTTGCCCATGGTTTGCAAAGTACTGATTGAATATTTCTGCCTTTTCGGTGTTATTAGAAATAATAGTATCATTTTCAATAAGGGGCGATATGCTCGGATGAAGCTTGCATCCGAAAACAGACTTGGAGAGAGACCACCATTTTTTTACGTTAATTTCTTTGCTGTCCAGCTCCGCTTTGAGATTTGAAAAGCAAGTCCGAATTGATTTTTTTGTTAACCGTAACGGAAATGTTACGGACGAGCTTATAAAGTTGATAAAGTCGTTCAGTGACTGGGGAAGGACTACCGTTATCTTTTTGTACTGATTTTTAGTTTCTCTTCCATGCGCGGTTGCGTCTTCTAATTAGGAGTTTATTATTTGCAGTAATCCAGGTTTAACTTTTGGACGAATGAGAACATTTTTGCATGGAATAAATTATTTTGCGATGTCAAGAAATAAATTTGACCAGCAGTCAACCTTTTCTTCTATAGTATCAAACAAGTCGAAACCGACATTCCAAGGGGCATGCTCTAGAGAAGTAAATAAATATAGTTTAAAGAAAAATAGTAGATGCGTGCCGTTTTATCTGTATTCATCTACAACATGCACAGCTGCATGTGCCGAAAGTAAGCACAATACAGAAATGTGCACGTGACGGAAAGTGATCCCAGCAGAGAAGAACAGTGTCTGACCTGCCACAACAGGGTGTGCAAACCAACTTCCCACTTGACAAACAAACGTTTAACTCCTGGTTCACTCAGAGACGAGAACAAAAGGGCGGGTGCAACTGCACATCACATAAGCCTGCTCAGAAGGCAAGTTCCAATGCCTGAATGCCATTGACACCTTTAGTTCTTTTACACATTGTCCGTTTAACTCTGCGTTCTTTTAAATCATCATATATAATGATCACTTAACGATAACCACATGTCTGCATATTGTAAGCGAAGTAGTTTAGTTTAAACATATTTATTTAAACTGGGTTGCCCTATAGTACAATGAGACCAATACATGGGTTCTCCAGACACGGAGAGATGTTTAGTTTAAACGTATTTATTTAGTCTGGATAGCCCTATAGTACATCGAGATGACTAATACAAGGGTTCTCCAGAACATGGAGACACACAGTGGGTGTGTACAAGACACACATGACAAAACAAATGTTACCAATGTATTATATCTATGTAAACTCTGTACGAATATCAAAGTTTGATTACTTGTAAGATACAAGTTAAACCAATATGAATTGAGTTCAATATTTACCCATTAAAGAAAAAAGGTATGATACAAATAAATTTGCATAGTCCAACCGATGAATATTACAGTAACAGTAACGGAAACATTTAGTCGTTAAAGCGCCTGGTATCAATAATGTACTGATGGAGAGCATCACAGATCTGTATATTCAGGCAGTTCGAAAGCTCGTTACTGCCACGGAGAAATATTTCAACTAGCCTATCACTACCAATATGAATTATAAGATGCGGGCTAACCCCCGGAGCAATCAAAGGAATAACAGTATTCAGTAATCTGTTTCTCGGAACGATGTAATAGGGACAGAAGAGTAGGGAATGCTTGGAGTCTTCAGTGGGATAAGAACAAGCACAGGATGGGTCAAGAAGGATGTTAATTTTGTGAAGGTCGGAGTTTAGTCTAGAGAATCCTAGGCGTAATTGCGTGTGGCAAATATTAGCAAATCTGTCACCATGGAGATAGAACTCGGGAACAGTGTCTGTGGCTAAAAGAGTAGTTTTAAGTTTCAATTTGAATATATGTAGAGAAAGCGAATCTCTGATGTCGGAAGGCAGGTTATTCCACTGTTTGATAGCATCTGGGAGGAAAGAGTTAGACTGACGCAATGTTCTACATCTAACGGGGCGCACCGACATTGAATGTCGGAGAGCACGACCAGCAGGAGGAGGGGGTACTAGATTAGATAGATAAGAAGGAGTCACTTTGTGGTACATTTTGTAAAAGAGGACAAGCTTAAAGTATTTACGTCTGTCTGCAAGAGTTGACCAGCCAAGTTCACGAAGTAAATTAACATGTGATGTATGTTTCAAGGCACCAGTACAAATTTTAGCGGCATTATACTGAATCGATTCCAATCGATCAGACAGGACTTTACCACAGTTGTCGAATAAAACACAGCGACTTTAAAAAGATCGAAGTTAAGCCTAGAGTAGCCCAGTTGTAGTTGGGTATGACAGATATTGGCAAATCTGTTACCATGGGAATAGTAATCAGGAACGTCATCCACGGCAAGCAAGGAAGCTTTCAGTTTAGATTTGAATATTTCAAGGGAGATAGAATCGCGAATATCAGAAGGAAGGTTATTCCATTGCTTGATGGCGTCCGGAAGGAAAGAATTTTCAAGGCGATTAGTTCGGCATTTAATAGAGCGTATAGTGGAACTGGGTTGTCGAAGGTTACGACCATGGAAAGAAGGAGGAACAAGATTGGAAAGATATGGAGGAGTTAATTTATGGTACATTTTGTAAAAGAGGATTAATTTAAAGTACTTGCGCCTGGTGGCGAGGGTTGACCAGCCAAGTTCATGTAGAAGAGTAACATGTGAGGTATGTCTAAGAGCACCAGTGCAAATTTTGCAGCCTCAAACTGGATTGATTCGAATAAGTCGGACAGGCCTTGACCACAATTGTCGAACAAGACACAGCCATATTCGAGAATTGGTCGAATCATAGATAAATACAATTTGGACAGTGCCTTACGGGAAAGTTTATATTTAAACCTACGAAGGAGTGCAATCCGCTGACCAGCTTTATTTGTTATCCGGGTAACATGTGCACGCCAGGATAAGTTATGACTCAGAGTTAACCCTAGGTGGGTGTGTGTATATTCCTCAGGTATTACTGACTCTCCTGGGCGTACAGGTGGGTGGCCAGGTTTATTAAATTTGGCGGTAAAGATGAGGGAAATAGACTTTAATGCATTAAAGATGACTTGCCATGACTTCCCCCACTTCTGTATGATGGAGAGATTATTTTTCAAGTGATTCGAGGATTCAATGGGATTGTTAACGATTTCAAGAAGACTAGTGTCGTCAGCGAAGAGTCTGACTTCACAAGTAAGATCATCGACTATATCATTAACATAAATTAGGAATAGAAGTGGGCCCAATATGGATCCTGGAGGTACTCCAGCTTCAAGAGGTAACCATGAAGACGGTTGTCCGTGAATAATGACTCGTTGGAAGCGGTTGGATAGGTAGCTATCGATCCATGTTACGATATAATCAGAGATGCCTAGTTGTCGCAAATTTAAAAAGGAGGCCAGGATGCCAAACCTTGTCGAAGGCTTTAGATACATCTAGGAAGACCATCCTGACTTCCTTGGAATGTTCGAGGCCGTTATAGATATTATGGAGGATATACACAAGTTGGTTAATGGTAGAGTCTCCGGCCTTGAAACCCGAGTTTTTAGAGGTAAGGAGATTATTCCGCATTAAGTATTCATAAATAGCATTAAAAAGCATTCGTTCAAACACTTTGGATACATTACATAACAAGGAGATCGGACGGTAGTTACTTTTGATCTGTCTGTTGGATTCCTTAAATACCGGACATGTGTTGGATCTCTTCCAAGAATCAGGGAAACAAGACAGGCTTAAGGAGAGTTTGAAGATTTTAGTGAGAGGTTTACAGATCGAGTCGGCTGTGTTTTTTAGTAAGATATTTCCTATGTTATCTGGGCCAGAAGCAGAGGTTAATCTTAAAGAAGTCAGGACTCTCCTGACACACTCTTCTTCTACACTAATGTCATGTAAGCGTGCATCCGTTCGAAATGCAAACTCGGGCAATGCAGGGGCGTCGACATCAGGAGGTGTTTTACATTGACTGGCAAAATATGTGTTGAAAATTTCACATTTTTCAGTTATGCAAGATACAATTTTATCGCCTTCTAAAATAGGGGGTATATCCTGGTATATTTTACACCCTAAAACAGTCTTAGATAGATTCCACCACTTTTTGGGGTTAATGTCCTTTTCATCAAGTTGCCGACGCAAACTAGAGTAAAGAATCACCGCTTCAATTTTTAAAAGTTCCATTAAACTCATGTATGATTATTAAATGAAGTTATATTAGGTCTCCTTGAAGAGAAAACATTAGAGAAAATAAAATTTATCATATTTTTCATAAAAAATAATATTTGATAGCTTAATTTTTCCGAAGAACGCTCGATGTGCTTCTCAGCTTATGGGAACGAATAGGATGTATTCATATTTAAAATCCGGTCCTACCCTAACAACTATTGAGGAAAACAGGGAGTCACCTGCATCAATTCAGATCCATGTATTTAGCATGGTCAAAAGTACTCTCTCAATAAAATGAACAACACGAACACAGAATAATATTAAGAAAATGTATTAACAGGTATTTAAAACATACAGGATGCCTAAATTCATTAGAAATTGGCTCTCTTTTGGTTGAAAAAGTGTTAGTTAGGGATGTTTATGTAGTATATGATACAAATTTGCCCTGACCATGGTGGAAGCATCAGTCTGTTGCCCCGGCAACATAGGAACTGAGGAAGATCGCACTTAAATATGAATATCACCTATTGACCATACGCCAAGAAATAGCACAGAGGAGGGAAAAAAACCCCAAAACATTTAACTAAGGTTTTGGGGCAGTAGCCCCCACAATTACCAATAAACTAAAAATAATAAACTTCTTACTTACAGTTTGAATCAGAAAATAGATCGGAACTGCAGTCAAATGTTTCTGTAGACAATGTTTCCCTCCCCGGCCACGGGGATTTGGTCCACGGGCGGCACTACGGGTACCGCAGCGGGAACTCAAGTGTTCAGTGTTGACAGAAGTGTGCGGCGTTGTGGATGATAAACTCTTTTGATTAAATCATAAAACTTGCTAAATTTGTCTTTTGCATTATTAAGATATTTCCCACGAAGTACAAATTCTTGGAAATAGCCGTCGTAAAGCTACTTTTGAGTTCCAGTTTCAAGTAGACTTCATTCCAGTGCATTCCACGTTGATTCTATATTTTTGGTGTGTGCACCACTTTCTGATACAAATACTATACTGTGGTTTATAGTGTCATGTGTATTTAACATGGTTAAAACCATGTTTGTTCAAGTTGTGATAAGCTTTCCGGTAGTCAGATAATATAATACTTCCCGGTCGAATATATTTCAGAATGATTGGTAGCAATATTTCCTCCTCATGTTTCGCAGTTATCTTAACAAAAAAAAAAAAAAAAAAAAAAAAAAACAAGAAAAAAAAAAAAAAACAAGAAAAAAAAAACAAAAACAAAAACAAAACAACAAAAAAAACAAAAAAAAAACAGCAACAACAACAAAAAACAACACCCCCCCAAGAAAAATCCCCACACACATCCATCTACTCTCCTTCCACGGTTATATTCTTCTTTCCAAATTTACTTTCAATTTCTACAACAATTCCAGATCCACCAATCTGTTCATTGTCAAGAAATAGTATTTCAGGACATACTTCCCTACAAAAAAGTCAAACCAATCAATCGCTGTGTGCTGGCTTCCAATTCGTAACTCACGTTACACAAAATAGTTTTGTAGCTGGTATACCCAATAACACGTCAATTTCAGATTTTTTTTTTTGCAAACTCAGATGAGATCCAGCAAAGCAACTCTCCTTCCTGATGGATATCTTCTTATCACATTTTGGGTTCCCACATATTCATACTTTTCCGTCAACTGAGTATGATTTGTCAGATTTTCTAGATGAAAATTTCCAGCTCCACAAGAGCAGAATAATCACCTAAAATTTCTTTCACTAACTATCAACCAAAAATACTGTCACATTCACGTGTTATTAAATGTAGACCATCAAGAACAAAAGGCATAAGGATAAACACAACATCTCAACACTGTAAAAAATGAATGAACGCACATGTTTTTGGTTGACAAATTTATTTGCTTCTTCATGATTGGCTCATCATAAGTTGATTGACAGGGACAGGGTGTGTCCTGGGAGGAAATTTTCTCTAAATTGTATTCCTTCTAACACGATTACATTTAGAGTTTCGGATGGGTGGATGGATAGATAGATAGATAGATAGATAGATAGATAGATAGATAGATAGATAGATAGATAGATAGATAGATAGATAGATAGATAGATAGATAGATAGATAGATAGATAGATAGATAGATAGATAGATAGATAGATAGATAGATAGATAGATAGATAGATAGATAGATAGATCTTCAGCAGGCCGACAGATGACAAGCGGGCGAGATCAGACACGTGCATGCGCGTGTACTTGACTCGCGCTGCACGCGTCATCACCACTACGTCTTAAAGAGCCAAATGTATTGAGATATGAACGTGCCCCCTTGTACGTTGCAACGTGCTCGGGTCCAGCGCACCTGTATCATAATAATATAGTGTAGGCCAAGAAAATGGCATCAAAGGGTGAGCATTTGTGATTAAAGATTTGTGCACCTGTCAGTACATGTATTTGCACTCCTTGCTTGGCTTGAATCGGTGAGCTATCAGTTTTCATATGGTTTATCATATACATCATGGACCATAGTGGATGTAATGAACACTGATTAAAGTCTTTCTATTTTAAATTATAATTTATGATAATCATGGACATCTAAAGCATCGTCAAAAGTATAAACGAAGCAGATACCTTTAATTTCCAACTTGTACCTACATGTAATTGACTATTGTACATCTAATAATTATCAAACAAAAATTGTACCATTAAAATTATATGATTAGAAGCACTTTAAGTTTTAAATCTTGGTAATCTATAAATACCATGTCAACACACGTTATCACTGTTGCCCATCCAACGAATGTTGAAAACAAAAAAACAAAAAAAAAAACCAAAGCAAAACAAAACAAAACAAACACCCCCCCCCCCAAAAAAAATCCCCCAAACCACCACCACCCCCAATAATAAAAATCAAAGCATTTTAAGTTATGCTAATTTTGGAAATTTTAAATACCGGTATCCAATATCTTGAAAAGTGTAATAGATGAAGATGTCATGCAGGCTTCTACCTATATGTTCTTGACCACGGCCATTGTGTAAAGAATACTTCAAAAGGATAGCATATTAAGTGGCCTTTTTAGTCACTCGAACTTTTCAATACTGATTAGTTTCATTTTACACTATAATCCAGATAATTACTTATTGCAACTATCAGCAGTTTAAGTTCTAATTTTTAGGCACCGACAGAGATTTGCCGCTCATCAAATACTAAAACAGGTTAAGATTCTATCTTACGGCTGCGACGTGAACGTGATACAAATAGTGAACAAAAACTTAAGTTGCATATTTTTGTCTATTTTTTTTTTGGGGGGGGGGGGGTGTTTTTGTTTTGTTTTTTTTGTTTTTTTTGTTTTCGTTTTTGTTTTGTTTTTAACCGCCAGCATCCAACCTCCCAGCAGTAAAAGTTATACTAACCTGGCATCTCCGACACATTTAATTGGCCTTCACTTGCATTCTTGTATTATGACAATACACCGATACGGTTGTACCTGATATTTTTGGTATCCGCAATCCGCCTGTCGACGGCCATCTAAAACTGTTTTCCTCATAACTCCAAACAAAAAAAGTGTTCATCTGGTTTTAATGGCGAAGTTGGCTGCTGTGTAGCATAATATTTATTCAGAATACGGACATCTCTTTTAAATTTACAACTTATCCCTAACTGTTGAATGAAAGGGGAAGCCGTCAAAAGATCGATGTAGGATAAAAAAAACTAATCTAGTTTAGTCGGGGGGAGGGGTTTAAGGCCAATTTAGTTTTCCATCCGACAAAATCGATATAAGCGAAAAAAATTAAAACTTTTACTTGCAAACGGGAAAACATCGTTTTGCCGATCAACTCGATGCGGTTGCAACGGATTTATTCAAGTAGGGATCAACTTGTTTACGCATAAAAAAATATCTCCACTTTCTGCAAGGGAGAGGAGCAACTTCAGTGTGGGGCAGTACGGCCGCCGTTTCCCAGCATTATTTTTGTATCAGATTAATTTATTTTTGTATAATATGGACGTTGTGGCATGTATGCAGTTTGCTCATGCTCATATATTCAAATGGAATTTAACAACTTATTAAAATGATAGAAAGCATTTGTGTCGTTGTCATAATAGCCTCAAGAGTTTTGAGTATATATTAAATACAGGTATTAAAATACACCTGTATGTGGCACTTAAACTCTTTAAAACCCTTGTATTACCCACTGTCACATATGGATGTGAGGTCTGGGCACCATACATACTGCATGGATTAAATGTTTATAACTTTATTGTATTTCTGTCTTTTTGTCCAGAACCATTTCCTAGTAGTCATTACCCTATTCCGCAGTCCGAACTCTTTACATTCCATAAGCTAACCTGTCCCTGTCTAACCTATATACATATGGAAGTACTATTGTCCATATTGCACACGCTCGTCTGTAAAATTTTGACATTAGCTGTATCAGCCCAAATAGATTAAATGGTCTTCAGCGGGTAACGACTCAGAACATGTTTCGGAGCCTATATCCGTACATGTCTCTCTGAGTAGTGGCTCCTTGTCTAAGCTAAATATTGAGCAAAGACAAGCCACATAATGATGAATAAATATGAACGTGGCAAATGATAAATTAGCTGAATATGTGCAGTTTTGCTCATAAATGCAGAGCTTTATTATGAAAGAAGAATACCTGTCAAACAAACCATAATTACTGAATTTGTATAGTACAGGTTCAGATAAGAACAATTTGACTTATGCCTGAACCAGCATGTACCCTTTCCAGCTGGATACCTTATCCTAGTTAAACCACCTGCCAGTGTACAACTGAAGTAGAAACAAACTGGGGCATTATATTCAGTCCCAGTGATTGTAAAATAAACAGGTGCAGCTAGACCACCTGTAAAATCCAAGGTGAATCCTAACAAGAACTGCGGCAATGGACATCCCGCACCAGAAATGTAAAACGAACTCCATGATGACACCTACTCCTCACTGGAAAGTCTCCAAACAATTAAGCTCTATTTCACTGCCAACCCTGAGTCAATGTTTTCACGTAATGTGTCAGGTTTGTGACATTTGAGAAAATACTGTCAATTTTGAGTAATTTTTTAGTATTGAGTAATCGTGGATTTAGACATGTCAGAAAAGAATGAAAGTCATCAGCATTTATACCAAAAACATTTTATCAAAACAATTTTTCTTTACATGAGTTTAACTACAATTGGGCAAACCTGTAACGGTCGTCGGCCGCTGCTTGCTACCGATAGCCCAAAATGTCTGAAGGGGAATATTAAAACAGAATGATGCCAAAAGATAAAATAAAGTAGCAAAACAGACACGTCCAAAAACTGTAAAATTATTGTGGCCAAATTTTCTGATAATCTTTGGATATTAACAGCAAAATTATAGGGCAAGTCAGAAAAGAGTGAAAGTCATTTGTATTTAAGTCAAGAGAATGCAATGAAAATATAATGTTTCTTAACCAGACATCAAGTACAATTAGGCAAGCTTGTAACTGTCGTTGGCCGCTGCTTGCTACCGATACCCGTGAGGGTTTAACCTAATAAAAAACAGAGACATTTTAATGACTAAAATGTGATAAGATACAAGTTGACCAAGTACATGTTAAGTTCTGCCTATTCATTCTAGAAGTTCTAGAAGAAAATCATCGACTGCAGCAGTAAAAGGGGGGTTAGGTAGCAGACATTTTCATGGGCGGACATCGAGGCAATCGCTATCGGAGGCCCCGATTTTTTACTACCAAAAAAACCGCGTTTTTACGTTAAACATTACATACATTTTAGGCTGATTGAGGTACGGAGCCCCAGAAGTCACATGAAGAAAAAATATTTCGTTCCCTAGAAATAAACTACGTGGGAACGAAATAAAATTTAAATCCAATGACAAAATATTTCCAGCTCAAACTCCCACTGTAGATCTGACGCCCTTTCAGAAATTTCTGAATAACCTCGCCGGGTTTTGTGTTGTGGACCTATGTTGTGAAGGGCCTTCAAACATATGCTTAATGTTCTTTGACCTACTTTTTTGTCGCTTGTGATGTACTTTTACAAAATAGGCTATAGGTTTCACCATAACTCAGAATGTTTTGATCCAATTTGAAATCTGTGGATTGTTTATGTGTGTAGATATAAAATAAGCATCAGGTGGACCAGTGCCTAAATTGCAGTATGAGGGGACCACACAAGTATATAGTATAACTGATACAATCCTAACCAATAAACTTCGTCCCATTATTGAGTATCAGATACATGTAAGCATATTTTTTCAGCAGTTGGGTGACAATATATATATATATATATATATATATATACATATATAAACATAAAGATGACCAGACTAAGGGAGACCAGTGTTTGGTCCCCTCAAGTCTGCCGACTGCCTTAGTCTTATATATTATGAATATATGGACCCCCATTGTGTGTGTGTGTTCACCGACCTTACCCCTAGACCAGGGGGCTGTGAGGGTGCCCATAGCAGCGACAGCGAGAGTGATGACGATCCACTCACGTTACTCAATAGACTAGTGGCCAACCCTAAAAAAGTGGCTTATTTAAGGATATACCCCTCCCTATGGTAGAACAAATAACAACCCATTTTTCATTAAAGATTGGCATATTCTGCATTGGATTATGATGGTTGTGGTCTTTTAATTTGATGACAGGGGTATTTTATAGCCATATCTTTGAAAATAGTAGTCACCACTTTAACTATCATTCCATACAAGACACTACTGAGCAGAACTTCAAAAATAAATTCAAGGAACATACCAAATATGGCTCACAGTATCTGAAATAATATGGCAAGCACTGTAAAAATGATGTTTGCATAGTTTTGTTGTCATAAAATGTCGAAAAATACCAAATTTGGGCAAATTACTGCAAAAATTCCTTCAGGTTCGATATTCTACGGTGCATAAAATGTTACACAGAGCTCGAAGCCCTTGCTCTAGGAAAACATTTAATGCACCAAAAATTGCCCTAATTGTCGAGCTAAAAGGCAATATGCTAAATATAGCCTCACCTTTCTCAGAATTCAAATTGGAGAGAAAAGAGTTACCCCACCCCCCTTATTTTCTGGCAGGTCTAAAACTGCCACAATCTAACTATACAATCAAAAGTGAACATGTACTGGTTGCAAATCATAACAATGTATGTCTTCAGTCATCCAGTAGTTGTCAAATAAAGCATAACACTAGAAAAGAGGATTTGCGTCGCAGCAAATCTATCTGTGTGCCTTCAAAATGAGAACCATCGTTCAACATCTAAATTTCGTGTATTAGCTTAATTTTCATAAATTAAAATGCTCAGCCTTGGTTCTTGGTTCAAGGGATGTGGCCATGTCCCAAACTTATAAAGTGGAGTTTGAATGAAACTAGTATCTATAGTAGTTTTGAACCTATTCAACATTCTAATTTTGTGTATTTGTCTAATTTGCATGAACCATAAGCCTAGAAGAACTTCGGTTTATTGTAAATTGGATGGGGTTATGCCACAAACCCATAAATTGAAGTAGAAATGGCACCTCTATGATACATTTGAAGCTATGAAAGATTTACATTTTGCATATTCACCTAATTTGCATAAATTAAAACCCTACAACTTTGGTTCATGTTTCATTGGATGCGGCTTGGCCACAATCCTACAAATTGAAGTTGGAATGGCATCTCTATGAACAATAGTTTGGGAGATACTCAACTTTTAAATTTTTCAATGCCCCTTATTAGCATAATTTGAAATTCTACAACTATACTGTCCATTATAGTGGCAAGTGTCACAAAGGTATATATGCACATTGAAATTTTGAGTCCATCTGCAATAGTTTGGAAGATATGGCGCTTTTAAAATTTTTGTTGCCTCTAAAATTTGCATAATTTTAAACATCATGACTATTCCAAATGAGATGCACACTTTTGCTGGTTATGTCAGTCACCATGGCAAGCTTGGTGGTTTTTTCCAATAGTGTCTGAAAAAAAACTCTGGACCAACTTGGTCAGAAAAAAAGACATTAGCTTTTTATTTCTTTGTTAATTCTGTCCAGCATTAGTGTGAACATGGATCAGATATGTTTCTTGCATAAACAGAAAGAGATTCTTTGTATTTTATTGAGAACATCATCACACAGTGGTTGGGAGTTCCCCCCACCCCACCCCACCCCACTCCTACCTCCCATTTGCTATAAGACCCAAACACCTTTCAAACCATAAACCCAGCAGGCATGGCCAGAAGGCAGCCTGTGAAGGTGTTACGCTATTAATTCAACCCACAAAAAATGTAAACAAACCAGGTTGCAGTCTGTTCCTTCCAAAATAACTTATAAACCCAAACATATCCTATGCCAAATTGTTCCTTACAATATTCTGAATCATCCGAGAACAAGGATACCTGGTCATCATTGGGAAAATTTTAAGATATTACCGTTTGCTACAGCCAAAGTACTGACAACAGTCACGCCGCCTTGTGCGGTGACTCGAAGTACTCACATTGTGGCTTTGTGTATTCAGTCACTACGCTGGGTATGTTGAAAACTGACCTGTCAATAAATACCGCACACTGTACCTGTTAGTTTCAGAAAAAAAAAAGATGTTACTGTGGTCAGAACTGTGAGAGGAAGCCCCCTGTACTTGTAAGGGTCATTTTTGATATGCACTCTATAATCCTTCTACCCGGAAGCCGGCGTATTTACTCACGTAATACCTTAAGGGAACAAGTCATCTCCACAATTATCAAATAAATGATCTTTGAAGATTGGAAATATTGTTTTGTGTACAAATCATATTAAAAAGCTTGAACTGGGGCCACTATTTTTCCCTATCAGCCATATTTAATGCAATAAACCAGAATGCATATGAGCAAAAACTGAATAATTGTATGTGCATGTTGCAGGGGTATGCTACCAAATTTTTTTCCCAATGATGCCTATTGTGAATTGTGTTTTTCATGAGGTAAATATTGTGAACTTCCATAAAAAATACATGTCATGTTGGTTTATAGACTTTGGAATTGAATACGGTGACTGTAACTGAAACTCCATACCCTCTCAGATACAGAATTTTGGCCATATTTAAAATCGCCGTCCATCTAAACTGAGCTTTCTGTTCTCTTGAACAGTAATATCCTATTTTTTGGAGTTTTCATAGTCATGAGTGTGCTCTCCATAATGAAGTTATGACCCAGAAACCCATGGCATCAGTTAAAACTGTGTGAGACATGAATCACAAAGCAAATTGTTTGCGGACCTCCGTCATTTTGTACAATTGAGTGTTAATTTTGAGCATAAATGTGATTTAAATTATCAAAATGCACTTTTATGTGTTTTTTCATTCATAGAATGTAACATTTCAAGTAATTAAATGAAATAATAACCGTACAGACCTGATAATTAGTCTTTCTGCTGCCCAAAGTAATCACCTGCAGTGCCCCTTAAGGTGTTACGCTACTAATTCAACCCGCAAAAAATGTAAACAAACCAGGTTGCAGCCTGTACCTTCGAAAATAACTTATAGACCCAAATAATGCCATGAGACAGGTTCAAGTATCATGAATGCAAAATGGTTGCCTAGCACCATGGAAGCTCATAACATGCAGCACAGCAGAAGCCCTAGTCAAAATGTGGATTGTTGGGAAATTCACTGAATTTAGCATACATTAAAATTCCCCAACTTTTGTTTGCATGCTATTGGATTTGCCAGTTGTCTCAAACCTATATGTGTAAGTTAGAACTTTCTTTTTATCTCCAATAGTTTAGAAGATTTGGAGCTTTTAAAATTTTAATTGCTCCTCATTTGCATAACTTTAATCATCATAACTATTCCAAGTCAGCTGCCTAATTTCATTGGTAGGTCAGTCACCATGGCAAGTTTTGTGGTTTTCGAAATAATAGGGTCTGAGAAAAACTCCGGACAAATCTGGTCGTAAAGAAGAAAAAAAGAAAGAAAGAAAGAATTAATTCGTGGAAAAACAAAATGTCTGGGTTGGCACCCAGACATAATAAATCACATATTGGAACTTACTTTCTCAACTGTGCGACGCTGCGCCTGATACCGCCGGGCTCGTCAAAGCCCAGTGGTGTCGGGCGCAACATCGCAAAGTTGAGAAAGTAAGTTCCAGTGTGTGATTAATTTTATGCTTTGGTTGCAAATCATATAACACAACCCTGTATCATCAAATACAAAGAGGGAAACAGGCAGATATAAACTGTGCCAGTGTTTGGGTAAGTTCCATGTATTATGATTCCATCTCCTAAGGTTAAGATAGATCATGGGGTATGGATAAATTCACAAATGATGGTGCCATGATGAGTCATGGGGAAAAAAGTGGGTAGTGAATGTGTGTTAGTATATGGCATTCATTGCCAGCATTGGCAAGCTATTTGGAGATGGTGGACTATGTGACAAGTTTTTTTTTTTTTTTTTTCCAAAAATTGCCAAATACTAGTATGTTGATAATTTCTGTAACACAGAGTCATTTTCCTTATAATGAAAGTACATGCAAATTCTGATATAAGGTGTTTAACTGCAAAATTGTGATAGCAAATTTATCAGTGTTTTGGACGAATTAATAGGTTTGATCTTCATTCCATATCCAAACTCAAAATTTTTAATTCACTTGCACTGGATTAATTAGTTTGTTCTTGTGTCAAGTTTTAATTTGATCAATGACGAAGTATTATCAATTGAAGAATAGCGTCGTATAGCGACAAAGCAGTGTTTTTTCTTATTTTCAAAAATAAGGGGGTAGGGGTAATACTTTTTGGTGCTTATAAAATTTTGAGAAACTTGGGATAATAATTTCCATGTAACCTCGGAGCCTTATGGCTAAGGTGATTTTTGGTGTATAAAAATGCAATATTGGACAAGAATTGTAAGTTTTTTGACATATTTTTGGGAGATAAAAATGTCAAAATCACAAATATTTTTGCATAATTGTGCAGTTTTCTACATTCTTTCCCATCTTTAAGTTCCTAAATGTCTAGAATCATTATATTCTTACTTTTTCACATAAGTTTTCTTTAATATAAGCCTAATGTCATCATGTTTCAGCATATATAGCTGATTGTATGCAAAAAAAAACAAGCAAAGTGAGAATTTATTGATTTTTAGAGTGATTCTTCATTATAAATGGTGATAAGATACACCTGTCACTAAAAATAAAATCGACATTGATCGCATTCGCAGAGTAGAGAGAAAAGTGAACAGAAAGGACAGGGTAATAATTGTCAGGTTCACTAGTTACAGGCCTCACAGGTCCGTGCATAAATCAAGAACAACACTCAAGAAGGTCGGTGAGTGGAGTAAGGACATATTCATCAACGAAGACCGTACGAGTTGGAAATCGGCGCTTGCTTTCAAAGCAAGACAACTCAAAGGTCAACAAAATCAAAGATACATGGACGGTCGATGGCCGTATATTTGTTCGTGACAACAGCGACAAAGTCTCGATTGTTAAGTCAGAGGCAGACATGGACAACCGTGGGTCCCCCGGGCATCTATATTTAATTAATTAATTTCGATAAAACTACCCCTTTACAGCGAGGGCATCAGCAGGCCAGGGTAGAACCTGTGATGCGTCCAAGAAAAAATGAGTTGAAAAAATACACGTCAAATGACATTTATACATCCATGATAAAATCAATTATACACATACATATTACACCATTTGTAAAGTCAGACAGAGCATCGAGGTAGTGGTTATGTCCCATCCACCAAGGTCTTACGAACAGGCCAAGCATCTTTAAAGAAACGCCCATCAAACATATCAACTACCCGTATACCCTGCTCAATTGCAGCATCTCCAGGGAGTAAACCGAGTTTTGTAAAAGGAGATGAACCAATGAAATGCTCCTAAATATACAAATTGTTAACGTTGTTTAATTTTGTTTCAAGTTCATGCCAAATCTTAATCCGAATTTTATTAACTGCGGGGCAAGTGTGTACAAAGTGTGAAACATTTTCGACGCAATTTTTACACAAAACACAAGTTCCTGAGGGTGCAATGTTCCATCTATGTAAATTATCTTGAAGACCCAAGCATTTTAAGCGCACCATAAACGTCAGGCGGGCCGACTCAAAATCATTTATAGAAAACAGGTAATCTTAACGGAAGTATGCTCTCTTTAATAAACCATACAAGGATAGTGATTTCTTATTATCAATTTCATTAAAAACCCGTGCAAATAGTTATTCAGGGACAACTTGTGATACTTTTGTAGCCACCGCTCATCTTGGTCGTATATTTTATAATCCAAACCAACTCCTGTTAAAATCTTATCAATTTCTTCCATGTATGGCCAAGAAGCATTACCACCATCAACAAAATTTCTTTGCAATTCCAGTAAAACTCGCTTGCATAATCGTGAATCAGGCAAAGTATATTTAAGTCTGTGGAAGAAATTAATTCTTGCTTTGTCTGGCAATAAATTAAGTGGTAGCCACCCAAAATCCCCTAAAGGGGCCACCATAGCGGGCGTACCTTTTATGCGCAGTATAGCGCCAGCTACGTTGTATTGTACTAACTTGATAACACTAATATTTTCTTTGGCACTGCAAAGCCAAACAGCAGACCCGTTTGTCTAAATATCAAACCAGTCACTCTCATATGGACCAAATATCACTTTATTTTACACGTTTTCGTAAAGACCACGTGCACGCTTTACCCTGTATATCACTTTTCCACATAGTAGAAAACAAACGATCTCTGTTTACATTGTCAAATGCTTTGCTGATATCTAAAACAGCAAGCCATGTTTCCTAATTTACGTTTTTCCTGAGACTGCAAAGGGCCTTGGGGGCAAAGTGATGATCTTCCAGGCGCCTCCCCTTTCTGTATGCGCCATGCAATTCACCCAAGAAATCATTATTCTAAAAAAAAGTCATCATTTGATTTTCCACCATTGATGCGAATATCTTATTCACATTTGATGTTACAGTTATGCCCCGATAATCACAAAGGGACTCTTTATAATATAATAATATCACTGTGGCCCTCCACTTATCTGCCGTGGTTCTGCAAGTAACTGATGGCCTTCAAAAAACATGATTCCGGGGAACAGAGCCGAGGCATAAGGGCCCTGCATACTCTCTCACAGCAGTGGAAGCCCCCTGTTTTAAGCCCTGCCCTTTGTCCCTATCCCCGCCTCTGAGGCTCAGGCATTCCATGGCCTGCACCAGCAGCTAGCTGCAGCTACAATCATGGCAGCCCTAAAAAGGGCTACCACCCTTCCCTTCCATACCCCCTTCTCACCCGTTAGTTCACCCTGTTTTCTTCCCATTCTAACATTTCCCTCCTTTTATCCCAGCACCCTACCAGGTAGTCTTGTACAGTTTTAATACCCTCCTTACACCCTAGAAAATCTCCTTTCAAGCCCAGAAACCAAGCAACACGGTCCACCTCTTCTAGTCCCCTTATTTCCTCTAAGCCATTACAGTTGTAGTCCTTATCCTGCCAACTTCTGAATACAGTTTCCCTCATTTCCCTGCATGCATCGAACCACAGAAGCCAGTGATTTACTGTCTCATCTGCCTTCGCCGAACGAACTCAATATTTCCCATTACTACCCTATGTCCATTCATGAGGTCTCTTCACCAAGTTGATAACCCGCCGCCCTACTTTCGAACGAAAGTTAAGATCACTTCCCTCCATCCCAACATGCGCTCCTTTTTGGTTCATGTAACACTTTATAAGCTTTTAGTGTACTTTTATCGCTCACCCCCTTTTCCCATTTTACTCGCCACCCCTCTGCAACTGTTTTCTAATGTATGACGTCCATTCATCAACTTCGCCAACCCTTTCAAGTCATATTTTTCTGCTAATTTGTCTATATTTTGGACCTACTTTGTTTGTGCCTTTACTGCCTCCATGTATATTTTCCTGCACCATCTGTCTTCACTAATTGTTTGTAGGAATCCCCAGTAATTTAACTTGGCTTTGGCAATTCTATCTTTAAAAGTACTCCACCCCAATTCCCACAAGACCGCTTCATTTGCTGTACCTGGTGGCGCTCCCAGAATCTACCTACCCATCTCATTCTGTGTTTTCTCCATATTTCGAATGTCCCCCTCATTTACCGAAATTGCATCCAAACAAGACATCATCCCAGGTAAAGCAACTCTATCCCATAACACTTTGGCTGTAAATGCTCTATTGAAGCTGTTCAGAGACGTAGCTTTGATCACTATGTCTCCCGGTGGAAGCCGGGGGACATATTGTTTTAGTGCCCGTTTCTTCCGCTTGTTGTTGTTGTTGTTGTTGTTCAGGTTCTTCAACACTTGGTTTCCGTGCGATAAGTCTTAAAGGACTTGACAGAATTTGATGAAACTTGGTAGGATTATGTATCTTGGCAAGACCTAGGTTGGGATTGTATTTGGGTGACCTTGATCTAATTTTCAAGGTCACAGGGTCACTTATGTGAAATTGGTTTCCGTTCGATAAGTCATGAAGAACAGAATGGAATTTGATGAAACTTGGTAGGATTATGTATCTTGGCAAGACCTAGGTTGGGATTGTATTTGGATGACCTTGAACGAATTTTCAAGGTCACAGGGTCACTTATGTGAAATTGGTTTCCGTTCGATGAGGCATGAAGAACTTGATGGAATTTGATGAAACTTATTAGGATTATGTATCTAGGCAAGACCTAGGTCGGGATTGTATTTGGGTGACCTTGACCTAATTTTCAAGGTCACAGTGTCACATATGTGAAATTCGTTTCTGTGCGATAAATCATGAAGAACAGGATAGAATTTGATGAAACTTGGTAGGATTATGTATCCTGGCAAGACCTAGGTTGGAAATGTATTTGGATGACCTTGAGCGAATTTTCAAGGTCACAGGGTCACTTATGTGGAATTGCTTTCCGTTCGATAAGTCATGAAGAACTTGATGGAATTTGATGAAACTTGGTAGGATTATGTATCTTGGCAAGACCTAGGTTGGGAATGTATTTGGTTGACCTTGAGCGAATTCTCAAGGTCACACGGTCACTTATGTGAAATTGGTTTCCATGCGATAAGTCTTGAAGAACTTAATGGAATTTGATGAAACTTGGTAGGATTATGTATCTAGGCACGACCTAGGTTGGGATTGTATATGGATGACCTTGAGCGAATTTTCAAGGTCACAGGGTCACTTATATGAAATTGGTTTCCGTGCGGTAAGTCTTGAAGAACTTAATGGAATTTGATGAAACTTAGTAGGATTATGTATCTAGGCAAGACCTAGGTTGGGATTGTATTTGGATGACCTTGAGCGAATTTTCAAGGTCACAGTGTCACTTATGTGAAATTGGTTTCCGTTCGATAAGTCATGAAGAACTTAATGGAAGTTGATGAAACTTATTAGGATTATGTATCTTGGCAAGGTCTAGGTTGAAAATGTATTTGGATGACCTTGAGCGAATTTTCAAGGTCACAGGGTCACTTATGTGAAATTGGTTTCCATGCGATAAGTCTTGAAGAACTTGATGGAATTTGATGACACTTGGTAGGATTATGTATCTAGGCAAGACCTAGGTTGGGATTGTATTTGGATGACCTTGAGCGAATTTTCAAGGTCACAGGGTCATTTATGTGAAATTGGTTTCTCTGCAATAAGTCTTGAAGAACTTGATGAAAATTGCTAGAGTAATGTATGTAGGTGAGAGCTAAACTAGTATTGTAATTTTCAAGCAAACTTGGTCATTTGTAATTTGTTATCACCTGTAGCTTATTCAGAGACGTAAGTGTTCCACCAGAAGACATTTGATTTTCTGTTGGAAAATCAGTCTGTTCTAGTTTCCTTTGTTGGGTTCACCTTTTGCTTTATCTTCTCCATGTGATATCTGAATATGCCTTTACCAGTTGCTTTCATTGTAATCCCTAAATATTCATATTCATCAAATTTGCCTATTTCAATCAACTCTTCCTGTCCTTCTGGGATTTGGAATGTCCCTACTTTCCACCTTTTATTTATGCCAGGTTTCTTTCCAAGCGTCATGAGTTTACTCTTTTCTGTACTGATTTCCAATCTACATTTGTTGCCGTATTCTCCCATTATGTCCAGTAGATCTTGCATTTCTTTTTGTGACTCTGCCATAAGCACTATATCATCAGCGAAAAATAGACCAGGAATTTTGTGCTGTCCTATTGCCATCCTTTTGTTACATTCTGCTAACTGACCCCCCAATTCCTTAGTATAAAGTGCAAAAAAATATTGGAGAGAGCACACAACCCTATTTTAAACCAATATCTAGTTGTTTATTTTCCACTTCTATGTTTCCCATTGAAATAGTACAATCTGCATCTTTATACATTGCTTTCATGACTTGGAGGAGATTTCCACCAAAGCCAAGCCCCTGAAGTTTCTCCCATAGTGCATCCCTCCACACTCTGTCATATGCTTTTCTCGCACCTAAGAAGCCCATAAAGATTTTCTTGCGCCTTTTTCTTGCCAGTTCCAGAGCTTGCAATAAAGTGAATACATGGTCACCCATCTTTCTCCCTGGTCTAAATACATTCTGGATCTCTCCCAGGAGGCCAAGCCTTTCAACGATTCTGCTCGTCCTCCTGTACATGACTCTGCTGAAAAATTTCCCTATTTGATGCGATTGCAATACCCGGACATTGATCCAATTGGGAGCTGCTGCCCTTTCTTGGGATGTAAGATATTTTAAATTTGTTCCATTCCCTTGGTACCTGCTTCTCCTCAAGAACCCTGTTAAACAAAATCTTCAAGCACCCTACCATTTCCTCTAGCCCTTTCTTTATGAATTCAGTCAAAACATTATCAGACCCTGGTGCCTTGCCCAGCCGCATCTTCTCTTTTGCGATCTGAACTTCAATATTTCTAATTATACAGCACAATTCAGAATCCCATTGATCCTGGCTGTAATCCTTCTGACCATCTGGCACTGCCCCCTGTCCCCATTGTGGATCGTTTATTTTCCCCCAATGCTCTTGAATGCTTCCTGTATGTCGTCTTTCTTCCCTATTCTCTTCCCTCTAAGTATGATTTGACATGTTTTATTCTTTTTCCTTTCATTAATAAACTTCCATAAACTCCTCCATTTCTCATAATTTTCTCTGTCAATGGTTCACTTTTATTAGCTCTCCTTTCTGCTTGCATGTCCGCTACTTGTTTTCTACATTCCATGTATTGTTGTTTAGCTTCCTCTATATCATTATGCGGTTGTTTTTGTTTCCTGGCTAGTCTCCAGGCCCTATTTGTAACCCTTCTCCTCTTTATTGCCCTTTAAGCTCTGGGTCCACTCCATAGCCGATGTTTTCAAGTGGCACTTTCATTCTACCAATCTTTTCCCAAGCCACATTAATGATTCTTCTCGCTAGTTCTTCCTTCATTTCTTAAACTTCCCCCTCTATCTTACCATTTATTTTTCCATTCCTGGGGTTCAGTTCTGAGGCTTTCCTTGTATCCCTCCCACCCTTTTTTTATGTATGTTCCAAACCCATTTAGACCCCCCCCCGTCCCTTTTACAAAGCTATACGTTAAGCTCCACAGTGATCCAATTGTGGTCGCTCCCTGTATCTAATCTGCCATCCTCATCAATTTCACATTTCTGAGCCGTTTGGAATATTTACTATCCACCTAAACATAATCAATTATTGTCTTGAGGTCCATGTCCATTTTCCCTTGCATTTTACATCCCTATTCACAACCCTAAGTTTGCACTCCCGAGTGAAGTTTAACAGCCTGGTACCGTTTCTGTTTATTTCCCCTTCTCTTCCTTCAATTCCCTTCATTCCATTGCCTATGTGACCATTGAAATCCCCTGCTATGATAACTTTATACGCCTTTTGTTGTATGTGGCTTGTTATCATTCTCATTCTGTCATACACCTGGTCATTCCATTAGTCTGGTAGCCCTTCTTGTCCCATGTAACCAACACCTACTGCCACTTTATGTTCATATGTTTCTATTCCTATCCACTGTATTTCATTTCTAACCACACTATCATTGTCCCAGTCTTTCTGCTTTATCTTCAGCCATTTAATTCCCTTTCTTACCAAAAACCCCACTCCTCCCCCTTCTTTTGTCCATTTTCCCTCCCTTGACAAATGAGGTTGTTGCCTTTAGGACTTGTCATCATTCCCTCTTCTTCCTTCCTAACATCGGTCTCTACCAAGGCAACAGTGTCTATTTTCTCCTCTTCAATTACCTCCCCGACATCTGCTACTTTCCCTTTGTATCCCCTACAATTAATACTTTCAATCTTCATGATGTCCTTCCCTTTGTATTCCTTTCCTCTTCTGCCTTTTCTTGTCTGGTTTTCCCTCCCCTGATCCTGTGCAGGAACATACCTGGTAGCTGCCAGGATGTTTAGTTTCCCTGCTGCCTGACTGTGTAGCCCGTCCCTGCCAAACATCTCCCTCCTCCCTACAAAATCCTCCCAGATGTCCCTAAAAGCTACTCCCCCCCAGTCTACACAACCCTCCCAATTTCCTATTTATCCCACAAGTCCTACTGGCCTCCCATGCACCCATCCTATACCTTGGTAATATCCCCATCACCTAGGGTTCCCAGTCTAACTGCGCCAACCTCCCCACTAAAGCCCTGTATCTATCTTCCACCTCCTCTGTCCCTATCAGGCCCTCCAGCCTCCCTCTGTCGGACAGATCATTGGTCCCTACGTGGACAATGATCCTTGACTTTTCCCCACTGCTCCCTACTACCTCGTCTATCCTCTCCTCCATGTCCCTAATCTTGGCACCAGGGAGACACACTTGGACCCTGTGTGCTCTATCTTTACTACAAAAGACTCTATCTGTCTTCCTAACGATACTGCTCCCTACCACAACCGCCTCTCTAACAATCTCCCCTCCCCCTGGCAAAACCTCCTGTGTATCCTCTTTTGTCTGGTCTCCCTTGTCCGTCCCCTCAGTCCCCACTACCCGTCTGTCCCCTCAGCCTCCACTTCCCCACCACCCTGGTCCCCCCCTCCCCCGCTGTCTCCTGACCTCCCCCCTGTCCTCCACAACCCTGATCCTGTCCCTAGACTCTTCCAACTACAACTTTAGGGCTGTCAACTGTAGCTCTAGGGTCTCCACCCTCCTGCACCTCCCACACATGTACACAAATCTATCGTCTTGTGTCTCCTCAAAAGTACCTTAACCCTGTTGCACTAAAGTCCTCCCATATAACACACTCCCTGCACTCTATAAATCTATCCCACCCTGGACCCTCACCCTCCCTCCTGCTCTCCTCTCAACCCTGGTCATCTCTGCCCCCATCTCTAGTCCCCTGACCCTCACCCTGCCCCTGGACAAGAGAAACCCTTGCCCTTCCCTCCTTACCTGTCCCCCACTGCCTACCCTCCTGAACTCCTGCACTCTCCGTAACATCCTCCGTGACAACCTTCAGCCCCGACATCCTTAGTTGATCAAGTGTTACAATTTCAAAGTTCCAACATTTTCAAACATGGGGTCTTTGCTCTGTTCCCACTACAACTACCAATTTCTTCCAAAGTACTAGCTACATCCACTCAGAAATTTCTCTGCACTGTCTCTATATCCTCCAACAACAATCTAGACTGCAAATTGAAAGTAACTCAAAAATTCTCCACTTATCTTAGACAAACTTCACCCACAATATCACCGCACGTCCACTCTCATTGAAATTTTGCAGACATCTCCATCCATATGCAGAGGCTTTATTAACCCCTTGTCCCATTCACTGAGGAAGGTTTCCAGTAATTTAAAAACGTTGAACATAATGACAATTGAATTTAACAGAGACGATCCTCCATATTTCAGAAATTCTTTGGGTATATTACCGATGCACATGATTTACCATTCTTCAAAAGTGAGAGTGTTAATATGTATATCACTAAGCCCGTCAGGAGTTCCAGTACTGTTACATCAATTTTCAAGTTCCTCTTTCAAATTACTATGCTCCTCAGCCAGAGTACCCGAGGCTGAGGTACCTAAATTTTGTGTATTCACCTAAAATTATGTTAATCTCTTTAGGGTCATCCATTACCCTGTCTGTACCATCTGGGTATATAATTCTGAGGGGAAAACCATTGTTCCCATTCAAGTGCTTAAGAGTGCACCAATAAGCCCTTGTAGTTTTAGTACTTGTATGTGAATTATGTATGCTAACCTGATATTTGTTGTTAATCCGCGTCATTCTGATTTTCTCCTGAGCAATGTACTTGCAGTCAAGATAATCATTCCATATAGCCTGTAACACTTCAGTATCAACAGACCCATTTTTTGTCCAACATCTAAACAGCCTATTTGCAGTTCCTCTGTTCTGAATGAGACATTTAATTTCTTTGTTCACAAATAAAGGCTTATTTGAGCACCCTCTGCAGTGTTTTTACCAATTACTTTTTCACCAGCCTTGAAAATTTTTTATATCCAGCTGTGCCACACTTCAACAGCCGACTGAAGGTTGTTACAGTTCCAACTAGAAAATTATGAACTTAAATCCTTCTGGAATTCATGCCAATCAGTATCATTAGCTTTTGTCTTTATCAATATTGTAATTTGGAAAGTACACTAAACCAATAACCAGAATTTTAGAACCAAAATTAACTTTTATCCCCATTCCTTTTGAAATCATCTCTTAGGCTATCAAAAATGTCATTATCTATCGAAGACACATCTTTCCTAAACAAAAGTCCCAGACCACCACCACCACTGGATTTGTATTGGCTGGACCTGGGTTTACCAACCCAATTGTAGTTTGGATGCACAGACTTTAGTATTTCGTCACTGTCTTCTTTATGGAAAGTTCAAGCCATGCCAAAAATTGCAAAGTGTTCATTATCCAACAAATCAGACAGTTCACTTTTTTTTGCCAAGCCTAGGTTCTGAACATTACAATGCTAATGATGGTTTAGCAGTCCTTAGTTTACATTTTGTGTTTACTTGCTTGCCTCCTGTTTTGTGTCACCTTGGTTTCTGGGCTCTAAAGACCGTCCCTTCTTGACTGGACCCCTAATGATTGTTCAGTTTTTGCCAGCATCTAGCTGGCTTATTTTGAAGCCTCCCTCAAAAGTGGCATTGTATTTTACGTCCATGATGGCAAACATTTGAGATATGTGCCTCGGTAAGTATTGTTTCCAGCACCACAGTTCCCAGGATTAGACTCCTAAGGCTAGAAATGGTATCCTGGGTGGGGTTGCTGCTGCTTCTCGTGATTCCTCTGTAGACTGGGGTTAGCTGCACCCAGCTTGCATCTTGGCCATGTTGACGCACTGTAAGATGTGGTTCTGCATATGCTTTCAACAGCGCTTTAGTGCCAAAGACTCAAGGGTGTAGACCATCAGCAGACTGGGCACCCTCATTGATGGATCTATCCACTAAGCGGAACTTAGGGTCCTTAGCTATATATGTACAATTTAGCTCTGTGCACATATTTTCCAGTTCGGTATTAACGACCTTAACTTATTCTTGTGCATCATTGTTGTGAGTCTTTGGACAAATGCTGCATATATGTATGTTATCAATCACTGCTTTTGTGCCTTGTATGAGTAATCTGTAATCAGTGATAATATCATCCACCACACCTGATAGCTCACAATCATTTGTTCCGACATGCAGTATCACCTTCTCTTTTTCATTAGAGAAGTGTGCACATCATTGATACATGCAGCTCTCATGCACCTGACCTCTGTGTCCTTATCAGTGCTCTCACTCAGAGCTTCCAATTAAAAGGGTTGCTTGAGCAGCATCATCAACAGAGTGCAATACTGGTCTTTTCCTTTCACTTTCACTTAAGTCTCTTTGTAAGCTCTCTGTTTTCCTTGTTGAGGGATGCACATTCTGTGGTTTTTGCCGCTGCGTGTACCACCAGCTGCTTAACCAAATCCATGTTCTGCTTCTGTAAGCTTTGTGCCTGGTTTTCATTACCCCAATGTTTGATTCCTTTTCACCCACATAGGTGTAGTGAAACCATTCCATGTATGTCGTACATTGGTTATTTTATGCCAGCAAGTCACTTGTTGCGCAACAAAACAAAAAATGCCCTGTGGCTGGCTGTGTGAGATTCTGAAACTGCCCAGCGTGCTAGCCTAGGGGTTAAACCTTCAAAAGCCCCCCAAGAGGGAGATTCAAACTAGTGAAGAGAAGAAGGCCTACCAGCAGGACCATGCAGTCAGCCAAAGTCTGGTGGGATACTTCAAGAGCTAACTAAAGTTGTGTACAGGGCATATTAGTTCAGTAACTGCCACTTTCCTACAAGACTGACTCTCTTTCCGCCACTTATCCATAGGTAAACATTGTATTCACAATATGGCAAAAATCACGCTAGATGCCACCAGAGAGCGCCTAGATTTCAAAATTTTCTGGAGGGGGCATGCCCTCAGACCCCCTAGCATGGCTTCCCGCCTTCGGCGCATGCAATGTCAGAATTCTGGACCTCTAAGTACTGAGCTGGTCCACTAAATATTAAAACTTGCTGGCCCAGCTGGACCAGTAAGTTTTCTGTACTGTTTTATACACTGGTATCAAGAAACATCGATAACAGAGGTAATTTTCAGTTCACTCATACATTCCTAGTGTACAATATACTATATTTATGTTATGGTAGAGGGGGGTGAGGGTTCTAAAGTATAGCCGGAAACTTTACTATTGACCTTAGCTGACTGCGTCTGCTTACCCATATTGTTAGGAACAGCTGATTGTTTGTCCTCAGTCGTGTGGTAACCATTGGCTTGACTTAAAACAGGCTGCTTACTGTAGGTTTGTGAACCAGTGAGGTAAAAAGGTACTTCTTCCTTACCTTTAGTTATGTGTCTTCTGCTTCTACGCTTATCTCCCTTACCCTCATGGATAACTTGAACCTCAGTCCATTGGTTCTCCGGGGTAGAAGCCTTATCAAGCTTTTGCATAGAAAAAGCCTGTGGTCTATCTCCAACTAAATGTTACAAGGTATCATCCATGCTGGAATTCAGTCTATCTGCAGCCCCTGAAGGTTGTCTTCTCAATTTAGTTCCCAAGGAACGTGCTTTACTTCGTGCCTTCCAAGGTAGTTCCTGTAAAGTCTGTTTTGGAGTGCTGAGTAAAATGGCCAGTTTTTTGCCCAACATCATCAAACAGCCACTTATTGAGAAAGTGCACTGTATATCCTTCTTTGTTGCTGTTCAAATGGCGGCAAATTTGAATGACCAACTCGTCATGCTGATATTTAAATTCCAACTACCTGTTGCCTCAAAATGTGCAGGAGTCCAGTAAAGGTGTATTCCAGTCATGCACTGGTATATTGCTGACAAGTCCATGCCAATATGAAATAAATTTGTATACACAAAACAGTGACTTTCAATAAATTAGGAGCTGTTTTTAAGAGGGTTCTCTCACTGATGCATGCACAATCATCCCCTATAAGAGCTCCAAACAATGGAAATTTATGAACTGTGAGAACCAATCTGGCACCCCTATGACATGTGATTAAAAGTCCACAATCAGGGCAACTTGTTCCACTGACCAGCCTGTCAGCCACAAGAAAACTACAAAACTTTACCATGGATCCCTTAAAACACTCCATTGTGTTCTTTGTTTTTATGGTAAACTTTTTGCACTTTTGAAGTCAAATTGTGACCAACTGTGCGTTGATCCAAGGAGTAATGGCAGATGGAAGAAACCCTCGAGAATACTCATGTGGAAGGGGGGAACTTCGTTACAGGTCCGTACTTTGCAGGTTCCGGTAATCATCTGCCCAGAATTCTGTCTGGTCCCAGCCTCGTCAATCTGTCTCTAGCATGAGAATGAGGCTGCGAACATTAGAGTTACAGTAATTCATGCCCCTCAGACCTCCACTGCACCATACTCTCCCAGGGCATATAGCTGGAAAGCATGGATATAATGAAAAATAATCCCTGAATACAAGATGGCCACTGAAAACTGAGCTGGTCTGGAAATCATTCAATGTTCAACACCATGTGACCTGTTACCCAGTCAATATACGTGATGTATATAAATATATGATCACCACCCAGTGATTTGTAACATTCAATAGGCAAAATTTATGACATTCAAAAAGAGAAAAGTGAAAATATATATACAAAATGTTAATTCACATTTGAGTAAATCACTCTTTACCCCAAGCCTATCCATACACATTACAATATTCATTTAAAAAGGAGACCCATGCAAAAAATATGTCCTCATTCCGCCATCATGCCGAGCAAGCAAAACCCTCCTGCTGACCAGCATCCCATGAGCAGGCCTGAGCTGGAATATTGTAGAGATGGCAGATTCAGATTCAGATTCTTTATTGAAACCACTTGCGCCCTCTAGGGGCCAACAGTTACAATGAAATTCCAACGTCCAGCGTCCTCTAAAGACGCTAAATACAACTACAGAAAACATATATAGAAAGAGCAGGTTGCTCATAAACCATATTTTACAATGAGTGTACACATAGGTATGGATTCACATGCCATCACTATATAATTACATGAAGAAAGAGGATTATTAAATGGCATGTTTTCCTTGGTGGCCTGACGGATCAGTTTCAAGGGCAGGTCCCTTTGCTGGGCAATCGATCTTGCAACTTCCACCAACATTCCCGGGTTGCACACCTTGGTCTATCTTTTGAATGTAGGAGGCACCAAATATGGAGAATCTGTCTCAATAATGATCTTGTCCAGTGGCAACTGTGAAATCACGTCATTCAGAGCTGCAGGGTTTTTGTCTTGCAGCAACTTGCTTGTATAACCCAAAACCACAGCTGGAAAAATATCTGTCCATTTCTTAACATCATTTATGGTTCCCACAATAAAGATGAATCTTGTTATCCCTGTGCAAATGTCTTTTTCAGATACTCAGGCAGTTGCCGGTTGCTCCTTCTCCTTTGCAATGCACTATTACAGGCAATTTAATGCTGTGAGCCACTGGCAATACTTGATCCAGTACAAAATCTTGGCATTCTTTATCCTTGTGCCACACACCTTTGCTGTAGTCGATTCCTACTTCTCCCACATCCACCAATTTTTCTCCCCTGACATTTTCCCTCAAATGTGACATATGACTACTTTTAAATTTACTGGCAAACTGTGGATGCACTCCATACATGATATAGAGATGGTGATCCCTCAAAATATGCTGCCTCTCTTTGGAATCTGGCCAACCCCTGACAGAGCAATAGTTAGAAATAGCAGCACACAGGTGAAAAGTCTCATCCATGACTGGCTGAGAATCCAGAACAGCCTGCAAACTCCCTACTCCTCTATCCCTCAGCAACTCTGTAAGATGGAAGTGGGAATCTAGCAAACTGTATATCTGAGATTTCACTCCACCAGATGGATCAACTTTTTCCTCCAATTCACAAAATGCCACTCTTTTCTCACTGGAAAGATGTTTTATCAGCATTGACAGCACTCTCCAATGAAATAATGTTGTAACTGAGTTTGGTGGGGAGACACTGTGAACCTTAACCACTTCTAAACCCCTAGCCTTCTCAAAATAGTTCCACAGAACGTGATTGATATCTGTGATCCTTGGAGTGTCTGTAGAATATCACTTCTTGTCTGTCATCATCCAAAGTAAGTCTTCCATGGTTTTACCATATATTGTGAACACAGGAAGTGTAACACACCATTTATCAGCCTCACCCAAGTGTCTAGCTCCTGATCAATGAACAAAGGACCTGAGTTCTGATATTCCTTGACATGTTTGAAATGGATCTTGTAGTGTTGAGCCTCCTGCAACCCCCAACTCCAACATGCAGTGTCTGTTGCTATGTAGAATGGAAAATGTACCTTTTCCACATGACGCTTCACCTGCGCTTCTCTGCTGCCCCAAACTGGACATGCTCATGTTTTCCTTGCTGAGTCATGCCGAGGAACCTCTGGCGCTTCCTCACAGCTGCTACCTCCTGTCTCATCTAAAACCAACCAAGAAATCATCATCTATGTTGACCCTAGTGATAAAAAAAAACGATATACATATATATACAGATTCAAAAATATCATGGTAAGACAGAATCCTGTCTTCACTCAATCCCTATAATCCCTCAGATATCCTGGTCACCTGACTACTCACCCTCCTTTTGTTGTTGTTGGAACTTCCACTTCATGAGAACTGCTGTGATCCACTATCATGGAGTTGTTTCTCAAAACATCAGCAAATTGAATTTGTGTGCTAGTAGATGGCTGGGGTTGTTGAACATCTACAGTATTATCTGAGTCAAACATACTGGTTAAATCAGTCATGTCGCCCTCTGTATCTTGTTCATCTTGATCATAGGCGATAGTTTCATCCAGATCCAAGAAATTATGACACAATCTACAAAGCCAAACCGGAATGAAACAATCTTCACAGATACACTATCTGTCATGATGAATGACATATTGTTTCTTTCTATCCCTACTCCAATAAAGCACCGTGGACAGTACTTCCATGACCAGATAAGCACCAACCCCGACTGGTTTCAGTTTCTTTGATTAACCGATTTTGCTTGCAGCATTGATTTTTATACACCAGGTCACCATGCTGATACAAATGTTCTGCAAGCCTGAAATCATAATCCTTCTTCTGTTGGCACTGAGCTGTTCTCAGATTTTCTCAGGCCAAAGTATGCACTCTGTGCAACAATTGCTTAAGATGCTCGGCATAACTCGGCAAGGACTAACCAGCTCCTTCATTGGAATTAATTCCAAACAAAATATCCACATGCTTAGTGACTTCCCTGCTCATCATCAACATATTAGCCGAGTACCCAGTCTGTCTGTGTGCCATACTCCTAATAGCTCCAGCCAAAATGGGAAGATCCTTGTTCGAAGTGTTTTGATTTCCATGTAGGCAGCTGGGTATAGTCTGAAGAAGAAGAAGTGGGTTATACTGTTCCACTTACCCATTGGAGCAAGGTCGGTAAGGAGTTGTTCCTGTTTTGGCTATCTGCAGAAGTCCCTAGATAGCCTCCATCAATTTCCATCCAAATTCTTCCCTTGATCCGTATGGATCTGAAAGGGACAACCTAACCTTGAAAAAAAATTCATGGGCAATCTTTTCCTCAATAAATTCTGTTGTCTGGTCAGGAATAGCATAGCACTCAAGCCACTTCTTGAATTGATCCATTTCTATTAAAATATACAGATTTCCTTGATGGCCGGGGTGTATGGGTCCAAGAATATCAATGTGTCCTCTCCATTGGCATACCTACATGATAACTTCCCAAACATGCCTTTAGCCACACCCTAGGGTTCTTATTTTTATTACAGATATATCAATTTGTAACATACACTATCACATCCTTTGACATCTGGTACCAAAAGAATGAAGCCTTAACTTTCTCCAGCCTCTTAGTCTTTCCCCGATGTCCTGCTGAGCTAACATCATGGCTAAATTGCATCACCTCTTCTCTTAAAAGATTTTGGTATTACCAAACACCATGTAAGACTTGTGCTATCCAGCCTATAATGAAGAGATCCACTCTTCACTGACAACTGGTCACAACATAACCAAAGCTGCTTGGTCGCAGCACTACTCAGGACCTGCAAAATAACAATCACAGTCAGGAATGTCATCTCTAAGCCTAGCAAGCTGATCCATGTCTGCTTGAAACCTCCCACAGCAGTGTATGATTGTCATATCATGCTGAGACAACTCCTGGAGCCAACATGTCAACTGCCCTTCCAACATCTTAAACCACATCAACCATGTTGGACTGTTGTGGTCAGTTCTTATTAAGAAGGAATGCCGCAAGAGATAATGATGATATTGTCTTGTGAATCTCACTATGGAAAGCAACTCCTTCTGTGTTGTGCAATATAGTCTTTGTGTTGGTGTCAACGCCAAACTGCCATAACAGATAGTGCATTCTTCTTATCCTGTTCCTGCAGTAATTCTCCTGAGATAGAAAAATCTGAGGCATCAGTATCCAAGATGAATCTCCCTCTTTTAGTTGATAATGCAAGGGCTGGGGCACAAATAGGTTGCTGTTTAGGATTTTTAGAGGCTTCCTGATGATTTTTTAGCCATTAAGAAATTGCCTTGGGCCCAGTCAGTTCATATAGAGGCTTACTTATAACAGCATAATCTCTGATGTGGTCACGATGATAATTAGCAAATGCAAGAAATGATTCCACATCTTGTACACAATTTAGAATTGGCCAATCAGCAACAACCTTCACCTTTTTGCAATCCACAGCAACTCTGTTGCCTGAAACTACTTTCCCAAGGCTTTCCCACTTAATTTCCCTCTTAAACAAATTACACTTCTTAGGCTTCAATTTAAGGCTATGCTGCCTAAATCTGTCAAATACCTCTCCCAAGTTCTTTCAATGGTTATTAACTTCTTTCCCTAGCATCACTAGGTCATCAAGATAGGCCACAGGTGTTGGCCATGTCAATCCATGTGGTACAAAATGTATGACTCTGAAAAGTGCTCAGAGCCCCAGTCAATCCAAAAGCCATATGCTTATGCATGAAAAGACCGTACTTGGTAAGAAATGCCATTTGGTGCCTATCACGCTCATCTAATTTGACCTGATAATACCAGGGGACCTTATTGAGGGCACTAAAGAAAATATTTCCACTTAGTGAATCCAAGCACTCCTTGATCAAGGGAATTGGATAAACATCTTTACTGGTGACCTTGTTCAGTCCCCTGAAATTGATGCAGTGCCAAACGGATCCATCTTTTTTTTTAACTAACACCGAAGGAGATGCCCAATCAGAAGTTGACCAAGTAATAACATCACAATCTAACAGTAAATGCAAGTGCCTTTCCTCTTCCTCCTGGAACCCTAGAAGTGTCCTTCTCATCCTTTGTTGGATAGGTTGTGCTGTTCCTGTGTCAATCTTAAGCTTAATTGTTGAAATACATTCTAAATCTGTTTTCCCTTGTTAAAAAAAAATCTTGATATTCCAGCAACAAATTAATCAGCCACTCCCTACCCTCTGTGCTCAAGTCCAAGTCAGATCTTTTCACAAGATCCTTCATATGGGCTGGAATCTTGTGAAGCACCCTGATAGCAGAAGACTTTGAAGAGGACTCTGTATTAGCATCAAAGTCTGACCATTGGGAAGATGTAACGTCATGACCCGCCATCATCACATCTGCTAAAATAGCATTCCCAATCAATCGACCTGGCTTCAGTCTCACAAACTTATTTGTCAAATTCATAAAATGAATAACAAACTGCTTCTTTCCTTTGACTAATGAAAAAGGGATACAAAATGGTCATCTGCCGGATTGATTACATAATCTTCATCAGTCAAATCAGATTAACACAATCCCTGAACAACACTGTTTGATGGGGCCACAAACTGCTTGGCCAAAGTTATTTTGGAGAAGTTGAAACACTGTTCTCCATCACACTTAATGGCATCTGGAATAATTTCTTCACCCAATTCAAGGACATAATTGTTCAAGTTGATCTTGCACTTGTGTGGAATAAGAAAATCTAACCCTAACAAAAAATCATCCTTAACAGAAACCACATACATATCCACGATACAACTTTTTCCCCATAATGAATGGAATTCCTTGCACCCATGTGGCCATAAAAGTCCCCTCACGTGCAGCTCCCCTGAGTCTAAAATGTTCCAGAACTGGGTACTTTTTCCTCATTTGGCCGTATAATCTGTCACTCAATACAGTGAGCTGAGCTGTGGAATCTTCCACTCCATTAACTGGAATGTCCCCTACTGTGATGGGAACTAACATGTTAAGTCCACCAGCTACTGTGTTAACTGCGATCTCCCTGTCAGGTATATACCCAAAGATTGGTTTTCCCAACCCCCTGGGGTCTAATACTATATGATGTGATGAATTAAGATGAATCAGCGACTCCAATCCATCTAATGTGTATGTACAAAATGATGATGATGATGAACTTGGTTGGCCATGATCTTTGATTTGGGTCGAGGTATGGCCATGACAATCAACTCTTGCTAGTTTTCCTCTAGACAAAAACCAGTAGGTGATCCTGACTGCTGACACTGCTGGAAAGATTATGAAACAGGTGGCATAGTAGTCTTCTTCCCACAATCTTTCAAAAAGTGGCCTACTTCCCCGCAACCATGACAATGAAGATCAGTACCACCCTCTTCCTTGCAGGACTTGATCCTGGTGAAGATAATGGACTAGCTCTGCCGGTGCTCAGTTAACCTTATACAGTTGTCCCCGGCAAACTACTATAATAAGCTAACACTTTGTCTCAAAGTGACTCCACCAAACGTTCCAATTGTATGTCCTGTGTCCATCCATAACGTTGAGAGTTATGTTGAAATTGTAGAAAAAATGGATGCCAGTCAGCTTTCTCCTCATATGCTGAAGCCTTAGTTGGAGGAGGCCCCTGTCGTGTCTCATGTGTCCCGATTGATTTACCTGATGAATGTGACATATTATCCACATTTGGTGCAGTTACATCCAAACCAGGCTGACATGTTAAAACCAGTGGGTCTTTAAATTCCTCTTTTAGTCTTACTGGTGTGTCCCAACTGCCTGTAGATTTGTCTTCCAGTTGCATCACCCTTTGATTTGAACCAAAAATACAAGTGCTGATGGATTCCATGTGTTTTGTAATCTGCCCTAATTGTAGGGGGGGGGTCTCTTTTTGATTATCAGGTAATAACTGCTGCATTGCTTGTATGTCAGAGTCAAACAAATCAGGAGTTTTTCTCTAAAGAGGTTTGGGTGCAATAGACAGAAAGCAATCTTGCTCCATTTTCTTGAGAGTTTGCTTAAGACTGGTATCTTTGAGAACAGCAAAGAAATTTTCAGCTGGAAAGTGACCAAGTTCTTCATGTTTGGACAAAATGAACTTGGCCATGTTGTCACCAATACCAGCAACCTTAAGCAGCTCTAGGGATGTCGCATCGTTGATGTACAACACAGGTGTACCCATGATCAATGAATAAAAAATACACTTCACTATGTATTGAAACATCAAGTTGTCTTCACAATTAAGTGAGTGTAAACGAGTAAATAAATAAACCTAAGGAGTTCACAGGAAAATGAGTAAAAAATTATTCACAATGAAGTGATTAATCACGGCAGAACATGCACACTGAAGTGAATGATCAGTTATTCACAATGATGTGAAAAACCAATACAAAACATTTACACTGAATTGAAAGACAAATATATAGGACTAAAAATGAATGTGAGTGTAATAAAAAGCTATATGACAACATCAGTACCGGAAATCCACAGAGATAAAAAAAAGCTTACTGACTTTATCATAAATACAAGAAAACTGTTGAAACACCAGTGAAAAAACCCCAAATACATCAGTGTTATTTTGTGTTTGTATTCTGAATGTAATCCAAAAGAAAAAAGAAATTCCAAAGAAAAATGCAGATTAAAAATTACATGAACCTGTGACAATCAGTATTTAATAACTGTTGAAACGCACCAGAATAAATATATACACTCTGTATATCTAGTAGTGACTGCAAATTCCCTAGACAGGTCTTGAAGAAAAATACACCTCAGTTAGGCTGACCTATTAGATTTGACCTCACCTGACCTCCAATGCTGCTATGTCGTCATGGTGACCCTCATTTGCATGTGGTAATGGCAGTAATGGCAGTCCAGATTCACATCTGACAGGTACTGAAAAATCCTTGTATAAACACAAAAATAATATTAAAATGTGCCTAAAAGGATGTAAGGATGTTTTTCTTCTGTTGTTTATTGCAAAATTTAAGGACAGAAATCCGGCCCAAAATTAACTAGCAATGATGTACCGAGCTGTAGCACAAGCTGAAATCACCATGAAATCCAACCTGATGTTTTGATCCAATGTTTCATGCAATGTGCTGTTCATGTCTAATTCATTCCAATTTGAAGCTTATTGTCAACAAAAAACGTGTAAAATTACAAAGGTTGAGTGTCAAACAACTCTACTGCTCTACATCAGGTCATGGACCTACGAGGCATTAAATGTATTAACTCAGTTTACAAAATCTGTTTCTTGTGAACAAATCGTGAGCTAGTCAACCTTACTTTTCTAATCCACCTTCATGACATCTTCGTGGGTGTTACCTGAGTACATGCTTTTTACTCATACTAGATCCAGGGCTGCCAACATTGGAAAGTCTGATTCCTGGACACATGTACCTGCATGGTTCATAAAAATTAAGGAAAGTAAAACTGGAAAGCTGACGATCAGCAAAATCCAAACTAATTTATTTACCTGTGTATTTCAATGGTCACAAAATTGAGGAACTTGAGCATCACATGCATTTAGGTGAAACTTTTAATAAAAAGGAACTTGGGAAAAACATATAAGTTTAATTTATGTTTTGGCGATGAAACGAGTGGATTTTCTGCGTAAACTAAGTTATTTCTTATACAGGGAAACACTTTAAAAATTTTTTTTTTTTTACTTACGTTGGACCTGTCATAGAATATGCCGACGTCCTCTGGCACGGCTGCACCGACCAGTTCAATGTTAGAGCCTGTGAGCCTGGTGGCCACAAGGGTAGTGACTGGCGCTACGTGTCACGCTTCAGGAAAACTTTGTATGAAGAGACTAAATGGGAGAGCTTAGCGCAATGAAGGGAAAATCTGTTTGTTTGTTAATTTACTTTATTACTTTAAAGTGGATTAGAAAACTAGCTGAAGGCTAATGCAAATTCTTCTCCTCGTGTTAAATAAAAGTTACATACAACATGATCCTTACAGAGTGCAGGTTGAAAAAATTAGGAAAATGCTAAAACGATAAAAGCACATGCATGACTATAATGAAAACAATGAGGGAAACCATATTACTGCAGTTATATGTACACATAAAGGGAAAAGCACAAATTGACATTTGTGTACAAAATTGTTAATGGTTTATCTTCATTATATCTAAGTGATCGCCGCCCCATGAACACTCCAAAGACCTATAATTTGAGAAATGAAAATGATATTCCGGTACCTATGTGTAAAACTATTATGAGACCAAAATCATTTTCCAGGCCACAATAGCATTATGGAATTCTCTGGATATTAGCATAAGGAACGCGAGCAGTATTTCCCAATTTAAGACTAAGCTGAACAATTGCATCTCAAAGGTTCCAAGTCACTTCTTCTGTGGCTCTCGAAGAGGTCAGGCACTGCGCGCATGACCTCTGCACATCCTCTAGTTCATTGAACAACCACCTGTTCAGACACAACTTAACAGACTCTCCCCGGTGTTCCTGTGGTTACGTCAGAGAAACCACAAGGCATTATTTTCTTGAATGCAACCATTAATCTCGAGCTCGAGCTACACTTTTAAGTCAGTCACCTAACCACATCAACCTAACAATCAATAATCTACTATATGGCGACCCCAGCCAACCAGAGAGTGTAAACACTAACTTATTTAGGGCAGTCCATGCTTTCCTTATTCAGACTAAGTGTTTCTAACTTGTCAGTATGTTTATGAAAAGTTTCAGGTTACCTGTTGCATAAATGTATTCTACAGTGAAACCATGGCATAAATCAGCATTACTGTACATGGCAATGTACATATAGTGTATAAATTATCCACCATATTGTTGATGAAATTGCGATGTTCATTTGATGTTTCAGGTTACCTGTTGCATAAATGAATTCTACAGTGAAACTATGGCATAAATCAGCATTACTGTACATGGCAATGTACATATAGTGTATAAATTATCCACCATATTGTTGATGAAATGCGACATTGATTTGATGTACGCTGACTGGAGTTGATATAAGTGCTCTGCACTTCTTCTCCAATCCTTTTTCACTTGGCGAAATAAAATATGTTTAAACAACATCTATCTATCTATCTATCTATCTATCTATCTATCTATCTATCTATCTATCTATCTATCTATCTATCTATCTATCTATCTATCTATCTATCTATCTATCTATCTATCTATCTATCTATCTATCTATCTATCTATCTATCTATCTATCTATCTATCTATCTATCTAAACCTTTAAACCTTTCTGTATGTCTCTTTACAGGTTTGTTCTCTGGGACTTTTAGACCACTTATGTCGAAAACATTTTCACAGTGTGGCGTAAATGTATCTGCTGATACTTTGATATTCCTGTTGACACACTGCCGGTAGGCCCGTACCCAGAGAGATTTCTCGGTGTTCTCTCTGGAGGAAATTAACAGCATCATCCCTGTTCTGTGCAGCAAGTGATTCGTATATGCAATACCACGGACACGTGTGATTAATGTTTTCTGTGAAATTTTGAATGGACAGTTTTTTTTGTCTCCTTTAGACTTGTTTGCTGATATTTTTATGTATACTCTGCGATGTGCTTATTGTACTATTTGCACGAACACAGATATGTATATATATATATATATATATATATATATATATATATATATATATATATATATATATATATATACATATATACATATAATGGTGCTTGATTTACCAATTTACCAACGTATCGTGTCGCATTTTGATATGTAGTATCGAAAATGTGTTTGTGAGTAGTCTTAGGGGAAGGTTAATTTGGTGAATGAATGTAATGTACACAATATATTGGGACTTTTATAGTGTGGGCATTACCTGAAAATATAAATACAATGCCTTGAAGTTACCAGTTCTAGGCGGTGGTGGGCCCCGGAATAGGAATATTGTAACCAACACTAAGGTTGCCCCAAGGATATGAATTAAGTAAGCAGCACTGGGCAGACGTGCTAACAGCCCACGCACTGGATCAAAGATGGAGATTAGTGGAGAAGGTTGCCCAGATAGTGCATAAAGGTCCGAAAGTACCGGCAGGTTTTTAAGCAATTGGCAAAAAAGAATACTTATTCCAAACATATGACAGCGACTTCTTGTGTCATGCTCAGTGTGTGTTTGTGTGTGTGTGTGTGTGTGTGTGTGTGTGTGTGTTTGTGTTTGTGTGTGATAATGACTTTTTAGCTGTTAATTCGATCCTAGTTGCTATTTAGGCGAGAGCAACAAATTTTGCACATGTGTGGTACAGGGATGCTCCCTTACATAGGGGTACCTCCTTCTTGAGTGATAGGCCAAGGCAGCACCTCGCAGCAAAGAACAAAAGAGCAACTGATTTAATTTTCAGATTACTGTAGCATACCTTTGTGGTTATTCTGACCTATTTACAGTCAATTTGACTTTCTTTTGAAATGCAATATCTTTTAAAGTGCCTGAATGAAATCTTCTCCATTTTGTTAAAGATATATGGAAATATATACTGTAGGCCAAAGATAAGCGCATACGGTTTTTAGCTGCCCATGACCTATTGTGTGGTTACGGTGACCTTTTTGACCGATTTGGCTTTGCTACCATGGTATCTTTAAACAGTATGGATGGATTCTTCGCAAGTTTGGTACAGAGATGCATGATCAGATAAATATTGGCTGATTCAATGTGGTAACCTATTGTGAGGCTACTGTGACCTATTTACAGTCAATTCGACATTGTTATCGCAATATGTTCAAAGTACCTGGAAGGATTCTTCTCAATGTTTCACATGATGTATTATAAGACAAAGATAAAGTTCAAGTCACTGTGACCTGCTTGGTGGTCATAGTAACCTGTTTGCTGTCAATTTGATTTTTCTACCATAGTGTCCTGAAATCGCTTGGATAGATTCTTCTCAAATTTGGTACAGAGATGTTTCATACGACAAATATTGCCTGATAAAATGATTTGTGATTTAGTGAGTGATTGTATGATTGGTTACTTGGACCTGCTTACAGTCAATTTGAATTTGTTATCGCAATGTATACAAAGTGGTTGATGGGTTCTTCTCCAAATTTGCACAGAGATGCATTTTTAGTGCAAAATATCTGATAAGATTTTCATGTCACTGTGACGTATTTTCGGTTTATCCGACGCATTTACAGTCAATTTGACTTCATTTAAGCAATATCTTCCGAGTGCCCGGAAGGATTTTGTTCAAATTATATTCATCACAAATAGATGGCACCGTCAGAAGTTCACTTCAGTGAAACACATTCGTTAGTCATTTTGCAGAAAAGGTGAATTTGTCATATTTGGTGGGCATTGTTGGGAATCAATTTATAAGTAAAGTGGGAAGGGGTAGACTTGCTAGCAATTACCCACAATTCATAGCTTCCTATTGTTTTCTCTTTTGTGATTGGCTTTCCATTAAAAAACGTTGCAGTGATACGCATGTATTTTCACATACCTGAAAATGGTCCTCCGAGTGCTAAACGGGAAATATAACCATGCAATTTTAGGCCGTCCTTGGTGTCCTATTGGGGAAGTCGCATGCTCAACATCAGCAACTCTCTTAACACCCTTAACTTGGTTGTCCTTGGAAGGATCCCACGTTAATCGGCTTCAATTCTGTCAGTGTCAACCGCAAATTAAGTCAAACTACTGAAAATGAACTGCATTTAAAGAGTTCAGATATTTTAGAATCGGTTTACAGTAATATTTAGCTCAGCTGACTGACAAGTCAGCTGAGCTTTTAGGAAGCTCCGTCGTCCGTCCGTCCGTCGTCTGTCCACAATTCACATTTTCGACTTCTCCAAAACCGGTGGCCGGGTCCTCTTCAAATTTGGTGGGAATCTACTGTGGGTAGGTCTCTACAACGTTTTGTCAAACAGTTACGCTCTATTGATTTTTGGATTTTCTATGATTTATTTTTGTTCTTTTTTGGGTATATCTTAAAAAAATCTTCTCCAAAACTCCTCATTCAATTGCTTTGATATCACACAGGAACACTCCTAGGGACACATAGTTTCTAATTTGTCAACCAGGTGGCGCTGTAATGTTTCTATTTTTTAATTTGTGTTTTTTGCTATTTTCGACTTCTTCTCCAGAACTGTCACTCAGATTACGCTGAAGCTTGGTGGATATGTTCCTTGTGAAAAGGTCAAACAAAATGATTCACTAGGTAGCACTGCTGTGGATACCTGATTTTAAACGATTTTTTTTTTTTCAATTCAGGTACTTGTCGGTTTATGCACCTTTCCTATTGATTACTATGTAAGTCAATGGGCATTCTAATGCTAATTCACATTTTGACTTCATGACCGAAACTTTGAGCCAGATTCACTTCAAGATTGATGGCAATGTGCCTTGGGTTAGCAGACACGTGTTTGTGGTTTTTATCACCCGCTAATTGGTTGCACCCCGTGGGATGTCTGACTCAGGCAGTTGGCACCGGGTATCTGGTTTGTAAAATATATTTAACCAGCTTTGTATTACATTCACGCAAAAGCACATCCAAACAGAGTTTTCTTTGCTTCCTGGGAGATCACCATGTAATGAAGCCACCTCCTTTAACATACTGCATTTTGTTTTATAATACCTCAGGCATTTATCTAATGTTTTGATTAGCTAATTGGGCGTGTAACAGTTTTGACTGTTAACCGATAGAAAATTACTGTTGCCCACTGCCAATTTTTGTACTAGGGGAACTGAACGTTTGACCTGGCCTTTACCAAATAGGCCGAATGCATGTCATGCAGTCCTAAATGATTTTTGATTTATTAAAATGAAATGAAAATGACATGATTTTTGATCATTTATTGTTCTTCGGCATAATAAAGGAAATGGTTTCCTTGCCTTTATGGGACAGGAAGAACTGTTAACCTTCGGGGTTGACAATCCATCCCACAGGTTTACAGTTTTTCCTGTCCCACGCAGGCAAGGGCACCATTTCAAGACAAATAGTTCCAAATGTCATATACTCTCAACAAAAGCTCAACACAGGTCGATTCACTTCCAACTTTGATTTTGTGAACAAGCTTAGGTCGGCTGAGCACGGGCCTTTCACACAGCCCTGTTGTTTTGAATGCGACTCTGTCCAAGGAATGCTCCCTTTGCTTGAACACTTGATAATGAACATAGAACTTGTATTTCTGCTACAGATCGCCTCTATTATTATACATGACAAACTTGCGTCGGCGTTGATCGGACGTTTGTGAGGAACTTGAGATAATAACGCTCTCTGATTGGCTCAACAATCAAGGGAGTGGGCAATATTTTTAACTAAAAATTTTCAGTGTCCCGTGTTTGGTGGAGTAAAGGAACGTGTGTATAAAGATATCTTAAATTCAGTTCAAGGTATCTAAAAGTGAATTCAAGATATCCTCAACAGAATTGAAGATGTCTTAAAATAAATTAAAGATATCCTTTAAAGTATGACAGATATATACATCTCCATATTTCGAAGTTAAGACATCCTGAGGAATTCATATAGGCATGATGCCTGTGTTCCAATCGATTTTTTTCAATAAAATATGTTTAAACCAAGCCATCTTAAATTCATTTTTAAATGTCTTTATTTATTTCAAAATATCTTCAAATGCGAATTTTATAGTAACACTTTCCCATAAGACCAGGTCATTTGTCTGAAAATGTTAGCAGTTTGGCAGATAGTGCCAGAGTGTCAGTGAAACGTTCTGTTCATTCACCATTCTGTCCATTGGGCGAGGAAGCTTAGGTCAACCAGAATAGTTAAGTTCTGTTTAAATTTTTTAACTCGAAGTAGTCGAAAAAAGTTGTACTGAATAATGGAATAATTTGTTGTAGTTATCTTATACAGAGTATATTATGCTTCAAACTACATACGGTAGTGTGAATTTAAATATAATTTGAATCAACAGCTGTGGTGCATAAAATTGAAACATAGTGTGACGTGTGTTTCAATTGCCTAGTCTTTTAGTTGTAAAGTGTGTAAATATGTACTTAGTTCGAAATTATGACGCCAAAATAAGATATCACTGCACAGTATATCTTACCCGTAACCTACATTAAAATTTTGCATGAAAGATGCGTGTTTCCATTGTTTTAGGAAATATCTGCTTCATTAACGAAAATAAAATCTGCGAATGAGGATTTACTGAATACTTTCAGTCCTCTGATTAGATCATTAGTATAGCTTGAGCAAAATCTGAATGAATGAATGAAGTGTGTTATGTGCAGCCACAACGTTTGAAAAGCAGCTTGCCTCCGTGACATTTGCACTTTTTTTGGTGAAAAAAAAACCTGGGCCATCCGAGTTTATTATTATAAACCTAGCAACTTTCTTAGTACCGAAACGTGTGTCCAACCTAGTAATCTATTATACACCTAGCAGGTTTCTCAGTACTGTGTCCAACCGAAGTCTGACAGCTAATAAGTGCCACAACAGCGGTTCCAGATAGATATACATTTGAGTCATTACTGGTCATTCTTTTGAGCGAAATATGTTTAAATTTCAACCAAAAAAAAAAAAAAAAAAGTTCCAAAGAGCGACACACACACTCACATATGCATAAAGGACAAATATACCTACCGAACCCGAAAACTGCACATCACATATTTTTTCTTGGAACGTGTGAACAGAGGCACTATTGTTAATTTGTTGAACGACGGTGACTGGATAAATATTTCTCACGCTTTTGGAATTCCCTGAGTCAACAGCAGTGTGGGGTTTTGCCTGAACGATCCGTTAAAGGCTGCTGATTGACGTTTTAGTCACTGTCACAGTGGCGAAGGATCTTTTCTGTGGGCGTAAAGCGAGGCACCATATATTGCGAGCAAACCAGGTTGCCAGCGACAGTCAAATACATATATTTGGTGAAGACATAGCTGTTCCAGGTGAGTAAATGCTAAAATAAGCTATGTTAGGACTCATATCGATGCTAACTTCAAACAATCGTGTGCAAAGTGGACTGATAGTTGTGGTAAAACTTCATACTTTAAAGCGAGTCGGTACAGGTGCACGTACGTTTGTTTCTTGATTTTCACACAGGCAACATTAAGGGGCTTTTAATAGATCAACTAACAGGACACCAGTCATATTGTGACACACAAGCGCATCCTTGTAGCTATCACATATTCCACATAAGTATGAAAGAAAATGTTGGCAACTGTAGCTTGTCCAAAAGGGGTGAAATGCAATTATTGAAAATCTGAGGCAGGAGACCACGTGTCATTTAAGACTTTATTTGTCTCTGCCAAATCTTTGATGAGCTCGCCAATATACTGACAGGGCGATGATTTTTCCCGTCGAGAACATCTTCTCTTTTGTAAATGGGGGTACCTTAAACAAATTTTGCTTCTTTCTGAACAATGTCAGTATCCACACATTTATTGTACAAAGAACAAAACTCTGGAGCCAACAAGTAACTTGCACATTTAGAAAGATGTATCTGGTGTGCGAACAACTCCTCTGGCCTTTTTAGGGTTCAGTTTAAAAGTGTTTGTATCTGGTGTCTGATCTACTCCTGTCATCCTTTATAGGGTTCAAAATTTGGATGGTCGTTTATGCGCTCTCTGGATTTACATGTTCAAAAGTAAATTTATCTGATTTGTTACACTCTTCTTTAGTAGCTACAACACTGGCATGATTTTGGTGAAAATTGTATTATGTACTTGCAAACTCTTTCAGTTTGTGGAAGAAAAACTGAGTTGCATGAAGTAAGTGCGGATCAGATCCACTATACTGGAATAAAAAGCCCTAATTTTGTCTCTTTAGAGAATGTCTGAGTTGTCAATGATCATCAAGGTGTTTTCTAATATACATTCCGATGAGAAAAAGTGGCTTAATGATTTAAAACAAATCGGTATTTATTGATCCACCAGCACATCTCTCAAGGAAATACGTCCCTAGGGATACACTAGGTCATTTTTATTTTACATACATTTTAATATCTTTAACCTTGTATGACTCACCAAGTACACAAACCTGCAGTAACTTCACAACTCGCTCCAACATTGCTAACAAAGGCTTACCAGTTGCTTGGGGGGGGGGGGGGTTGCATTTCAAGCAATACCTGTTGTAAAGTTGACTGACCCGTCAAGATGCCCTGTAAGGCCCTTTTCAATAAAATGTTTGGCTCACGCCATTTACCAATGAGATGATAAAACAGCCAGTGTCACCAGGAGTGAGACTTAAAAAGGTTCGTCTCAGCAATGGCCTGTTTTACGTATTATATGTTTTATGTGTATATTATGTTTTATACAAACAACAAAGTTCAGCCCAGATTGCGAGAACACTTTTTATATTTTGCACTTAAAGTACTAAACTATGCATGTGTCTGTATGTACGTGTGTATGATGTATGTGTGTGTATGTCTTATGTACTTATATGTATGTATGTATGTATGTATGTATGTATGTATGTATGTATGCATGCATGTATGTATATATCAAAGCTGAAATTACATATTCAGATGATTAAGACATAATATTTTAAAAGGAATCAGAAGAAAATAATAGCATAGCTGCGTCCATTTTTTGTCACAATGTCATGACTTCGGCAAGATTAGAAGCTCATTTCGGTTGTTGCTTGTCGCTTGGCAGGTAAATTGTGAGAGTATAACCAGAAAAACCGTAACATTGATATTTTTCATTGCCGTTGGAAGAGTCCAAAAGTATTGGGAATTAGTTTTTAAAATAAGGCAATATATTTCATGTTTAGCTGAGCCGAGAATGAACCAAACAGATAGAAATGAAGGAAATCTAAAAACGCTTAGGAGCCACTCATAATTCTAAATGAAGCAACCACAAAAAGGAAGAACGAGACAGCATGAGACTAAGTGATATAAAATCATATATTGTGAGCCTTACAATACACAGATTTTCACTGCATACAGTCTCAGACTGGCTGCCTAAGCAACCAGTCAAAGGTATCTATACCAGCAGTGCTACATCATGTGACAATCTGTATCCAGTTTTTCATATAGGGTTTTAACAGTGCGAATGACTATGGTTTCATTTCCTTCCATGATTCATGCCCAAATATGGACTTGGTAGGGTTATTTCATTAAGTATGTATAATTTCTGAATATATAATTTCTTGACCGATACGTGCAGTATGCTTTTTCAAAATAACTTTTCTAAATAGGTCCAGGACGTGAACTTGGTTTTGTTTTACACAGAGAACGTTTGTTTCTTTGGGATAGAAAGGAAATAAAATATATCTGTTTGCAAACTAGACACGGATTGCATCCCTGGTTTACAACATTCTGTGGCGAAAATATTAAAATTCATTCTGTATATAATTCTGAATTACTTTTAATCGTGACGACACAACTAAAAAGGTATTGTAACATGTGCAGGATGGCGGTTTTCATGCTGATCTTGAAAGAAATGAAATCTTCTAAAGTGGCGAATATATGGGGTTTTTTTGGACAAAAACAGGTGTCTTTGACACACATGTAGCATTACTGTAGGAGAACAACATGCTAATGCACAAATCTAGAGGGAGGTCCTGCACGAAACATAAATGACAAAATTCGTGCGTCAAATGCTTTGAAAATGTGTGTGTGAATAGAAATTGAAGAGTAAAAAAAAGAACAATTTCAATACAAAAAAATGCTTATTCTCACTTCCATTTCCGTCTCAATTTTTATCATAATATGTATGTATGTATGTATGTATGTATGTATGTATGTGTGTGTGTGTGTGTGGTTGTGTATGTATGAATGTATGTATGTATGTATGTATGTATGTATGCATGTATGTGTGTATGTACATCTGCATGTATATGCAAGGCGTTACATAGGCCTGTGAAACATGGATATAAAACGAAAGCTTCAAACACGAGATCTGCTCAACGTTTATCTTGTTCTTCATCATATACTTAAATCCTGATAAAACCATGGAAGCTTACAGCAGGTCCCGAAATGCATCTATGATTCAAAACGTGTGTGATACCAGGCCAAATCTTTGGGGGCACAGCTGCTTGACATATTTCTTATTTGTGGTTTGTATCTTTCTTTCTTTCTTTCTTTCTTTCTTTCTTTCTTTCTTTCTTTCTTTCTTTCTTTCTTTCTTTCTTTCTTTCTTTCTTTCTTTCTTTCTTTCTTTCTTTCTTTCTTTCTTTCTTTCTTTCTTTCTTTCTTTCTTTCTTTCTTTCTTTCTTTCTTTCTTTCTTTCTTTCTTTCTTTCACATTTACACCGGAAGAAAGTTGTGTGACACCATTAGATTTATTTTGGCCACCTGGTCCTATATTCATGGCAGTCGCAGTTTACACAGTAAATATAATATGAGTTTGATAAAACATATGCAAGCCCAAACCTTATTTATCTTTCGTGTTTGTGGCGACACGTAGGAATTTTTCTTGTAAGGGAAATTTAATAAAGGAAAAAAATTGGATTCCAATGCAGAAGATAAATAGAGTGTAGGGCTAATGACGGCCACGAACAAACATTTGATTTGATCTCAAGTGTTGCCTCGTGTTTGAATTAACCCTACAACAAATAATCGTAACAGGAAGTACTTGTCATCCCAAGAAAAAAGAACCGATGTGATGAACTTCGGAATGTACTTTCCTCTATCTACATCAATCGCTTAAAATATGGTGAACTGGCATTTTTGCAGCTGACAAAACTAGGGAAGAAGATGAGGGTTTTGTATCTGGCAACCTGTCTGTTACTGGTCCAAGGTGCTTTCATACGAGAGGTTTATGCTGGTATGTTACTTTTTCAGTCAGACGTGTAAAGTAAAAGATCGAATGATCAAGTTCTGTTCTATTTTTTCATCCAACGCATTGGTTACTTTGTTTTTCAAAGTTGGGGGATATTTTATTGATTCTTAAGAGATACACAAGCGTCACTCTGGTGGTAATTAGACGGGAAAGTAGGAAAATTTGCTGGGTAGTTATGATCTACTGCGCTGGCCTTCGTGTGACGTCGTTTGGCATAAAGACAGGAACAAACCCCCTCTGTCCCCTCCTGCCCACCACCCACACGATTCTAGGCATGATGAATAAAAGAAGACAATGAAAATGAGATAATTTATTTCTCAGATACTATACTCCACAGGCTCCCTGTGTATGGTAAAAAAGTTTTCAAACAAGTAAATGAACGGCACATGTCATGGCACTACTTTTTGCCATACCCTACATTGAAAGCTTCCTCTGATGTATTTACCCACTTTGTGAGTCCTTGATTCGCCTGACAACCATTTGTTCACATACTAATCACGAGGAACTGTCATGTATATTCAAATATAAACTGGCGTGTCCATCTTGACAGATAGCCATAATGACGTTGTTATGGCTGAATGTCAACTTGAGTTACCACTTAAGCAGTCTCTTGGCGTAGATTTTGATGAGAGGATCCTGGAAAGGCCATAACATTGATTACGAGTTTCAAAGAGACCATAAAATAGAAGTTTATGGTTTGATTATAAATAAATGCAATACAACTTATGAGTGAGATCAGTTGTCATCTAAAATGCCAAAAACAGAATATAAAAGGTGTTAATAATTTAGGAAATGAAAAATGAATACTTCATGGGCCAAATAACCAAATAAAACAAAACCAATCAGAGAGAAGAGCAAACATGAGGTTGTAAGATAATAAAATTTTGTATTGACGAGCCTTATAATACAATCTTTTCTCCGCAATGCAACCCCAGGCTGGCTGAAGAACAGCCAGCCCTTTCAGGTATTTATACCTGCCATACTTGGTCATGTGACCACCTGCATCCAGTTTCTCTAATAGGAAATAAAGAAGAAAATATTCAAATGGCCGAACTCTGACTGACTTTTCAGATATGCATATGAAAATATTTAAATGTGACTTTGTTGTGTGTTTGCCAAAAAGTTTTACAAGTAGGCCTGAAACATGAACTTGTCTTATGATTTGTATCACGTTTGGAAAGTTTGCCCTCTAACTGTGAAGGACAGATGTTCTGTACACTAGATACATGTTGTACAACTGGTTTACAATGTTTTTCAATGAACATTTTTATTTCCTTTCATTTACCATTTAATCTTCTATTTCTTGAAATAAGATTGTTATTATTTTTGATCATGGCATTAAGCATTTTTATTCCTTTTTATTCCGCATTTAATCCTCTATTTCTTGAATCAGGTTGTTTATTATTTTTTATCATAACAACGTGAAGGAATACCTTCAACGTCCCGGTTTTGGCGTAAAGACCTTAATTGCGTCGACGTTGCCGTACAGCAGTACGTAAATCTTGTAAAGGGCCGTTAAACCCGATTTATCTCAGCCATTGGGGAATTCTGTCAAGTACGAAACTGGCCTGCTAGCTTGACACTAGCTCAGTTGTGTCGTACGTCAGTGTGAAGCATCAGTGTGAAACAGCCTCGATTTCACACCAGCGCCATATGTCAAATTTTGTCATTTTATATTGTGCGTATATGTGTCCGTAGTGGTGTAGCTTTGGTGTACGCATATGTAGGCTAATTTCGATAATTCATCAGCAAAGCGTGTGAGAAAAATTGTACCATACACTATTTAAGTTTAAACATGTTAATTTATTGTTTGCATTCGCCTCACGTACGCAAAAGATTGTCAACAAATGTTCCTATTAATACGATACGTGTGCATGTTCTTTCTTGATCGTATTTTTTCTTTCTATCGTTCTACTTTTCATATTTTCATTTCTTTTTGAATTAAAGACGACAACAGCGCTGGTGATAATGACGAATTGCTGTCTGAACTAGAGGACGTCCTGAAGAGGAATTTGGCTGGGTACGTAGGGATGCCTGCTTTAATGTCTCTTTGTGTTGACTATCTCTTGAACACTAATAACTGTGTTTTAAACCCGCATACAAAAACTTCTGAATTCTCGTCTTTTTTGTGGGATAGCCTTTTCCATGACTTTGTATTTGTGTCTTTTATCCAGAATCATTTTCTAGTAGTTATTACGCTATTCCACAGTTCGAACTCTTTACTCTCCATAAGCTTACCTGTCACTGTCTAGTCTATATACATATGGGAGCACTATTGTCCACATTGCACACGTTTTTCTGTAGAATTTTGACATAGACTCTATTAGCCCCAATAAATTAAAGGGTTTCAGCGGGTAACTACTCATAACATGTTTCAGAGCCTGTACCGTACATGTCTCTGTGTAGTGGCTCCTTGTATAAGCTAAATATCCAGCAAAGACAACTCACATTATAATGGATAAATATGAACGTGGCAAATGATTAATTAGCTAAATAAGTGAAGTTTTACTTACAAATGAAGAGCTTCATTATGAAAGAAGAATACCTGTCAAACCAAACATAATTACTAAATTTGTATTGTACAAGTTCAGAGAAGAACAGTTTGACTTGCCCCGGAGCTAGTATGTACACTTCCCAGCTGCATAGCCTAGCTTAATTAAACCAACTGCCAGTGTATAACTGAAGAAGAAGCAAACTGTGGTATTATATTCAGTCCCGGTGATTGTAAAATAAACAGTTGCAGCTAGACGACGTGTGCAAACTGAGGGACATCCTAACAAGTACTGCAAAAATGGACATCCTGCACCAGAAATGCAAAGCAAACCCCATGATGACACTTACTCGTTACTTTGAAAGTCTCCAAACAATAAAGCTCTATTTCGTTGCAATCCTTGAGTCAAAGTTTGAACGTAATGAGTCAAGTTTGCGATATTTCAGTAAATACAGTTAAATTTGAGGTATTTTTGATATTGAGTAAATGTGGGCTTAGGCATATCAGAAAAGAACTAATGTCAGTTGCATTTAATCAAAACCATGTAATCAAAACATCATTTTTCCTAACCAGGTTTTAAGTACAATTAGGCAAACTTGTCAGTATCGTCTGTTGCTGCTTGCTACCGATGTATTTTGTCAGGTTATCTCCCCCCCCCCCGTTAACCTGACAAAATCCATTGGAATGCCTTTTATTTGTTGAAAAACCGATGATTCCCATTGAACAAAAGTACTATCCAAAAAAAATGTTAAGGCATCTATCAATGTTTCAACAGTGTAAGATTTAATGTTACTTTTTGAACATTTATTCTGTGACCAACATGCTTTCTTTGAATATAAATTAATATTTATGTATTGTTTACCATTATGTTTAAACATTTTGCTTACTAATTCTCAAAGCGAACCTTTGTCGTGATATATTGGTAAATTTGTGTATAGTGTAGAAAAATCAAAACATTTGATACTTTTTGCTTTTAAATCATTGATTTCAGATACAAACTCGGAAGAATGGCTGATATTCTAAAAGAAATTTATTTCACAGTTTATACAACTTGCATTACAGTATTTACGGAAATGATTCCTAATTGCAGTCAAACAGAGTGTTACTACTCTTGATAGTTGTTTTTTTTGGTACATTTTGAAGCACCACCTGTGAATCTAGCGATTAGCTCCTCCAGAGTAAATGAAGCTAGAAATATCTTGTTATTCATGTCAAATATTGTTGCCCTATTTTTTTTTAGGAAATAATGACGGGGGGGGGGGATCTTTCATGTCGCATCCTTTGGGAATCATATTACGAACAAATTTCAATGTCAAAAAGCGATTGAATGTTTAGTGAATCAATAATTTTGTGTTGGAAAGAAATGCTACAAAACGTTTGATCCATTTTTTTTTTATTTGAATCTGGTTTCCGTAAGGACACACAATTTCACAAAACATTTTGTGGAAATGTTTGTTCAGACCCAAATATTTATTGCTTCTGGTTATATCTCAAAATGATAGTGCCTAAACAGCTGTATGTAATTGATCAATGAAATTAGAGAACGACTGTAATAAATTTTAGATAAGGTCTTTTGTATCTACATCCCTGAATTTCCTGTTTTTTCGTGATTTTCTTTGTCCGTGACATCTTCTTCTTTGAATACCGGCCTGATCATTATGAAAAGGTGTGTGACTGCAATCAATAGTTGCAAAGTCCTGATTCCTAAATCACCGAAGCCTAAAATTGTGTCATTAAGTCCAAAGGGAAAAGCTGAATTAAGTGTTTTGATCCCAAAATCTTTGATTTGTGATAATTTTCTTGTGTTAACATAACTATCTTCGTGTAACAAATTTGGCTGTATGTAATCAATAATTTGTTCCGAGCAATCCAAATGTGAATGTTCCTCAGACTTGAAATGGTTACATAGAAAGGTATTTAATTTGTGATTTTTAATTGTAATTTTGTGTCCCTAAATCTCTTTCTATCTGATTGAGCTGTTAGGCCCGTATGTTGTGATTTTGTTCCAACGAAAACATACAAACTATTAATATTTTGGCTGAACAAAACTGTTTTATTCAAATCTCACGACCCTGTAAACCTGCATCATCTCTTGGTTCTTGTGGAACTGATGGTGACTCTTGGTGCTCATGCTCCCCATCTCATCCTCTCTTGGACGCCATTTCTGGCTTACCTTGCAACTTGAAGCTAAGTGAACTGTATTTTCACACTCACTGCAGTTGTGCTTTATGCATGTCCTATTTTGCAGAAAATCTTTATTCTCAATTGGTCCTTGAATCTACGGAGACTTAGATAGCTTAATTTTGTGATAGGATAGCATAGAAAAAGTCAGTGTAGAGTTGGTAGTTTGGCTTGGTGCTTAGATATTCAAGATGGCTTCCCGGCAAACTGAACACAGAGAGATGAAAAGCAGTGCCCACCAGGCTATTGCCTCCTTTTGGAGGCAGTTCATGGGTGCTGATCCAGTGACAACTTTTTCCGCATCCTCATCCTTGTTGGATCGTGGACAAAAGCTGGACTCATGGAACAACTACATGGCAGCTTGGGATGACCATCCTCACTGCAATGGTTCTAGTCTGCACTTGTGTCAAGTTTGCTTTCATGAGGGAACTTGCAAACATTGTCAGAATTGGCGAGGAGACAAATGGCTGCTCTGCGAGCTGGCACCGAGAAAGTCTGACTGTGCAAGGCATAAGCGCCAGGTTGCTGCAGCTGCAAAATTTCAAGCCCAGACAACTGACTCCCTTGAGTCTTCACCACAAGACCCCCATGTGAAAAAGCATGAATTACTCCAGTTCATCTGCAGTTTTATGTGGCTGATGGGAAAGAGGGTAGACTTACTTTGGCTCTTCTGCAGTCCCAGACGAGGGATGTCTCTATGCCTGATGCCCCTTGGGAGAAGGTGAAGAGACATCAGAGTCACAAGTCGAGGAGCATGGGATCACCACATTGAGATCTTGCACAAAAGACTGTGCCCCAAAGGACCACCACATCTGCTTTTGGCTCTAACCCAGGTTGTCCATGGTTTGGAAGTGATTTCACAGTGCATGCTGCAGCAGGCTGAGATGTTGCATGCATTGTTTGCCATCTTTCACAGGCTGTTTGTTCTTTGGTGTCTGTGCCAAAGAAGTCAGCTAAGTGTAGATTGTAGTTGTTGAGATCTCGGTCCTCCAGCTCTGAGCACTTAGCCAAGCAGACCAGTGCATCCTTACTGGAAACCTAGAGGTGCCTGCCGGGGTATTTGGGAAGCTCGGCCAGTATGAGAGCTCGGACCATAAGTCTGTGAAGTATAAGAAGCCAGCACCCCTGCAAGGCTGAGCACTCAGACCATAAGCCCAGAGTGTCGGCTAAAGCATGGGTGCCTTCACAGCCTTCCAGACTTCCCGGGTCAGAGAGCTTGGATTTTGAGTTTAGGCATGGGGGAAATGGGAGGAAGACACCTAGACCAGTGAGGGAGCCTTCTACCGTCAGTGGGTCTTTTGCCCTGGCAGTGTCGGCACCTTTGATCCTGGCAGAGCCCCCTGTTCACCCAACAGCAGTACCAGCAGTCCCTTCTGCACCTCCAGTGGCTTTGCCCCAGAGTGAGCAGTTGGTGATCCCGCTTGTTCCTGCATTTAAGCTGGGCACCCTGCTTTACTCTCTTGAGCCACATGGAGAACAGGAGCTCTGTGAGGGCCGGCAGTAGTGTGAAGAGGCTCAGTCTTCTTCCTCATTGGCAACCACTGCTGTTGCCAAGATTGAGCAGACTCTGTTGGCAGAGCAGCTTGTTGCTCCCACCTTGAGCCAGCTTTCACTGTGACCTCAGGCTCGATAGTTCTCTGAACTTCCTTGGGACCCTCCTGCCTCTAGATTTCTCAGTCCGCATCAGCCCAGCATTTGCCAGGATACTGGCCTCATGGAGACTCAGCCATGAGCCTCCTTTGTCTCTCCCCATGTAGGACAACCAGGTGAAGGCGGCGTCTGTGGTGGCAACAACTTCTCTGGAAGTGCTTGCTGCCCCTACACCTGGCATGGTAACAGATCCCCTGCTGTTACAAGTGGCTGCTCCATCACCCTCAGACAATACATTGTTTGACGAGGCTTTGTGCATTACTGCTCTCCCTCCTGAGTCCAGAGTCTTTGGACATGGACACTGAGGTGGAGGACGAGCTTTTGTTGTCGGATTGGTCTGTCACCAGATCTCAACCTAGGTCAATGACTCCCCTTTAACACCATTTGCACTCTGACAGGCACAGAGAGCTAGTGGGCTCTGCCCCTGCTTCCATGGACAGGGCACCTGCCCCTGCCAAGGGCCAAAACTTGCAGTACACAGGTTTCCATGGAGCTGCCGACATCCTGCTATATGAGGCAGGGGCGACTCCTTCCTAAGCTGGATCTCCATGGAGGTGATACTCTGTGCCTGAGCAGATCTTTCCATCAGATTCACTGTCAGTGGACTTAGACTGTGAGGAGTTCAATGCTCAGCAGCCAAGAACAATATTGGCATCTGTGGAGGCCCTTAAATGATTGTAGGATGTGCCCAAGGATCTGTCCTAGCAGCTTCCTTTTCCAGTGTGTTGTTGCCCATTTTGGGGTCTTTTCTGGATGACCTCAAGGGTTCCGCACAGATAACAGAGGCAGTGCAAGACTGGTTAGACCAGACAACACTTCTAGCAACTTCTTTGTGGCAGTCTGTTGGTCACCAGGTGTGAACCCCTTGCATGGTGGACATGAACCTTTGTTTGTTATGGGGGAACACCTACCTCCAGGGTCAGTAGCTGTCTGACCTGATCTTTACTAGAGCCTGCACAGGACCCCTCTTCTCAGGAACTCTGCTCGAAGGAGAGATGGCAGAAGTGGTACACCAGGCACAGAACCTTTGGGCCCACTCAGCCAACCAGGCATGCTCCAAGGTGCTGACCAACTTTGCTTGGTCGTAGTCATCCTTGGCCACTTCCGCTGCAAAGCATGGTACTCTCAGACTGCATCTACCCCCCACTCGTTCTTCCTCTGAAACTCAACGACCTGGGAAAGGGCAAGCTTTCAGGTAGATGCAAGAAGTCAGGAAAGCCTCGGTGTTCCTGTCTCTTATATTCGGGAATAGTCTCAGGATTGCCAACCACCACCTTGTTGGATTCCGTGCAGTGCCTGGTCAGCAGCTGCCTCACTGCAAATCCCGTGCAATGGGAGTCTATCACGGACAATTTGTTGATCCTCAATATCTTGAGACGTGGCTACACACTGCCTTATGGCAAACACAGCCCTCCTTTAAACTGAGAACCATGGTGGTTCACACCACTAACCTTGAAACCCAAAGCATCAACATTCCTGGAGGCAGTTAGGACCCTTGGGAGCAAGTGTGCCATAGAACTGGCAGAAGATCAAGGTTTTCCCTGCTTCTACAACCTACTCTTGCTGGTCCCCAAGAGGGACAGAGGATATGTCCCTGGTCATAGACCTATTGATGCTGATCACCTATCTGGAAGTCCTGTCCTTTCTGGTGGTGACAGCCCTGTCTGTGGCAGCAGCCTTGTGGCCCATGGAGTGGATGACACTCCGGATCTCAAGGAAGTTTGCTTCCATGTGCCAATCATGGAGACTTTACGGAAATATCTGTCTTATGCATTTGCAGGCTAAATGTACCAGTTCAGGCCACTTCCATTCAGTCTGGCCATGGCACTGCTGATGTTTACCAGGTTCATACAGACTGTTGCTGCTTACCTTCACCACTCAGGCATTCACATTCACGTGTACCTGGACATTTGGCTTATTCGAGCACTTTGGTGCATGGATTCACAGCGTCACACACAGACAGTTCTGGAACTTTGCCAATGCTTGGGCCTGATAGTGAACCTACCCAAGTCCACTCTTCGGCCAGAGCAGATTTTTTTTCCCCTTGGCATTCAGTTCTAGCCCGGTAGCGCACATCTGTTGTCCTTTGGAGGACAGGTGGGACAACCTTCAGTCAATTCTCAGGCCTTTTCTGACTGGCAAGGTCCGCTCGGCGCAACAATGGCTCTTCCTGTTGGGCTCCCTGTCAATGGACTTCCAGGTCCCATTCGGTTGTCTCAACATCACAAGGACAAGGGCTATGTGCCCAGTGACAGCTCTTTGCTGGTACCTTTGGCACAAGGTCAGACTCAGAGGACAGAGGTCCACCCTCCTTTGACCACTGAGAAACCAGAGAAAGGAGCAAGTTTGCAGAAACACGATTTCATTGTGCTTTAAGCAGATGATCCTTAAGACCTATGAGACCTCACTAGTAAGGAGTGGTGCCTTGCAGCTTGTCTCAGCCAGAGCTCATGAGGTATGAGCCTTCAATTCCTCCTGGCACTCCCTGCAAAATGTTGGCATTGTTGACATTCTGCGGTCCTGCTGCTAGAAATCTTCTATGACTTTCATGGAACACTCCTCGCATGACATTATAGCACAACTTGACTGGGCATTATCATCCAGCTCAAATGGCACAGCTACAGGCTCCAGGATCTCATCTCAATACTTCAATGCTATCATGGTCCCTACAATAATCTCCAGGGATGACTTATGGTTGAAAGATATTGCTCCCCGGACCATGACATAACCACCACCAAACGATCATGTTAGTAAACATGCCTGAGATCAAACCTTGTCTTCTTGGCATGCCACACCTGTTTTTGCCCATCATTGATTGTGAGGCAAAAGCATGAGTCCTCATTGAAACAGACATTCTGCCACTGGTCATTGATCCAGGGTCTGTGTTGTCGACACCAGTCCACGCGTACCTGCCTGTTGGGGTCCGCAATCATTGGCAATACAACTGAGTGACACGAAACCTTGCCTGCAGAACGCCACCACCAGCACACTGTGTCACAACTGACATTGAGCCCTGTAGCTTGCTGAAGGTGCAGAAGACCCTATCTAGATGTGGAAAATGGCTGCTTTTCCAGAAAGTACCCAAGGTTGTGTCATACTTCTCATCGTTTACCATAGGTCTGCCACATCTCTTTCTGTTCTTGGTATTTCCAGTTTCTTCTTGCTTCTTCTACAGTCTGCAAACCATGCATTTGTAGACACCAAATTCATGAGCAGCCCTTGTCTGTGTCCAGGGTGCATAAAGCCACAATCTCCCATTTCTCTCCTTCAGACAAAAATGCTTTTGATGAGAGATGCTATACACCGGCGTGTGTGGCTGCTGACATATTTTTTTACCATACCCCATGCTTCATTAAGCACACTGTGGGAGAGATCAAGGGTAGTCCCTTGCTCAGAAATGTGGTCAACGCACTCTAGTGACATGGGGGCAAACTGTTTTTTACGTCTTGCAGTGGGTCCATTTTTAAGTTCTATGTCCGTAAGTGTTATGTTGCTTGACTTTTGCTGTTAAGCATATATATGACAAATGTGAACAACCCGGACATTGATGATTGGGATGGAATCATGCCCGATTGTCTTGCACCTGCAGTCCGCTAAGTGTCATCCAATTATAGTTTCCTATCGAGCATATAAAAAGTTTTTGAAGGATCAGTCAGTGACCAAAAGTAAATGGCTTCTTCGTTGAAGTTTTGTCAGATTTATTTTGTGCTTTACGTAAGAAATAAAGCTGTTAAACTCTCTTGGCCAAAATTATAAAAGGCTTGGAAAAGGCACTAAACATTCATAAAATCGTTCGTGTTGTCTTAATGGACCGATCCACAGCCTTCAATTATCCACATGATTTGCTGATTGATAAGCTTGAAGCTGTCGGAACATTGAAAACGACCCTTGCTTGTCATTTAAAAGGTAGAAATACGATACTACTACAGTGCCGGTGAATGCACCAAATACTGTCTGCTAAGGCAGTATCCTGTACCCGGCATGTTTAATATTTTCTTTTATGTCTTCTTGTATGGAAGGTCACATTGAATGGGACGGCTATGCCAAAAATAATGCATTATCCTTTAATACAATATATTTACTATGAAACATCCTGTAGAATAAGCAGCAAATACTGATAGAAATAAACACAAGCACAAACAAATTGGAGATAATGACTGTAGTTAAGATCATAAATCTTGATGACAATAGATTTTGTTGAAAGTGCCATGTTGTTTGAATATTGAAATTTCATGAAACATTACATGTTACCAGAGAGCAATCCCTAGACTGCAACAATCTTCAATATCTTTCTCTTCCTGACATTTTATATAACGATGTCGAAATGTTGTGAACAAACAATTTGTTCACCGAATATAGATACATACCATGTATATGAAAAATGGGTGCCAATCGAAGTCGTTTGTAGCTATATGTGTCAAATGCAAACATTGGGTATTGGGGCACAGAGCACAGAGCAATCATGCTTTGTATTTGACAGCAATGACTAAGTACTACTTCTCTCTCTCTCTCTCTCTCTCTCTCTCTATCTATCTATCTATATATATATATATATATATATATATATATATATATATATATATATATATATATATATATATATAATTACAGGTTATAGCATGGCTTGCTGTCGATACGAAGAATATTAACAAGCACTGGGTGCCATATATGCAGAACGTGTGAGCGAGCAAACGAGTTTTGCTCTATGGTACCCAGAGTTGATGTTCTCTATATCAACAACGAACTATGCTATGATCTGTTTATTACATGTTTGCCTACTTCAATAAGCTGTGCCGCACCAGATGCCAAATGTTCCATAAGAGATTCAGCACTCTCGCTGACAGCACACGACGCCATCGTTACCCAGGAAGTAGCTTAGTTCATAATGGTATATCGCATATCGGTACTCTTCCGCTTATAGGTACTCTGGCGAACAATAGGCCTATCATATATGGCACTTTCTAATGACTTCATTAAAGGGCCCATAGTGGTCTGGTCTATATGATTTTTATACACATGCCTTTTAGCACCAAACTCGACCCAAACATTATACACACACACACACACATACACACACACATACATATATACATAAATACATACATACATACATATATATATATATATATATATATATATATATATATATATATATATATATATATATATATATATATATATATATATATATTTCTTAATTAGCATCATGGCTACATATTGTATGGGTATGGTCCATAATGCACCATATGCGTAGATCCTGCCATAGCAAATCCCCTAAGTTATGGTTGTGGCAACTTCGGACAAAAATACATAATTTATGTTACTTATCATGTTCTACCGCTGACCCACATACACATTTTTGAAAATAATATAACAAATTATGTGCCAAAACAAATGTTATACTTGTTTGCCTTGTTATCCTGAGAGGAAATGGAGATTTGGTGCAAGTTCAAGTTTGAACATCGATGTCTCGAATGTCTCTGATGTGCTGTCAAGAGTCAAATATCTTGTTGTTTTTCTTCAGTCTCGTAACATCGACAACATTGAGAAATTAGGGAACAATATAACAGCCAAATTTCCCCATCATAAACATTAAGCCAATACCAATCATACGTCGCTGAATTTGCTGACATTAATGTTATGAAAAATACCATCCTACAGAAAATTTGTTCAGTTGACATTCAGGTACCGTTTATCAGAAAATAAGAATTTCACCTTTTTTTGCATTTTGGATATTTTATACTTTCATACATCAGAAATTTTACTTCTTTCAATCCACCACAGATCGCCATTTTATGTTATATTTTTCAACATTTTTTTCCGGCTTGGGAGGGGGATCCCCCTCCCAATCCTTCCCCTCTTCTCCTTCCGCACTTAACCTCGGAGACATTTCATCTCAATTTACGGCCCTGCTGCAGTGCTCTGATATACTATGTTCATATCAATTTCAGAGATGACGTGGCTGGCACCGACAAAGAGAATGAGGATGACAAAGAAGACCGTCTGTCGGAGGACGACGCCAAGGCCTTGAGGCGCGAACTGTCAGAGGTTGCAAACCTCGAAGAAAGAGAGTGGCGGGATGTGTTTTATTCCAACAAATGTGCGCAGTACAACGGGAGGTGTTATTATGGGAAGAAATGCTGTGGCTCGATGGTATGCAAAAGAAAATGGACATATATCAACTGGGGTAGATGTTTGTATGTGTCGCCATCTGTGAATTGTCGAAAGGCTGGGCAACTCTGTACCATGAAAAAAAGCAAGTGTTGCACGGGTACTTATTGCAAGAAAAGATTCTGGAAATGGGGCACGTGCCACAGTGTATTCTGAAGGCACAGCGGATAGGACTGTAAATTGGGAAGCAATAGTTGTTGACCTGAATTAACTGCAAGAAAAATTATATAACCAGGACAAATATGTTTTATTTAAACCAGAGTGTGTTTGTGTGCAACTTATGCATATAAACCAAAAAAGTTCCTCAATATGTTTCCTTTTTGTTTAATATCAACTAACATAATCTTGAATCTGTAACATGTAAATGTAGTTATCTTATGATCAAATGGAGTTAAACTTGTCGAGTGTCCCTGTTCTACACACCAGATGTCGCTACGCTTGTTGCCCTTGGTTGTGCTTAACAATTGTTTTTGGCTAGCTGGCTAGTACCCATGGGGAGCATGCATGGACCGTACTTCTGTGGCCCATTATGGGGTGTTTCATGCACCCCTGTGCAAAATTAATCGCCCTGAGTAGATAGGAGGCAGCAATTGTTTGTGTGTGTGACATATATGTATAATATTAAAATATATCCTTCAGCAAACAACCCAGGGTCTGAGAGCATGTTTTGATGGGAAGGCAATATGTCATGACCGTAAAAACTCACCGCCTTGAGAATTAAATTTCCACTTGGCAAGTGTGTGTGCGGGGAGTAAATTCACCCTTTAAACAGCATGGCATTGAAAATTTCCAGATGTACACAAAAATGTTTCTCCATTTAATCAACGCAAGACAAACGTGTTGTTTCTATCAATGTTCACCAGTGCGAATGACCGTTCTCTCTGTCTGCGTGCGGTGATGTTCACTCTGACAGTGGCGCTTTATCGTACTTTGTCCCCATTTCTCTTTTTCTTTTTTTGCGAAATAGATTCATGTAGGGCTACACCCTCTTTCCCAATCACTTAAAAAAATGTTTAAACCAACCTTACGCCTTTTGCTTGTTTGAACAGCTCGCCAAGAATTTGAAACATATTTTGTTTAAATTGTTGTTACCATATGACCGGTGGCTTCTCGTGGATAAAGAACAATAAAGTTATAAATCACATGCTCTGCTATTTTACCTCAGCCAGATTACCACTGCCGACGTCGGTACTAACTGTGTGGAATTTTGTATGGAATTCTGGTATTATCCATGAGTGTACGGACCTGGAATACATAATGGAAATGTGCATATATTCATAAATTGTCCATGGAATTATGGGATTGTATATGGATGAAGAAACTCTAAGAATGCAAGCACCTCGATGCGATGTGTATGAACTATGCAAGATTCTTAACTCATTCCATACCAGTCCCTGATATTTACGTATATTTACCAAGATTTAAGGCGACAATTGCATATATAAATTCTTGAAAAGAGCTTTCGTTCAAGTACCAACATGCTTATCATCTTAAGTCAGCGGTTCTGGCACTGCCTGGCAAGTCATGCTGCAGCTGCTACAAGGGCAGCTGCAGCATGACTTGCCACGCAGTGCCAGAACCACTGACCAAGGCCTGTGACCATAGTATGGAATAAGTTAAGAGTGGGGAAGGTGCCAATTATATGAATGGCATCAGTATAGAAATAGTTAAAATAGACACAGTTAAACGATACCGTCAGAAATGGTTGTAACGTACAATGAGTGCAAAGTTTTCGACAAAAAGAACAGAAGGTTTTTCTCTTTTGTTTTCATGGTCTGGAAATAGACGTTCGTGGTTGGTATGCGCCTTTACACTCTAAAAATGAATTGGTCATATCAGCCAAGCAACTGGTTGAAATTAACCAATGTTCTGTGTTGATATAGGTCCAATCAAATTGGCAGTCAAGTCAACCAATAAAGAATGTCAAGCTGGGTAACCAACTGAAAATGGGAAACCTTTAATCAAGATCATTTGTTTGATTTTAGTAATCTTTCGCTGGATTGACACTTTGGGTTAACAACAGGTCAGGTCATTGCTTCGAAGGTTATTAAGAAGTCATGACCCTCTTTTGACACATTGATCAGTTTGTCAGTCCAGACGGATAGCAACAGAATTAAAGCCCAAGGTATATGGCCACATACATATATCGTATTTAGTTTAATAATAAATGTATTGGTTCCACCATCCAATATCAGTTTAACCACCAAAATAGTTCATTTTAACCAGTCTGTTTCCAGGGTGTATCCTTTTTCATATGTCTGTCATTCAAGTGGACAGACATACACATTCATGTGTCTCCAACATTTTGAACTAAAAATTCCCCCCTCCCCAACCATTATATCTCCACGTCCTTTCTTTAAAATATGTTTGTAGTGCAGACTATCCCTGTAAAAATATAAACCTCCCCTCCTTTGATTGTATTCCTTCAATATCTGCATTGTCTTGAAAAAAACGATCACCTAATATATCTAATCATACTTCACATTATTGTATAGAACACGCTTTACTTTCTGGTCACCCTGAGTATCCATGCTCCATAAACTATATATCAAAAATACATTCACAAGTGTTTCTTGTTAAATAAATCCACAGACTGCCATGCTATATATTTACAGATAACTGTAGCCGTTGGCAGTTGGAATTTCACTCCTGTCTGTTATAGCTTTGAAAGTTTTCAAGATTTAGAGTCTTAACTACTTCTAGTGATCAATGAAGTCAATGTATGATCGATAGAGCTATCTTTCCTTTTGGGCATACATACTGATTTGTTTTATTTTATAGTAGGAGTTTTTTGTTTTTTGCATTTTAACAAAATTATAACATATTGAGGTGTTAATACAAATTCAATTTCTAAATTAGTGCCACAGATCCATCCAATGAAATGAAAATAAAAGATGTATCATTTAAATTTATGCTTATTAGGCAAACTTCCGAACTTTAACTCTTTCATTGCCAACTGCGATTAAAGTCGAGCTACTTAAAATGAACTGCTCTGAATTATAACAAGGGCGCTAGATTCAGATTTCTTGTAAAGAGACCTTTCATTCAAGTAGTAGCTTGCCTACAATTACTTGGACTATAATAGTCCAGGCCAACAGTTTTCGTTGGCACACTTTGGGCGTATTGCGCCCAAAGTGTGCTGAGGAAAACTGTTGACTCCGTCCAATAGCTTTTAGGCTAACCGGTGTATGGGTGAGAATATTTGCCATCCTCCCCCTTACCGCCGAACGGATGGCCCTCCAGCGCACCATTTGTTAGCCGAACTTTTTTGGCCACTCTCGATAATTGTTAATAAAGTCACTCTCTGCTATGTACGCATGGCATTATATCATTGGAATTATTTAATATGTAATCTCTTCCCTGTACATGCAAACTTACTGTTGCATTTATATGCTCTGGCTGGTGCTAATTCCACGTTTATAGATTTGAATTTTCCCCTTACACTTATCTTATCAGTTAAGGCCTTTTCTTAAGCCATGGTTGCATGAAACCCTAGTACCAAGATTAGTTAAACTTGTTGCAGGAAAGTATTGCAATGGCGCCTGCTAAAAGTTGAAACTGCCACAAGGCAACGTAAAGGCTACCGTACAAGACTGATTCGGTTCCAAACTTCAGTGACATGAGGGTCACTCAAAAATGCACAGGGGGGGGGGGGGGGGGGGGGCAAATATCCGGAAGCGGGTCAAATATTTCAGAATGGTTGAGCCCCCAGGGTATCAAATATTTGACCCTAGGACCGAAGTGTTCTGCGGAAATTTAGGTCCCAGGGCACATCCGCCCGAGGGCTCAAACATTGGGTAACATCAGTAGTCGTTGTTATATTGAAACCCACCATGGTAGTCGCCACTCAGTGACACTATTACATGCTTATATACTATTCATGACAACTGTCAAAGAACTGTATTTTCCCGCAACCCATGAAGACTGATCAATTTTTATCGTTTCCGCCTCTCTCCTATTGTAAATATGACCCGCGGATATACAAAACTAGCGGGCCCACTTCATCATAGTGGCTCAAACAGATTGCAGTCATTTTGTGTTTTTGTCAACAAAGAAAAGAATATCAATCTGTATATAAATATGGCAGAGACAGGAGGACTACTTGAACAGGCCGCCCTACGTGGATCTTCATATTTAATTCAAAGGGAGTCTCACCCTGATCATGGCTTATTCAGAAGTGTTTATTTGCTATTTCAAAGCCGTCAGCCATGTGGTTTCACAGAGTTTTTAGGCTTCCCCAAAAATTAACGAACATGATTTTTTTTTAACTGACAGCAGATAAAGTTGTGCCTGCTGTACAAAGACCACCTGCGGATGAGACCACGTATGTTACAAGACTATAGTTTCCAGAAATTTGCTTAATCTGTTATAAAAAACAATCCTCCCTAAAAGGATAACCTTTTTCTTCGTTTCAAGTTGCATCTTCTACTGCACAGTAATAGGCCCTACCTGTTGTATTTAGCCATCCTTTTGGCAAAAAAGGGACCACAAACAGTAAAGACTGTGGTATTTCAATGGTCAATGGACAAAGTTGGGCAATGTTGATTGATTGGTGTCACAGAAGTGCAGCCACGAGGGCTGATGGCCTGCAGTGGTCATCTACAGCAGGTACGGTATAATTGTAAACAAAGGGAATATGTCGTATGCTTCTCTTTTAAATATCAATAAAACCAAGGCGAACGTGCTGAAAAAATGGACGAAATTTGAGTCGACTGTATGGCTGGAAAAACGTATTTTTTCCCAGGGCATACCGTACGGAACGCTGGGCTTCACAGGGAAGTGGACATCGTGTGCAATGAAATGACAGCTAAAATTGTAATATCTACTGACATATATAAAAATAGACAAAGAGTGTTTTTCAAACGTTTAAAATTATCAATGATTGATTTAACTTAAATATATCTACATTCAGGTACGGTGAGTAGACTACATTGAAGGGCCACATTTTCCCACTTTATTCAATATGTGCGATCAACGAATCCTTTCGAACTGTCGTTATCTTTTTTTTTTTTTTTTTTACTGAAATCCAGGCCTATACCGACATTCGTATTTGCTTAATTATACAGGTGCTCCTGCGTCCCGGAAAGAACCAACGTGGTATAGTGCAATGGCGAACTCGCGAATTTATCACATATTTTTAATGATTTGAGCAAATTTATCACATACTTTTATTGATCGGAGCAGTCTCTGGTGAATTAAGTTGCAAACAACTGTTCATGTTCATTGACATAAGTGTAATATCATTCGCCGTAATTCCCTTCGTAAAAGAAACTATTGGGTCCTTATGTGGCAGTCAGTGAGTCGGCCCGGTGTTTTGGTTGCTTTGAAACTGGGCAAAGAGGCAAGGTGGTAGTGTTCGCCACATGCCTTTTTTGGCCTCAGCATGGCAAAACCACACAGAAAAAGCAACAGGTTGGTTGTATTTTATGAACATGTGCTAGAAAACCTTTAAGTCACAAGTGCAAACAAATTCCATGACTTCCTTCACTGAAGCAAAAGAGTCAAAACCACATGTTTATTTGATGCTTAGTCAAACTCGAAAATGATGCACTGGAATATTCATGGTCATGAACACTTAGTCTGTGGTGAATGAGTTTCAAATTTGATGATGAAAAATGTCGAAGTTACCTGACCCGTTTCGATGTATTTGGTCTTTTATAAACACACATAAATTCCAAAGATGTGATTGATATTAAGGACTGTACAGTACACATTAGTCCAAAGTGCAAAAAATACTCTAGTTGAACTGTTGTATTCGTTTAAAGTAGGCCTGCACTTGCGAATGATGTAGAAGGTACCACGATAGTTATCCTCACATTGTAAGGATAAAGGTTTTTTTTTCAAATTGGAAGAATAATCTGTGGGCTATGTCTATATAATTCTACTAGAAATTCAATGTATTCATGCAAAGTTTTGATTCATTTGAAACTCTGTCGTGTGATACATGTACTTATATTCAACCAGGTTCCAAATTTATATGAATGGATGAGCTTAAAGGGGTACTGCGGTGATAATTTACAATTTTTGAGTTTATACAATAAATGTGGACCCATATTAGAAAATACAAACTTTTTTCTCAACTGGATAAGGAGATATCAAGCTTTCTTGGATATGCAAGTTAGGGGGTTGTGATGTCACCTGGACTAGCTGCAACAGCTAATGCAATGACAGCTGAGTGAAACTCTGACAAAAACAATGAAACATGACCAAGTACACATTTTCCACCTTTACTATGGATGAAGCAGTGTGTATAGAAAAAAAATGTACTAAACAGATATTTTTTCATTTAATGAAGATTAATAAGGAAAGAAAAATGCAGAAATCAATACTGACAAGCTAACAGCTCCTGTGGTTGTGTATTCAATTACGGAAGCAGGCTCCAACTGATATACCACACTGATAAGATCAAAGAGGGTGTTTAACAGAGTACACAAGTCATTCTGATATGCCTGCTAATGTTGCGTATCTCAGCTTGGTGCCCCTTCAAGGTTTATGTATAATAATTATATATGTGGAGGGTAGCCCAGGTGAAATCACACATCAGAACACCAACTGCAAATATGATAGCTCTAACTGAATACCTGTTTGAGAAAAAAATGTCGAAAATTTGTCAAATGAACACATAAAATGACTATTAATGACCACAAAATTAAAAACCATCACTACTGTTCCCTTTAAAGTTGCCTCCAACAACAAAAATGATTTTATTGTACCAGGGAAGGTTGGTGTGAAATCAATATCATTGCCATCTGAAAATTGTACTAGATAGTCCCCTCTGCAGAAGCAATACAGATAACCCTCATACCGACGAGGATGCAGGGTTGTCCAACTGGAGCATTGTAGCGAAATGTTGCGACAGTGCTCATCAAAATTGCTACAAATTTTCTCAAAAATAAGTGTTCTTATGTGAAGAAGTGGAAAAAATGCTACAAGGAAAGAAAACTTTGCTACAAAGATTTTCTAGCTAGACAGCACTGGGATGGCTACCAACGGTTGGAAATCTGTAAATCAGAAGGACGCCCTATTTGGAATGGAGCACATTGGGAGATCTATCAGGTAGATATACTGTTATGGCCCCAATGCACGACAACCTTGTTGTGTCGATTGTAGCCGAATATAACACACCTCCTCTCAATTATACTTTGTGTTGGAGTCCAAAAGTCAATTAGGTTTTCCGACCATGTTATCATCTCTTTTTACTTAAGGATCAAAAGAAATTAGTTTTTATTTTAAACATACCCAACTTTACACAGTACGTTAATCAGTACCAGCCCGATAGTACGCAAATGGTCTATTTCAAACTCTGAGGAGGTATCCCATTTGAGTAAAATGGCAAAAAAACACAGCCAGACAAGTACCTACTGAGCTGCGTTATTGTCCTAACTTTGAGGCAAACCATTGAACTAAAAGAAAAGAGTATGGGAGAATATTATCCAGTCACTCAAAGACATGCATGAGAAAAACGTTTTGAATCATTAAAAACAGCAAGGAATTGTCGTTTCGAACAAAAGCCAGTCAATTCAAGTAATTTACAGTGCTCAATGCATGCGCAATCTTATATTAGTTGAATGGTGACAAATGGTATAAAAGATAAAGTCCTGTTGATTGAAAAAGTGCAAAATACCTTGCAAATATGAATAGGTAAAGTACCCTTTCTATAATTTACTGCTATCGGAGAAACTAAAAGTACATGTGTCATTTTGTGCATTAAAAGGATGAAAGTCGTCTGGAAAGGACGGCATTTAACTGAAATGTTGAAAAGAGGTAAAGAGGTGATCTCCGTTCCTAAAACGTTAATTATATTTGAAGTTTTCTTTTGCATTTTTCGGGCTCCTTGAAAGATGAATTTTATTAACATTCTTGCATATAGACGGATCACAATTAGCCTCAAACAAATGCATATGAATTATTAGTATTCTAATCAGCTGTATATTTGGGAATCGAAATTTTGACGAACGATAATTTCATGGGTGCAATTAAAAAGCATCATGGAGACTGAACAAAGCTTTGCATAGTACTTGAACGGATCAGCACGTGTATGAACAAAAAAGGGGTGGGTGGGTAGGTGAGAGCCAACCCCCAAAGAAAACAAAGCAACCCCCACTATTCTTCCGATTTTTCTTCTATGGTGTAAAGTTTGCGGTTTATCAGTGAGCGCAATAAAGAGGCTGTCTCGGTGCAGAGATGACATTCTCTGATGAATCTTGATTCTAAATGCGGTTTCACAATGGGAAACGGATGATGTGGGGAGAAAAGAAAACACGCTATAAGCCAAGACGTGTCAGTCCCATTGCCACGCGTGGTTGTGGACCTGTCTTGTTATGAGGGACAACCAGTAATCCCTAGAAGTAGTGGATAACGCGCTGAACGCACATTACAACAGAAATAACGGCCTTCGGTTTGACATCTGTAGGCCTTGGGTTTTTGATACAATGTGACAAAGCCAGAACACTCACAGCAAACATCGACGCTTGCCATGAGTGCTGTCATCATTGCTGAGTAGCGTGAAACCAGGATAAACTTAGTCTCACCTGTCCACAACCCACAACATTACAGTGCACATGCAAGTTCGTTTCCTGCATCAAGGTGACCGGATATATATCATGACAAAAATTTCAGGCCAACCTGTATGTTTTTGGTCTTCATTTCTTTGGGTTCACACAACATATATGTGAGGGATATGTGTTTCCAGTTGATAGCTGAGGGATATGTGTTTCCAGTTGATAGCTGATTTCCTCTTTCCGTGACATATACTCCTTTGAACATAGACAGTGACATGTTTGCCCATGGTGGATCAAATTATATGAAATACACATTTAAGGATTTATCAGTATATAATGTCGTAAAACAGGTAAGTTTGCCCATGTTGATTCTACAACAACACATGTTTTGTTTCATTTCATAGAGAAAGCATTCAAAAATCGATGACGTGGTTTCACGGTCACGGATTCAACTCCGCTAAGTACATGTGCTCTTTGCCGGGCTATTTGGTAAGTAAAATACTTGAACATTGTACATAATCGTCACACAAGTAATCAGATACTGCCTCCAATTTATCCTGGGATATTATATTTGTTCATGTGACAGTGTATATCACCGAACGCCACCTAGGCTAGGGTCATCTACAGAAACACTACTGACATGGGGTACCCGGAGACTCAGTAGGGTTTAATCCATTGTACCATGATATAACCTAATGTACATATCACTCATTCAAGATAATGTTCGGTGACATAAAGCGACGAGAAAACATTTTACGGACTATAACTGGTACATGTGCATAAATGCGATACACACACTTTGATTCTAAACAAAATCTAATTGCATTTGCCCGACTTGCCCCAACCATACCACCTTTTCTTGCAGTGGATGCCAGTACAACAACTTTTGCTTCTCACTTTAAGGTCCTGCCCCCTGCGTTTGCAGTTTGAATTGCAACACTTTGCCCATTTCCAGAACCACTTCTTGCAATATGTACCTGCACAGCAGTTGCTTTTTTCACACTATCCAGAGCTCCCTCCTTTCTACAATTTACAGATGGTGGTGCATGCAAACATTTATCCCAATATATATATTTCCACGCTGTTTTGCATACCATCGAGCTACTGCATTTCTTCCACTTCAACCACATTTCCTTGTATAGCACACATTTTTTGGAATAAAATATATTCCGCCACTTTCTTTCTTCGAGGTTTGCAACCTCAGACAGTTCGGAATTCAAGGCATGGGCGTCGTCCTCTGACAGACTGTCTTTTACGTCATCTTTTCCTTCTTCGTTGGTGCCCAATATATCACGATCATCTCTGGAATTGACATATTCATAGTATGCATGAGATACACTATAAAAGTCTTTCGTTTCCAAAGCTCCTATGAGCTAAACATCATTTTCGTGATCGATTACAAAATGGAAATGACAGCAGTGGATTTTATGTGTCAATTTATCAATTTGGACACAGCACTAATATGTGGTATAATATGTTCATCGTAGTTAAGACGTTGATCTCTGGTAAACGACCAACAATATAGGTTGTTTAAATTTTAACAGTAAAACATCTGTATTTGCTTCCAAGATTACTGCAGACTCACATATTCTTGGTTTACAAGGTAACTTAATAAAGGACCAAAGGAAAATGTGACTATCAGTGGTCTTTGCCCTTTCATAATTTGGTTCAGTTATTTCCCACTTACATTGAGACTGAGTTTAAAACTCAGTCAACGTCGTTCGTTGGTGGATGTGGTTGGCCGTTACAACAAGGGAAATTGTTGAACTGGGCATGTCTTCTTCATATGTCTCGTTTTCAATTTCCATTCAAAGTATTTTTTATAACTGTTAAAACTGAGGGAAAAATTAACGCAGTTGATATCTGACCAACAGGTGTTTTGGCTGGTTTGAGAGGTAAGGGTGTCTCAAGCTTACACTGATATCAATGTGTCCATAAGGCAACAAGTGGCCTTAATTGTCACTGTTTCTCAGCATTAACACAACAACTGGCAAAAAAAAAAAAAAAAAAAAAAAAAAAAATTTCCACCCCCTTGTTCAACATTGTGTATGTGTTATGAGGATGTGTGTGGGGAGTTTGTTCACTTTGTTATACCATTGCTTTTCACACCTCTTTTGGGAGGAAATGGTGGTCCTATAAAGGACCCTTTTGCTTGTTGTTGTTGTTGCTGTTGCTGTTGTTGGGAGGCATTGTTGTTGTTGCATGCATCAATACTGGGTGTGACCACCACGCTTCTGTAAGCAAGCTTGGATCTGCCTTGGAATGCTGCTTTTCAACTTGGTGATCACAGCCTTGGGAATTTGATTCCGCTGGTCTGTGAGCCTCTGTACCAGTTGGTCCAAACTAATACAGTATCTACAGCAACACAATATCCCATTGTTGTCATGGCCAGCCAGTTCTCATGACCTGTCCCCCATCGCGCATTTGTGGGATGTGTTTGGCTGTGGGTTCTTCATACTCATCCCTGATTCGATGGCCAAACGCATCCCACAAATGTTTGATGGGCAACGGGTCAGGAGAACGAGCTAGCCATGGCAACAATTGTGGACATTGTGTTGCTGTAGATATTGCATGCTGACTTGGGCCGTGTATGGTCATGTGTTATCCTGTTGAAACAGTAGCTCTGCATATTGTTGGATCTATTCGTCAACTGTGGACAGGATCTCATCCACATAGCGCTGGTCTGTTAGTCTCCCATTCACCTTAATGAGTGCTGTTCCCCCTTTTGCTGTAAGCCCCCCCCCCCAATCATGACGTTGGCTCCTCCACAACAGTTATGTTCAACCAAACATCCTTCTATGAGCCTCTCGGAAGGCATTCGTCGAACCCTTATTCTCCCATTTTAGAATTCCAAGCAGAATCAAGATTCATCTGACCACATCACACTGTTCCATTGATTTCTGGTCCCGGCTGCATCAGCGTCACACCACTGTACACATCCAGTTTTGTGTGCAGGGCTGAGAGGGATACAAATGACAAGGTGTTATGCCATCAGTTTGGCTGATACTAGTCTCATGTTAATGGTACACTGTGATGCTCTGATGTTGCAGACCTGGTGCCACTGCTGACAATACCTTTCGGTGGAAAGAAACCTGTGCCTCTTCACAGATTGGATCAAGTAACGGTCATCCATCCCATCTAACAGTCTTGGCTCCCGAGATATAGCCTTCCTCTTAAATCCTCTGATTTCCTGGAAATGGCCTACCACTTATTTGCCGATGACCTAGAGCACTGCATTATCCTGGCAACCTCCTGCAGGGAAAGGCCAGCCTCCAACATCCCAGCGATTCTGCCCCTGTCAAATTCAGCCAGTTGTGAGTGACCCGTACGCTGTGGCATTGTGCATTCACATTATTCCCAGTAGTACCATGGCTTCCCCTTATAAAGACCATAGGCACCCCAATATTAGACACACTTTTCGCATCTGTCTGGGTGTTATTTTGTTTTCATGAAATTTTTTGTGCATTTGACTGATCAGGCATACCCTGGGCTATCCTAGTGCTATAACATGATATTCCATGTGCACTTTGCATACAGGCATATTTAGAGCCGCGCATGATAAACCAATGGGGATGGCATTTTTCCCCCCGGCGGTATATATATATATATATATATATATATAGTTATGGAAGCTTGGATGTCACTTGTCGTCTGCTTCAATCTTTCGGGCGCCCAACCCCTGCCAAGGGAAGCTGGTGGGGTTTGGGCACCCTTGCTGGAAATGATCACAACTTGCGAGAAATTGGCCATTTATTTTCAGACATCAGTAGACCAAGCTGTGATTGTAGTAAACAATGGAGTAAATGTGATTTATTGGATATTATTTATTTCTGCAATGCTCAATCTATCTATGGCACCATTACATGTTGGTTGGTATTTTTTTTATATGGAATGTTTGGGTTTAATTTCGGCTTGGAGAGTGTAAAGCATGACAGTTGTTTTTCCCACATGTTCAACAGGTAAACAAAACTTACAAGATCAAAGGAACATGCCCACAAAGTGCTGAAAAATCGTCATTTTAGCCAAATTGTGTTTCTAAAAGTTCTCTCCTTTTTTTCGCGAAAGACAAAAAACACTGCATGTGAGGATGTTCCACGTGTTCCGGGGATTCCGTTGATGCAGATTTCATTTTGTTTAGCAAAAAACTTGTTTCGTAGTTTGAACGCTACAAATTCTGTTTATTTCGAGAAAATATGTCATTAAAACACATCCCTGGTCACTGTGCACGGTACTTTTCCTTAGCGGGAAAAAAATTCTGGTTGTTTTGGACATTTTTGCAGGTGCATGCATTTGTATGGAGAAAAAATGTGGTGGGTCAATATTGCATCATTTTTATACATTAATTTTGTTTGTTTTTCTGTATGGTGGATGTTTACTTCTATGCCAAGAATAGAATCCAATATGGTGTTGCTAGCTCCTTAAGGTGAGCATTACTATTATAAAATTAGGAGGGAATTTCTTTGTGGACATTATCAGAAAAATTATTTTAGCATGAAAGATAACAGTCAATGTATTGATTTATAAGTTTGGGGTTGACATAAAAACCAACAGAGCATTTGTTGTTGTAGTTGTGTCAAAGAACATTGTATTCTATAATTGTACTTGTTTTGTGATGTATTTGTTATTTCTTTCTTTTTCTTTTCCTTCCAAAGAACATTTCACTTTGTTGGATTTGTCTTGCAATGTATTTGTTCATATGTATTATTATCCATGTTTGTGTATTTGTGCACTTTGCAAAATATCAATGTGTATGTTTGATGAAGCCAGTAAAGTTTCAAGTTTCAAAGTTTATGAAGAGAGAAATCTGCACGATCACATTGTTATGATGCCCACCTTTTGAATATTACCAAAACTCAACAAAGAATGACAACAATGATATAACTTTAATAATAACAATAAATTAATAATCAAAATCAGTATAAAGTGAGTACAAGTATCTCCACTGGTATTATAACAGTCAGACAGTCTTATGTAAATCCTTATCCCTGGTGAGCTTATCCACTGGTACTGTCTCACGGTTCCAAGTCCTATGACAGGTGCTAAATGATGTGGTACAAAACCCTCAGAGGTACGGTTTAGGTCCAGTGTGATACTGATAGGCATGGCGCTGATCCAATCCCACAGAGGTACAGTTTGGTTCCAATGTGGTACAAGATATTAGTCCACTCACAGACAATGTCCACACTTCACAGGTACAAAGTAAACAATGGCTCACAGTCCCAATAGTTTGATGACAACACACAGCTTCTGTCAGATACTTCCGAATTCTCTCTTCTTCTCTGCTCTCTACTGTTCTCCTCCTCAGTCAGGAAAACATCTGCTTTATATTTATACACAGATATTTCACCACTGTTCCAGATTTTTCCAATTAGTAACACATCACAGTGCAATTTGGTATCTGCCTTGATCACCTTAATTGAATGTAGGTCAGCATTCTAGCTGATTCCACATGTTACCGATTACATGTGAGTCACCCACAAAAGAGGTACACTCAGTGGCTCTGCAGTTACTCTGCACAGTATTCATTGAACTCAATGACCCGGCACACTCTGAATCAATACGGTGACCTGTCCAAATGAAAAGAAACAGCCACACACATTTTTTATAACACACATAAAGTGTTATGGGACAATATAGATGGCAATTAAGAAATTATTGCAGGTAGGTTATACAAATCAACCAATCAGCTGTGTAAAAGAGACAAAAAATGTAACGGTAAAGGAAACACCTTAATTCAACCGAATTCCTGTTAAAGCAGTCCTCTAATTCGGACAACAGTCTGTAGTCATCTTCCTTGGTCTTGTCTTCTTTAATTCAAAGAAAAAGATAAAAGCGATCAAGCAAGCACATAAACATTGTCTTCCTGGGACATTTGTGAACCCTTTTTGGGTCTATATGTGTTCCACACATGCAGAAGCGAACATCGAGAAACATTGCGAGAGGCATGATGGAGACACTGCTTTAGACAAAGGATAGCCCCATAACACTAGTAGATAAAAGACCAGGTCGGGTACAATGCGGGGTCCATGTTAAGCTTTTATCTGTTCCTTGGCATGCACATTGTGCTTAAATGCTAATGAGGACTGCAGGGTACCGACTGTACCCATATAATAGACATTACAAACGACTTACATTCACTGTTATCTGGTACTGGGTCAATAATTAAATGCCTCTTCACATAATTGTTTATTGGTGATAAAGCTGGCCTGCATACTGTGCCTGAACATACAGCTACTTGTTCCCAGTTCTAAAGGAAAGTTTCCAGCATGGGGAAGTAAGGAACCTATACTACCTGTGTTTCTTTTCTTTTTTTTTTTTTTTGTTGTTGGAAGTTTCCACAAATGAATTAGTAACGTCTATAACGCCAGAATCATGCTGTTGAAGACATTGTGGTTTTATGTCTTGATCCACACGTCAGCGTACATTTGAGTACACGTATCAGGACCTTGTGATTTGTGTTATGCAAATAGATGGTTGTCAGGGAGAACAGGAATCCTGGGGCTATTTAATAAACCACCCACAAGAGAGGAAGTTCTAGGTCTAGAATATGGCAAAAAGTGTCCGAGTGTGAGGGGCTTATGCTGTGCATATAATACATCAATTCAAAAGTGAGAACCTACGAGTTTGCCTCAGTACAAGTAACTGGCCGTATCAAGGTAGCAGATGAATATGCAAGAAAGTGAAAGTAGTGTTCAAGTTTTGACAGGGACAAAGATTAGCACATGATCACCGCCATTTTTTCATTTCCTCAGCACTTGATGGCCTTGTGGGAAAAAAATTCTAAAATTTTCCCATTTTATTGATCAAAATAAAAGTTGTCTATGCATGGTGGCACGTACTGCGGGAGATGTAAAAAAGAGAAAAATCCGTGACTGCATTACAAGATAAGCCTATTGGAACACAACATGCACGTGCAGAAGAAAGGACCGAGGCTGGGAATGTTGTGGGTGAAACCATACACTGTAGGGTAACATCGGAATTAGTTATGTCTATGACGCCAAAATCATGCCGTTGAAGACATTGTTGTTTTATGTCTAGATCCACACGTCAGCTTACATTTGAGAACACGTATCAGGACTTTGTGATTTGTATTATGCAAACAGATGGTTTTCATGGAGAACAGGAACCCTAAATAATCCACCCACAAGAGAGGAAGTTCTTGGTCTAGAATATGACAAAATGGTCCTAGTGTGAGCAGCTTATGCTGTTCATTTGTTTCTTTGAAACCCCAACCAATATGCATAGGGAGTCTATAGGGCATAGAATCTGATGAATGGAATTATTTATATTGTCCCTGTCTTCTTTATCGGTTATGAACAGAATTGTGCCTTTTCCGTTTTTGGGTTCATAGCAAACAATGTCATGGGTAAATACAGGTAAGCGTAGGGTAGTGAAAAAAGTAAATAGGGCACTGAGCAAGTATGCCTACGTTCCACCTACCACAAAAGTGATTTATGCGTCTGTCTTAAAAATGATCAAACTATCTTCAATTTAACAAAACGAAAAAAAAAACCCAGATAAGATAGATAAAGAAAATGGAACAAAACTGGGCCGGGTATATTCGGTTTTCACCTTAAAGACCAAGCGCCCTACATACCTGCACTGACATCTCGCATGAAAGCACACTGGATGAGTAGGACGAAGGTCGCCAAACATACAGCTTTCATCTTTCTGTTCGCAATCTGCAAAAATGCTAATTGACCACACATGACGCTTTTTGTGCTAATCATGTAATTAACAACATTACGAATTTACTCATAGAGAGCCTCCCTCTTAGGATGATGGGACCTTTCTTTTGCAGTGGTTAGTTAAATGCCGGGTAAACACAACTCAATGCGTCACATGAAATCGAACCAATATATGCATGCATAGGAATCCATTTTTGGTTGAATTTACCTTACAAAGAAAAAATATTTGCCATAAAGCCGAAATGCAAGTAAGGTTTGGGGCTCGCATATGTTTTACTATCTGACTCATGTTTTTATTTACCGTGTAAACTGCAATTGGTATCTCTTATCCAAACTGAATTTAATGACACAACTTTTTGCTCAGGCAAATGTCAACGGCATAAAAAGAAAGGTAGTAACCACCCAACGTATTTTGGTGAAACTCACTTATACGGGCACAAGGTAGTTGCACAACGGAATAAAGCACTATAAGCCTACATTTTATTCCGTCATGCGCGTATTTGTACCCGTATAAGTGGGTTTCATCCATATTTTAAAGAGATTTTATTTATGACAACACCAGACACAAGTTAAAAATATGCAAATAAAGATGAGAAACGCAGTGGGAACAGTCCGTCCACAAATTAAAGTGACATTCAGCCCAAAATAGGTACCACCGCAGTCTGTGGGTGCCAAGAAGTGTCCCTATGCAATTTCAAAACAAGTGGCCAAGCGCTTTCAGAGACGACTTTCCTTTAAAGATTTCCGAAAAAAAAAATAACCGTAAAAAAATGCATAGAAATATAAAATCATTTCATCATGACTTATTGATCAAACATAGGGAAGACCAACACAAGGTACATCCCCACCCAGCTTGAAGTAGATTTGATGCAAAAAATATTGGGCAAAACTATAACCATGACATGTGCTCTAACAGATCATTACGTATTTTCAAAAACTCGTTAAAAACCAGCATTGACAGTGCTTCCACCTGTTGAACAATCTTGGTGCATAACTCGAGTAAAACTGGATTTCTACTATGGTTGAAGTGAGTCTAACTTATGGTTCAGGTGAATACGACAATGGAAACAAAAACACAAATATAGAAATACTTGAAAGCAAATCTGTACGTGAAAAGTTTGCATGTCTTGATAGCAATAATGGTCCTTTCAATTTCCCACTGATATTCTGTTGGTGGCTATTCCATATTTTGCTAGTCACTATATATAATCAAAGGCACTAAAACTATTATCAATCCCCAATTTTATGTCAATTATAAAATAGTTCAACTTTTATGATGCTAATGGTTTGCATATATCTGTCTCTGCTTGTTGATTGTAAGCAAATTTTGCTAGACAGATTGGTTTGAAATGTATTTTGTCAAATATCCAGAGTCCTCATTTCACTTAAAATCATACCCTATCTGAAGCCACTTTTAAAGCTGGTTGTGGGAATTTAACGGTTTCTAAGGCTGTCATTCGGTTCTCTGGAGGGTGTAAAAGGGACATTTTTCCACTGGCATAAAGGACATTCTATTTTCCATACTCTCATGCTGGAATCCCTTTAATTTTCAGTACTTTGAAGTTGCCATATTATTTTGGTACAGTCTTAATTTCTGTATGCTGTCCTGCTGTAAAATTATTTCGTGTACCAGCGTAATGCCCCCTATCCTCTCTTATAGTGCATGTATTCCCTGTATTTTTATGACACAAGCAACGAGCTTTCAAATTCCCTAACTTTTGATCACATGTTCATAAGCTGAATCACAACAACATATGTACTCACAACATCAGCAATCTCTTTTTCTACTTTAATCTTATGGGGGATTGAAACTTCCAAATGCTGGCAATCAGTGTTATTGACTGAAACGTATCAACTCAATGTGATCATAAGATGCAACGCTTTAACAAATGCACGGGTACACCTGTTGTATGTGGTCAGTACTGTGAACAACCACACTGCCTGTTGTAGTCACATTTGTTGGGCAGAGGAGTCGCGTTCTTTGTAAATTTACCTGCAGTGACAGGCAATCTGCAGTGTGGTATTTTTTGTGGGCTGAAAGGGAATCCAAATGTTGCAGGGACCACTATAATGTACATCAATTTGAATGACCAGCCTTAGGACAAGCCTAAAGGGATTGCAAACAGCAAGCGGTTTCTCAATGTACCATCATATAAAATATGGCACTTTACACCTCATAATGATGCGAATGAGATATTTAAATGGAACAGTCTCTACCATGGAGTTTCCAACTGCAGCTAAAATCAACTACTGCAGTTAAAATTCGTTTTCACCGAATAACTTCCTTTTCAACTACCGACTAGTTGAAACCTACTTTCATTTTCAGCTACCGGTTAGTTAAAATCTCGTTGAAACCAATTTTCAACCACAAGGCGTCATTTTCATTTTCAACAGGCGGCTAACTAGTTTGCATGGTAAAGGTTTCAACTAGCTGCTAACTGTAGACTAGTTGAGGGCTAGTTGAAGACTAACTGCGTTTCCAGTTGAAAGCTCTGCTCTTTTTTTCGTAAGGGAAACCATGATAGGAGTCATATCTATACCAAAATTTGAAGTTTCCAGCTTGAGAGGTGGCAAAGTTCAAACAGAAACAAAAATAGAGTGCAAAGATAGGCAAGAAAGAAAGACACAAGGAAATAAATAAAGAAAACAACATGGTTTTATTCACACACAGACATAATGAGAAAGCTAGGTGTCCTTTTAATGTTGTTTTGGCTTTGGCGTCTTAGGGGGAAAATTGGCCTGTTTTGTACAGTCCGGGTACAACATGATTTTATTGCCACTTTGTCATATGTAGTGCAAAGTATCTCAAAGTGGAGCACAAAGACCCCCATCAATTGTCAGAAGAGGCTGGCAGGTATTCAAATCAAGTCAAACAACGAACAGCAAGCTAAGGAACAAAAACTTGGAACGCTATATTTACGGGAAACCGAACTTTTCATGCAGGATTTTCCCAGATCGGGGTAATTTTTTGTCTTCTGACCCAGCCAAGTTTGCCTGCTTGGCTGCCTTTCAAGTCTATGAAACTCTGCTTATGAAACTCTGCCTGTCTGCGCATATATATATATATATATATATATATATATATATATATATATATATATATATATATACATATATATACATATATATATATATATATATACATATATATATATATATATATATATATATATATATATATATATATATATATATATATATATATATATATATAACACTGTCACCTGCCAGTCAGTTCAAATAGCAGCCTAAAACGCTTGATTGTCTATGAGTAAATGCCCTGGCAAAAGGTCTTTGCAAAAGGTATGCTTAAATACTTTATCTGAGTACCAATTTTCATACTTTTTAATATAACGGTCCCCAGGACCGATGACATAAATTACGAGTCTTTGCATCATGGCCTTTGAAAGCAGCCTGTCTCTAGTCAGCGGTAGCCCAAAAGATCAGGTTACATGAGTAATAGCTGTATAAGGAGGCTCTTTGTCGATTTTTAACAATCTTTAGTGAACACAGAACATGAGGGTTATAACAACACAAATATTTATTGCTGAAAGCCCCCCCCCCCCACCTGGTGGGCAAAGCAAGGATTACACACTTGAGAATCTGAGTGTCTATTGAAGTGTACATCACAGGTCCGGACAAAGTAAAATTATCGTACAAAAATCAATACATCCATGTGAAATACATAAAGTAATTAGTGCCAAGGGTATTGCTTGTGTTGTCTAATTTCTATGGCATTATTTACAGACCTCGTTACTTGTTTTCTCACCAAGGTATCACCAATTTTGAAAGACATAAGAAATTTCAATTTTTCAGTAGTAGGCAGTGTATTCAACTTCTAGGGTACCAAAGTTGCATGATTTCATTCACAATCTGTATTAGACATCTCACATTCCAGAGTAAAGTGTGAATCGTCTTTCTGTTGCCTGATTGCATTAATTGCATAATATTTCATCTACAAGCGTATTGTTGCATCGACCCCTTTAAATTTGCAAACCATATGCCCTGATTCTTAATTTTTGGAAGTTTTTGCGTTTATGCACTGGTTAATTGATGTATTTTCTTTAGTGTAACTGTCATCCTTAAAAAGTACAATATGTTTTCTGTTTGTGTACAAAATCTGTTTGACATACAGCCCTCACTATTAATACATTTTGGCCAATGTCTGACGTATTCTGAGCCAAGCTTCTCTGACTGTACTTCAATACAAGACTGGATAGTTATACCATCTACATTCTCCCAGTAATTCTGTGAGTCAAATTTACACAGAAGGTTCTTTATGTTCGACAGGCAGGATGGTTTGTTACTTCTTATATATACTAATTTGTATATTGTTTATATTTTTGTATCATGTGACTGGCACCGAATCAAATCAAATCAAATCAAATCAAATCAAATTCCTGTATGAGTATAATTCTTTTGTAGACATTGTGATGCCAAACTATTGTGATCACGGTTGTGGAGTTGATGCTAGTATTTTGTTGCAGAGCAGAGACTCGCAATGAGCAGTGGATAGCTACTTAGTTCTCCCTTTACTATGGCTGCACTTGATTTTTGGTGAACATGTAACAGGAAACGACAGACTTAAACAAGTACTTGTTCAATGTGTACACGGTCGCACAGTTGCATGAAACTATCTTGATTGACAGAATTAATTAGATAGGGATTCCAAACATCAGTATCATATGTAGCTATGTCCCTATTGGTGTGGGTCACATCAACAGCTGAAGGCACCCACTATTGTGATACTAAGTTGTTAACACGGAACATTTGCTAGATTCTATACCTGTAGGTAACATCAACAGCTGATTGTACCCATTATCATTGTCTTTTGCATAATGTGTAGCCAATCACTGAACAAGGAAAAGTCGTGTTAGGCATGTAACGGGTCTAAACTCAATTTGTATGGATTATGTCAAATACTGCATTTGTAAATATAATGAACATTATGCCAATCCCTTCAGTTTCGCCACAGGGAAATAAAATGATAATCACTTGCCGTCCATACGTATACGTTATCTCAAATATTCTCATTCCATATCCCTGATGACTCACACTTTAGCGAGTCTTCTGGCATTGTGCATTGTGTGGAAGTGATTATCTGGGAGGAATGGAGAGAACATCATGTTTAAACTGTGTTAACAAGAGAGTGGAAACACCCACATAATATATTGTTTCCGAGTAAACAAGCCACTAACATGAAAACAAGAACATAGTATTACAGCCATGATTTTCAACCATAACCATTGCGTCCATTCCTCCACCATGTCTTCAAATCCAGTAATGCGCATGTCTATCAATCACGTCATTCACTTCTTGCTTCTTGGCAATTGATTCCTCAATTGTGACATATACTTATGTATTTAATTGCTCTCTAAAGAGATATATATACACATGGAAAATAGCATTAGGAACATCAAAGCAGTATGTACATATTTACAAGTTGTCAAGAATTTTTTCTGACTTTAAACGTTTCAAATATATTTTTCCCATCTGGCACTTCAACTGCCAAGTTCTGAACAAGCAAAGTTGCATATTGATAATTCGTGGATATATTGCAGATATGTGGCCTCCCACATCCTTGAACACATTACAGTGTAGACGAAAATGTTTCTTATGAGTTCTCGTTAGAGATATTACAGCCTTTAACCTCTTTGTTGTTGCACCGACTGGTTTCGATTCTAAGACAATGATAACAACTGTATCTTTGGACACAGCATTCCGTAACCTAAATATTTTATTACACTTAAATTGTCCTCCATTATGAAAAAATTGATTAATTGAATGATAATTATTTATTTTATCTTCGGAACGAGCGGGACTCGAACCTGAAACCTTTGGCACCAGTCGCCTTGTTGAAATAGAAATTATGAAAACTTAGATCCAACAAAATCTTATAAATGCTTTAAAAATTTTAAAGAAAAAAAATCCTCCCTCCCTGGTGAAATTCTGTATGCATAGGCATATTTTGTGCCTAATAGGCCTTTTTTATGTTGATACAGTTCTCCACGTATTGTATTTGTGTCGTTTTGTGAAATATGTAAACATTGCCACTTGGTCTTTTTCAGGGAATGCTGTACCCTGACATACACTGTCACCATTATCACTTGCTTTGTTAAAATGTTGTAAACTCGGCACGTGATGTCATTAAGACAGATGTGTAATATAGGGTTGACAATACAAAATGTCATGTAGCCTACAGTGAAATAGCATTTGCACTTTTGGTTTTCCTTCCAGAAATTGATAATTCACTGCCGAACATAGAATAGAGTAACTTTCTTCACTTTTGTATTTTCTTTGGTTATAATTTTTAATTCATTTTGTTTGTTTCAAATAATCTCAGATACATTACACCTGCCCAACTCAATGAGTTGTTACTCCTCTGGAAGCCTTCTATTTGTAACATGATTCAGTGTATTTGTTATTGAAAACAAAATTTAAATAAATTCAATCCGCCCCGCCTCCCTCTCTTCTCCACCCGCACTGCTCTCAACATAATGCAACCTGGAAATTGGCGGCTTGCAAAGTCACGCTACAGGCCTAAAACCAGGTGTTGGTTCTAAATGAACAGATGCTGCCAGGGAGCGTGGTCAGAACCAATGATCGGTGTCCATGGGAATCAAAATACAGGGTCCTATTTGTAACGCAGAACTGAGGTAGCACCAAAAGTCGCTTCCACGGTAACCCTGAAGAATGCTTGCATGTGCTCAACTTACACGCCGATCAACGGGACACCTGCTCACTGTGATTGTACGGCCTTTCGTTATCTCTGAAACTATATTCAGGACCTTAATTGGTACCTACATGTAGTATTACCGCTTTAAGTAAGACATTCACAATATTCACATCCTTACCACCCTTTTGCTTGAAATCCTGGTCCTGCCGTCATCGGGCCCTCATCTCCAAGATGGCAGCAGGTCACGTGAGAGAAATTTGTGGGAAGATCCTTCTTGGAAGGGATTTGCACGTACATGTAAATTGGTTCGGTCCAATACATGATTGGTACCATAAACGGGTGCTTGCTGAAGAGTCAGTACATGCCGGGAACTATATTATGGAGTTAGGTACCAAAATGTTTCTAACAGTGTAAATAACCTGTTTATTTTAACCGTTGCAATTCTGTCCCATGATATAAGTTCCAAGCTAAAATTCCATAATTAAGATGGGGGAATAAAAAGAGAATTAATCAACGACCAGTCACGGTTGCTATGGAGGCAAATCATCTAATACCAAGCCACACACACACACACACAAAAAATAAATGAAAATTATCTTTTCGAAATGGAAACCCGTGTATATTAAGTTTGAAGTATATTCAATGATAGTTCATCGGCGATCAGCCGTTTGTAAACATAATCTAATTCCAAATTAATGTTTTCCGATACGTGGTCATCATTTATAGAAAATGCATCATTTAAAAAAAAAATGCAAAGAACCAACTAATGTAGTATCATCACCGTAAAAAATAGAATGAAATTCAGAACGTACTTCATTCATATCATTTACATGTATAATAAAGAGAAAGGGGCCAACAATTCAGCCCTGTGGCACTCCAGTGTTAATTGGAAGTAGAGATAAATTTCCACCATTAAGCGAAACATGTTGAGTTCTACCAAATAAATAATTATTTAGCCAGAGTAAAGCCCTTCTTGTGATACTATAACTTAACTTGTGTAGTAGTATACAATGATCTACGGACTCAAAAGTCTCGATAAATCGAGAAATATGGCAACGGGAAGTTCCCCAAAATTAAGGACATTAGATGGTCTAGGTATCAATTCAAAGCAGCTGTTTCAGTAGAAATTGAGTTTTCTAAAACCGTGCTGATTTTTGTGAAGTAAATTATTTGTGTTAAAATTAGCATAAAGTTGATTAGAGACTATTTCTCGAATATTATTTTTAAAAAGCAGAAGAAGAGAAATAGACCTTTAATTACACAAAATATGAATATCGTCTTTTTTATACATCGATAATACCTTATAGATTTTCAACTTATCTGGGATGATTCCCATGCTTAATGATTGATTAATCATGAGAGACAAAGGGAGACTTATGGGTGATATTATATATTTTATCAATTTCATTGACAGGTGGTCATGTCTAATACTTATTCTAGGTTTTAAATCGTGAATAATGTTTTCAATATCACTGAAAGCCACAGGTTTAAAATAAAATCTATGATCATCATAGTCATTAAGGTAAGACGTGAAGTGGGCTGTGTTTTCGCTGTTGTTTTCATTGCCAGCGTTGGTTTAATATTTGCAAAAAAATATTTAAACGTTCAGCAATTCCACGTTTATTGTTAACCTTACAATCATTTACAACAGATAATATAGGGCATTCTTTTTTATTTATATTTATAAGGAGAACTGACCTAATTATATCCCAAGTATTTTTGATATTGCTTTTATATATATCAAATTACCGACAATAATATTCTGTTTTCGATGATCAAATATTGCAGGCGCGAATTTGATTTAAATACCTTTAAGTTATGCTTACGAGTGAAATATTAGGGAACTTTGGAGGACGCAGAAGCCCTTTTTCTTTCACGAGGCGTTTGCCAGGGGTATTTTCTTTCCCGTATCTTTTTGTCCTATATATACGGGATATATGTGGGAATGTAATTTTCACAAGGCAGATGCTGAAAATATGTATAATGCAGTGAAGGGTAAATTTTGGTTACATGTGATATATAGTTGGAGATAATATAAGAACTTAAAAAGCAAAAGTGAAAGTATTAATAGAAGCATGTGGCGTACCTCATTTATGAAAGTGGCAAGTAGAGCAGTATTCCAATAAGAAATGGCATGATAAAATGATTCAGTATATTTCAGGCTAATTCTCTGCGATGGAATTTTTTTCACACAATTTACACAAAATGTCAATAACCGGTAAATTATTTCCATTTTCTGGGATTAATATCTACAATAACTCAAATTCGGAAGGAAATTTTAAATAAAACAAACATGGATTAAAAAATTCATGCATGCATTGCATCTGCAATTCATGCTCTCCTTGAGACGCTTTATTGCATGTTGAAGGATATGGACGCATTTTTCTTTTAAGACCTAGATTAGTTCTTGTTGACTGGTCGGGCAGGCCATCAGCTGGAACAAGTCAGTGCCCAGGTGGTTCTGAAGAAAGGGTAGGAGATGTGGCTGAAGAATTTCCTCGATATACCATTTAGCAGTCAAACTGCAAGCCACCACCACCAGGGTAGCTCTACGATGCATAAACACACCAGCCGAAACCATGCTGTTGGCACTGCCTCACTGGTTGGCTTGATGAACACAGCAGTCGGCATACATCTCACCACATCTGCACAACAAACATTGCTGACCATCAACCCTTTCTAAACTGCAAAAGCAGGATCCTTCAGAGACCAGGACTCCTCTCCACTGTGCCTGGTTTCTGTGGGCATGTTAGCCAGACCCCATACCAAGCGGTTGTGATGGCACACAGGCGCCTAACTCATTTTCCCTAAAAGGTCTCAAATGATTCTCCCACAGATGTTCCCTTAGTATAGGACTGTATTATGTGGAGCTTGTGTCTTCCATGTGTTTTCTCTGGCTGTAGAGCTTGCCGTCTGAAATCTGTCCCAGAGATGGAGAAGTTGTATCTGACTATCTTGTGCCACTGTGGTGACTCTCTTATGCCCTGGATGTGGCATGTCTTCTATGGACTCCCAATGAAGAGCAGCTGGGCTGCTGCTGATGGAATGAGCACAACCTTTTTGATGTACCACCTTTGAACACAAACACCTGGACACGATCACCCATAATGAGCAGTAGCGATCAGCACTTGTTAATCGTCACATCGTGTCAAATGGAGGTGTTATTTCTGCATATTTCTCACAGCCTATACATAGGGAATCGAGGCGACTGTGAAAATTTAACCCACATATAAAACCCAATGGCATGTGTCCCACAATTGATGAAACTATACAAAAGTGTCCTAATGCAATGGTGCTTGTGAAGAAAAAGTTGGTTGATTGCTTCACAGCAAGGTCACTAAGGACTCCTAATGTAAGATGTAAGCAGAGTTATTCCTTCTGCAAAAGAGAAGAAATGAAACCTGTGTGTTTTTATTGGCTGAAAGTATATACATTTAGTAACAGCATCTTCTGAAATGCAAATTTTTCAAGTCCCTGCTAAGAATTGTTGATAGCCATGAAAAGCTACACAAGTGGAAAATTGTTGTGAAGTAGTGTTGGTTGTTTTGCAAGACATAGAGTGAAATTGAAAATGTAAAACACCCCTATTGGGCATGCCACTTCTGTCTACAATTTTGGAAACAGATTTTTATAGGTTTTGCAGTAAATGATATACAAATGTTGCAATTTTCTGCTCAATATGTTTTGCTAGGTACTATTAATTTAAAAACCAATTAATGCTTGGAAAGAAATTTAGTTTTAATTTGTAAATACCCAACATTAAAGGATATAACCCTTATAAAGAAGACAAAAGTGAATTCGTTTTAAAAAGCCAATAAAAGATATAAGACATGTCTCTGAGTAGCGGCTCTTTTCCTAAGCTAAATATTTAGCAAAGACAACCCACATAGTAATGAAAAAATCGGAACGTGGCAAATGATGAATTAGTTAAATAAGTTAAGTTTTGCTTATAAATAGCGAGCTTCATAATGAATGAAGAATACCTGTCAAACCAAACATAATTACTCAATTTGCATAATTCAAGTTCAAAAAGGAACAATTTGACTGACCCCTGAACCAGTATGTACCCTGTCTAGCTGGATAGCTTACCACAGTTAATATATATATATATATATATATATATATATATATATATATATATATATATATATATACATATATATACACACATGTATATATGTATATATATCGTCTTCATCGTATGTATGTATATGTATGTATGTATATATATGTATATATATATATAAATATATATATATATATACATATATATATTCATATAATTATGAAAACTTGATTGTATCCCTTAAAATGGAACAGAAATTTTTAAAAACAAAGAAAAGGAAACAAACATACTCAAAGCCAGCAGTATAATATAGCTTTCAGCGAGTTTTGCCCAAATTAACATCGACAAATATATTATAACAAATTTGATTCACATGTGTATATTATATCTTCCATCAATTGTCCAATTTAATGCTAACAGAACATGGTATTTGTCACCAAAAATGAAAATTTATGTAGTTTTTTAAAAAAAGGGGACAGTAAGATTTGTGAAACTGTGCAATACTACTACATCATCATCGTCGTCGTTATCATCGTCATCATCATCACTATTGTCGTCGTCGTCGTCGTCATCATCATCATCATCATCATCATCATCATCATCATGCCAACTACAGGGTTCAGACATTGAATAGATGGGTATCTTTCGATCCGGGAGCCACTGGGCAAGATAACTTCTCGATAAAATTACTAAAACGTATTATGCAATAATAGCTTGTCCTCTTGTGTTCGTCATTATCCAATCTCTCAAGTAAATTTGTGAATTATTTTCATCTAAATAGTCCTACAGAATCTTCAACTTGCTGATACCAAATGCCATAGAGACTTCTGCCAAGGTAAAATTTTTGTCAAAATACGTTTTTTGTCAGTTTTTAGTTTGGCCACTGTTATATTCTATGGAAATGAGGGGCCAAATTGTGATTGATCATGTTCAGCTGAGACCGTGATTTCGCCTGTACTGGCTCATTTCCCGATAAGTTTAAAGTCAGAAAGACATGAACCAAATGAATAATTGAAGACAAACATCTCTCACCTGTGCATTTTAGAAGTGTGCAGAGAATTTTTTCTATCGTCAATTTTATTTCCTCTTCAATTTCTACAACTTTTCCATTAAAGCCAATACAACTTTAATGAATATATTTGATGGAGACCGATGCACTCGAATTCCTTGATATGCTTCTTCAACTACTTGATCCTGGTGAATTACCTGTAATTTAGAATTGTCAAACTCTTTGACACTCTAAAATCCAAGTATTCCTTCTTTCTTTCTTTCTTTCTTTCCCTTTTTAACAAAATCAAGTACTATTGTATAGGGTAAATGACACGCCATTGTTGTTGAGTGCGTCAAACCCGTGTCAAGAAAAGCTATTGGCCCAATCTTATTCTGACCAGTGCAGGGTTAATTCGGGTCATCCATCCACGGTTTGCTAAAATTTCATTTAGATCTGCACTCTTATGATTATGTTTCATTTCAAATTATGTCTGCAAAAAAACCACAACTGTTATATGAAGGCCCCTGCAAGGTACATTAGGCCCGCCGCCTGGTTTTAAGATTGTCTGCATTTTCAACTGAAAGGAAAGCTACAAATACTATGTGATAGTTATAACATGTCACACATCCATTTTGCCACATGATCAAGGAGGTCGAACACCGAGTTGACTATGATGGCATAATGGTCATTGTGAAATTTTATAACTATTACTTGTAACATGGATGGTAGAAACAGACCAGGATATTTCTTGGTGCATGACATTTTTCTCCTACATTTTGTGCACTGTGTAGTTAACCGCTTATGTAAGTTGTCACATGCACAGTTAAGTTTGACTGCTTGCTCATGTTTTTTCCACGTGTCGATATGGCAGTAGGGCGACCAGGTAGTGGAAGCCAAAATTACAGATTTAAGTGAATTGGGCAGCATTCCCACTCATCAGTTACTTCAGTGGAGTATGTGTCATAGTGAAAACAGTGCATGCTATAAGAAACCTATTGCAGGTAAAAAAAGCAACGATTTTTTTGGATTTAGTTCACTTATTTTTTATAGGGTTCGTGCTTCGCATGGACACTGATTAAGAGTTGTAAAATGAGTCATGTACAGCAACTTACATTGTGCCCACAGTGATATCATGCTAGATATGACAGGCTACCAGGAATACACGTCTGTACTGTTCCAAGTGTTGTGGCCATTTGCACAGGTCTTGCTAGAACAGTACCTTAGTGTGGGCTGTTATAGGGAAGGTGTCAACAACAACTGTTAGTACAACACACTGCCTGTAGATCATGCTGCACTGTACAACACTAGTAGTGCTATTGTGTGAAAAATGTTCTTCATGTGTTTACTTCACTTTTTATTTAATAATGAAGGAAGACCATGATCACCACTTTTCACAGAAAGAATGGATTATATGATATAACCAACACTTTTCCCACCATTTCTTCAAATGTGGGCAGCATATTCAGCAGGATAATGTACCGAAGACTAAGTAGAATAGTTGGAAGGTTTGGTCTTCTGAGGGAAATCAAGAATGGATTCAGACTAGGTAGAAGGGAAGGTGATCATATCTTCACATTGACCGAGGTGTTAGAATTGGCAAGACACAAGCGGAAGAAAGCCTTCATGGGTTTCTAAGATGTGAGTAAAGCTTATGACAGGGTGTAGAAATGTGTCCTATGGCAAAAACTAAATGCACTAAGATTTGGTGAGAACTTTCTTGAAATTCTGAAAACATTGTATGAAGATGTAGACTCTACACTTTCATTAGGAAAGATAGAACTAGATATGCACGTCTGGATATTGGCCTAAATCAGGGATGTATGCTGTTCCAAATTTTGTTTGCTGTGTATATTAAGGAGATAGGGTATCAGATAATGTTGTGTGATTAGGGAATAAAGATAGGTGATCTAAAAATTACAGCTTTATCATTATTTTTTTTTTTTTTAGTTGACATCGTACTTCTGGCATAGTCCCAGAAAAAACTACAAGAAATGCTGAGCATATCAGGGCAGTATGGGAATAAAAGGATGTTGGAATTTAGTAAGGATAAGAGTAAAGTCATGACTGATCAGAAAAAAAAACCAGATGGGAATAAAAATAGACAATTGGGCCCTTCCTAATTCCAGACGGCATACAACAGTTGATCGAAATTAGGAAGGCTGATGAGTTTGAATACCTAGGCATTAAAATAAAAGCCAGAAGTAAAGATATTTTCAGCTATCAGGTGGAGAAGATTAAACAGAAAGTCAATCATACAAAGGGAATAATATAAGCTACGGTACTGAACAGTTTCAACATAGCATACACTGCAAAGGTATTATGGGATAGAGTTGCAATACCAGGAATGATATATGGCTTAGATGTGATCTCAATAAGTGAAGGAGACATCCAGGGAATGGAGAAGGCTCAGAATGAGATGGGAAATGGATACTGGGAGCACCACCATGTACAGCAACTGAACTAGTCTTAGGAGTTAGGGTGGCATAAAATCACAGACAAGATTGCCAAGGCAAAGTTGAAAACTGGGGGTATCTAAAAGCAGTAAGTGAAGACAGGTGGTGTAGGAAAGTTTACAATGAGGTAGTCAAGGAAGAAACAAGATGGGTCAAAGACATAAGATAAGTTAGCACAGAGATATGAATTGAAAGATATGATGAGGTTGATAATTGGAAAGTGTAAATAGGTAAGACTGTTACAGAGTGCTGAAAGGAGGAATGGAAAAGAGGAGTCAGGGAAAAGGGTACATTGGAAGCGTGCAAGGCATTAGAAAAGCCCCCCCCCCCAAAAAAAAAAGTGTGTGCTGGATGGAGGGAAGGGATCCGGGCTTCTTTTTTCAAAGTAGGGCAAGAGTGATCAATCTAGAAATGAGAAAACAGAAGTTGACAACAGGTGGTAGTAGAAAATGTAAGGTATGGAGACAAGAGGCAGATGAGACAGTGGCTCATTGGCTGTTGTGGTGTGATGCATACAGAGAGATAAGAGAAGATTTTTTTTCAGAAAGTGGCACAGGGAAGACTATAATATCAAGGGTTTAGAATAGGTTCCGTGTTTAGAAGAGAGGAATGGGAAGCATGGGCTTTAGGTTTGAAGGGTGGCCTTCTGGGAGGAAGAAAAGGTATTAAAAGTGTACAGGACTACCTCGTAGTACGTTGGGAGAAAAGGAATAAAATGATAGAGTTAGACACCAACAGGGTAAATTAGACTTTTAGAGTACAGGGAGGAAAGGTAACAGTGGTAACCCTTATAAGGGCTCCCATGGGGTCTCCCATGGGGTTTCCCATGGGAAATGCCTTCACCTTAGAGGCGGGGATAGGGTATGTGAGGGAAGGGATTTTTTCCAGGGGGAAGAAAATACAAGCGATGACTGTAGGGAGATTTTTCCAAGACCAGGGGCCCACTACTGTTGTGAGAGAATGTGTAGTGGACCCTTTGCCTCGGCTCTGGTCCTGAGAAACATTGCTGCAAAAGCTGATGAAGAGTACCATGGTTTCCTCCGCCTCATCTACCTTTCCTTTAAAAAAAATGGGGGCCACCTGTGTCATACAGAAGCGGCAGAAAAGCAGAGAGCCACAATATTATTTTCGGGCTCCCTATTGGTCGGTTCCTACCACCCATGTTACAAATACTGGGTGTACGTCACTTCGTCAAGTTTGCTGCATTGTAATCAGATTTGTCGAGTCGCGTTTTTGTCGTCTGGTCGACATTCAATAAGGCCATGTGGACAATTCGTCTCAGACATACCATGTTGTATTCAGCTTTGTTATAGTGTCATGTTATCGCAAGTGACAGTCGGCATTCTTGACAACCAACTTGAGCAATAAGACTGATTTTTGCCTAAAATGCTTTTCTTTTCTTGTTGCATACGTAATAAAATGATTCTGGGGGTGTTGTCTGCTTTGATTACTTTATTTACACAAATATATAAGGAAATCCAAGGGTCAAAATGTTCCATTTACGCACATTTACCCCGACTGAAGCATCAGATGAGCCACGAGGGTTCAAGTGCGGTCTAATCTGGCAGTGCACTCCCAGCGGAATTATGAGTATGACAGGGAAATAGTAATATTACTGTGGCTCTCCGTTTATGCGCCGCGGTCCTGTGTGACACAAGTGGCCTAGGAAAAAAATAGATGAGATGGAGGAAACCATGGTTCTCCTAATCAGCCCATGCTGCCATGTTTACCAGGACCAGAGGCAAAGAGTCCAACACACACTCTCTCACAGCTGTGGTGGGCCCCTGGCCCTGGATATATCCCCCAACACTCATCGCTTGTAGTCCCCCCCCCCTCCATAAAAAGACAGAAAAACCTTCCCTCATACACCCTATGCCCGCCTCTAAGGTTCAAGCATCAGGGGAAATGTGGTTGTATCGGGTGACAATTTTGCCGTTTTGTGCAGTTTCCGAACGTTAAAACCACGCAACTTCCGTGGCGTACGCTGACGAAAAACTGTTTGTGAGTTTCGGCCCATATTTAAACATGTTTAGTGTGAGGTAGAAGATTAAAATGTTGTTTGTCCTATAGATTAGGTTATAAGGAACACAGACACACGTGGTTTTATCACGGCCATGAGGATATGTTAACTTTATTCACGCAAATGCGAAAGTACTGTTGAATGTTGACACGGTGAGTGGGATGCCATGTGTATTACTATAATGAAAATACTGTGGCTCTCCGCTTGTCTGCCGCGATCCTGCGTCACTGTATGACAGGTGGACTCTGGTAAAAAAAAAAAAAAATAGTGAATTATCAGTTCGTCTGTGGTTTCAACCCCAATAAACTATGCTTCTCGGGTCACGCGACAAAAATAGATGTTCTCAGGTCATGCGACAAAAATAAATGCTGATAATTTTTGTCGGTGATTGCGACCAAATGTACATAGACACAAGGGAACGCGCATAGCACACAGAATTTTCAGTTCGGATGTGATTAAACCCCCAATAAACATGCTTCTCAGGTCAGGCGACAAAAATAGATGATGATAATTTTTGTCGCTGATTGCGACCAAATGTATCGACGAAGTGGAAACACAACCAAGTGATATATAGCTATAGCTAAAATGACATGACATTAATATTAAGCAATGCTTGTGATTTTCTTTGTGTGCTTGCAGGCAAACAGTCTGGCTCAAAGAACTCAGTGCGTGTAGTGTGTGTTTTATGTTCCATGTGTTATCATTTTTAGTATCAGTTCGTTAATAGTTTAAATTATTTTTTAATCAATAACTCAGTTGTTTTTTTTGGGTACCATTTTTTGACACTTTTATTCATGATGTTAGTTTCAATGTATGTTTTTGGAGCTACATCACATTTTTTGCTTTATTGTCATTTTTATGCCTGGTATTAGCTCTGTCTGGTATAAATGTTATGTAACTTTTTTCATGTACCATGTCATTATTTTTTTTAGTTTATCATGGTGTGGACTGTGATTATCACACTATTTGTTCTTTGTGTGTACCATATTTTAACATTTTTATTCCTGATATTAGTTTCAATGTATATTTTTACGTGCTATATATTGTTTTAACTAATATTTTTTTAAAGTCTCATTGTTAAATTTCAATTGTGATTCTATAAATGCAACTAAGATTTTTAAACAGTGTTTTTAAAAAGGTGCTACATTTCAGTTTTAATTTTCTTAAAATTTTAAAATTCTAACATATGCTCAATTTAGTGAGTTAAAAAGTGTTTTTAAAAGGGTGCTACATTTCAGTTTTAATTTTCTTAAAATGTTAAAATTTTTAAGATATGCTCAACTTACTTGTCTCTTATAAACGTTTACATTTTCTTTCATGACAGCTTAATAAAACCAACAAAAATAAAAAGTGCGTTTTTTATTATGTTCAAGGACCTTTCTATAATCATACATGTAGGATAATTTCTATAATTGCATGGCAATTTGGCTATGCGCTTATAGTGAAGGGTGGGTGGAGCTTACTCCTCTTCATGTGCCGAAGTTAACTTGAGACCCAATACAAGAAAAATAACAAATAGCAGTTCAATTCCCAGGCAAATGCTTTAGATAGCCTTTATTCTGTCTTCAATGTTTTTCATAAAAATAGAAATGCGTTGCTGTTGTTGTTGTTGTTGAAATGTGCCGAAACGACCATCCTTTGCTGTGCCGATGTGACCGAGTTTTCCGTGTTCGAACTGACCAAAATTTGCCGAAATGGTTTGCTGCCGAAGTGACCTGTTACCAATAAACTTGCTAACTGTAGTCTTTATGACACTGCGACGGAATTGATTGGCAACGAAGTTGAATGCGACGAAGTGTTACATATTCCTATATACAATGAATGTGATTTTGCCAATTATGTGTGCATTGAAGCATTCTGAAATCAGTCCACCGCGCGGGACCTGCCCCCCACCTTCTCCTCTATGCTCCTTGCATATCAATTTACTGAAGGTACTTTGCGTATTTCATTATTCATGTGAAGTATTGTGTAACCAAGTGTAAAAACTGGAACATATGCCTCGACTTTGTTATCAAAGGGCACTGAAGACCGATTGGTCGTCAATATGGAGTTGTGCGCACACCGTCAGTCGATGTGTGTCAAAGAACTTTAAAGAGTAAAACACAAATTCACGAACAATGAAAAGGCAATTTTAGCAGATTGACCGTTTAATTTGTAGTTATGTTCATGGCTTAATTACTGAACACTGCTGGTGTCGAAGGAAATCTATTTGAACAACATGGATTCTGCCACGTCGCTGTCGGCGATGAGCGATGTATTTAGTGCCATTAACGTGCAGGCGGCCCTCATCTTCTCGGCTGTCTTCTTATGTGCAAGTTGGTATCTGGTACAGCGTATTCGGAATCTTCCACCGGGACCCATGGGCTTGCCCGGAGTGGGAACCATACCATTCCTGGGGCGGGACATGAGGAAGACTTTGGTGAAATGGGCGGAGCAATACGGGGACGTCTACAGCATGTACCTCGGCAGTACCTTGGTGGTTGTGGTGAACGATTACAATACGATTCGCGAGACTCTTGTCAAGCAAGGAGCTAACTTTGCAGCCAGGCCAGGGATGTTTTTCATTGAGGAGATCACAGAAGGGAAAGGTCTGTTATGTATCAGTTTTTGCATCCAAGCAAACAGAATTGAACTTTGCATACCATTTCGCACGACAAACGAATAATATTTGACGTATCATAAGAATTGATCCTTACATAATCCCATCGAGCTGAAATAATAATAATAATAATAATAATAATAATAATAATAATAATAATAATAATAATAATAATAATAATAATAATAATAATAATAATAATAATATAAAAGGGGGAGTGAGTGCTGGTCAGACCGTTTTCTCAAGATATGATTGTTGCTTTTCAATTTTTCGTGAACTGTACAACAAAAATTTAGCATTCAGGAATCATGAAGACCCTAATACTCGTGATCGAAGCATAAATCAGTATTTTAGAAGATCGTGATCTTCAATAATGTAATGATAATAACTGATTCAGTGGGAAGGCATTTTGCGCCTATACACCGGTCCTGAGTCCATACAATAATTAGGTAAAAATGTCCATGGATGCCTTATGATCACACAGTTGGGGATGTTTTTCCCAGAACCTGAATTAAAAGCAAGATTCTGTCGCGTGAATTATGAAGATTTGTAGAATGACTTTTTCGCCGTCTACTATACTGCCGGACAGAGGTTTAGCAACACGACATAAATATACTAAATACTTCTCTCTCCATGGCAGTACCGGTCCTTATAAACTCACTTGAAGTTATTACATGACCCTTGTAGTCATGTTTAGCCCCAGTTTCAACCCAGTGTTGTCCAGTATGTGGACCGAGTGAGGTGTGAGTGCGGGAAGGTCAACCCTAACAATTGGACAGAAGCGTGTCACATGAATGAGACCCAGTATTCGGGTTTTATTATTATGTATGGGAAATAGTCTGTAAGCGCACAAGTTGGGCTGAATTTAGGCTAGTCTTTGCCTATAAATCTACCGGTTCATGTGGCGACGAGTTCGCAGCGTCATTTCTGCCCGAGGAGGTGGTACACAGTAGTAAAGACATCACACACTGCAGTTCTCCATTGAGAGCACAGCTTACACTATCCCGTCATTTTTTTCTGTCCAACATGCCTGCAATAAAGCTCTGTTTACCAAAAAATGTGAGAGTCAGTCATGGATATCTCAGGATTGTTTTTTTTTTTTAGAAGAGGCGTTAAATGTACCATACATAAGTTTTTTTCCCTCCTATGTGTTTTTTTACACATTGTAAGGCTTTTAAGGATCTGTTGCTAAACTTCTGTCCGGCAGTATATATATATATATATATATATATATATATATATATATATGTGAAAACACATTCAAGCTCCTTTCATCATGATAAGAGAACAGGGACATCCTGCCGCCTCTCCCGCCTAAAATGGTATGGAGTTCTTTTAATTTTTTTTTTTTGGTCTCGTTTTTTCTTTTTCTTTTTTCTTTTGTGAATGTAAGTTCCTTTCAGTTAAACCACTTCTTGAAAATTGAAAAAAAGTTAATAGGACAGAAACTATGCATTAAGTAACTTATCTCAGGCAAACCACCGAGAGAGAGAGAGAGAGAGAGAGAGAGAGAGAGAGAGAGAGAGAGAATGAATGCTGGGTATAAGGTCATCGCTGTCTTTCAAATTTAATAACAGAAATGTCGTCAGGTGTACTGTGTGGAATTTAAATATAATCGGGGATATTTTTGTAATATTGTCTAAGAGAATTAAATTATTGGAAAGATTACAGGTAGATTTGTTGTGCGCCATGTGCGCTGTCGATGGATCGCGCTGCGCATTCTATGGATCTATGGCTCGCGCACACATCGATAGATCGCGCTGGACGTTCTTTCGATTAATTTTGTTTGTGACGAGTTGTAATGATATGAAAGACCATGTTCACATTTTCGCTGCGCTTTCCATGGACTGCAGTGAGTGTTACCTGTTGAGCGGCGTGTCAAGTGTCACCAGCTTCTTTTTGTCTAGCGTCCAGTGTCCACAATTCACATTTTTAGTTCTTCTCCAAAATCTGTGGCTGCATCTGAAAATTTTGGTGGGGAGACACCTTGGGTAAGTCTCCACCAAATGTCTTCAAATGTTTTGCTTCACAGACTTTATTGATTTTAATTTATTTTAGGGTTCATTTTTGGTCCAATGTTGAAAACATATCCGAAACTGCTTCGCAAATTGCTTCGAAAATACACAGAAACAGATCTTGGAACCCCTAGATTTCAATTTCAACATCAGGTATCACAATGCACTTTTTCTTTCCTTTTTTTTTTTGGATGATTCTCGTTACTGAGAAACCGGTTAGGACTACATCATTCACATGGTTGGTGGAGACTCAGCCTGGCCGGGCACTGCCTGGTAGTCCCAGCGCTGAACAAAATGAGGTATAAGACAGAAATCTTTGGTGGAGAATTATTATTATTATTATTATTATTATTATTATTATTATTATTATTATTATTATTAGTAGTAGTAGTAGTAGTAGTAGTAGTAGTAGTAGTAGTAGTAGTAGTAGTAGTAGTAGTATCCCCCTTTCGGGGATCTAAAAAAAATTTCTGCTACCACTTGGCCAATTTGAGGATGTGATGTCAATGTTAATAGAAAATAAATATAAAAATTTGCAACATGCCCTCAAAGCTGGACAGTTTCTGTTAAAGAAAAAAATCTTGCTCCACTGCGACGACATGTACGGACAAAGGGAGTCACGATGGGCTTATTTAAAATATGATCCAAACCAGCAAAGCAGTTTGCTGCTCATACCTTTGTGTGACATACTTTTACCCGAAAAGTGCGCCATTATCAGGCGTTAACAGTAAAGAAAGCTAAATATATTCATGGAGTTTTGGATGGGCGAACCCATAGTACAATGTAAAACCAGACATTGGGAACACTTCCGGTCCTTGTTTAACTCATATTATTTATGAAGGTATCCTCATTACCCGTTGAGGATACCTGTGACGTCACCCATGCATGTTATCACCTGTTTGACAGGAATGCCGCATCAACAGATTTTCAATCTGTCAGGTGAACCAGTCGTTCCTTATTTCATTTTAATTAATTAGTGATGAGGACCACCATGTCACGATGATGTAATAGGGTTGGACATGTCTGGACATGTAGGGATAGGTTTAATATCTAGCCACCATAATAATAATAAATCTCGGCAGGCAGGGTCAATTCTTCAAGGAAAGGTATCAGGTCAGACGGATTTAATTAAAACGATATGTTGACATATCATTTGGCACCACCTAAGACAATATGAGAAATCACTGGCGTATGCTACCATTCAGTAAGACTAATCCGTTACGTAAATACGTGGCCTCCTGTCCGCTTTTTTATGTAACACTTATACTGGACGAAGATGTAGGTACATGTTACTATATTTCTATTGTATATAAAACAGATTGAAACTATTTGTAGAGGTGGAAGTATTCATGTTCTGACACGTTTCATAAAATGTGTACCATAAACAAAAATATTTTAATGTCACGGATGTGTAGAGTATATAAGTAGGAATGTGTACAGGTTGATTCAAGCAGTGTTGAAACGTGCAACTGAACAGACGTAATCGAAGACAAGCTGCTGAACGAGAAGTTGACCATGAAGTTTGAAATCATGACTAAGACTTGTGGTATCTGTGAAAAAGATTGTATTTTTTGTGCAACGGTGTAACGTGGGCTTCTTTCCTAATTGATGGGAACTGGTTTTGGACTAAAGAGAGGTTTATTAGTTTCGTTAGAGGTTACTATGAGAGATCAAATTACAATGCCCCATCCCTTAATTTTAACCCAAATTTTGAATATTTTGCAAAAATTTAAATTTTAAGGTGAAATTGTGTGTCCCATATATGGAAGTTTGATATTGCAAATTTGTATGACCTTGACTTAGTTTCTCAAGATAATAGAGGGAATGCATTCAAGGCAACGATTTTTGGTGATGGTTTTTACATCTCAACTTGTGTACGTTTTTCTTACATACCATTATGAGGAGCATCACACAGACAATAGTCTAAGGTGTGTTACGTTTACGGTGGTGTCACGGGTAGTATTTATTGGAACTAGCATCATAGGTATCAAAATACAGTGAATTTATTATAACTAGAAATACATCCACTGAAGCAAAAGTAGAGATCGCCGGTTAGTAAGGGGTAGTCTGCCTTACACCAAGGTCCAAGGTAAGTTTTCCCAAGAGTGTGGAAATTAAATGTGGATTTTACTTTTATGAAACAAGTACTCTCAATTATAAACAAATATTGGGGACTAAGTTTCGCGACTATCTATTGTCTGCCATGTCATGTCCATCCACTTTGGGGACTGGGAAGATGGAAGGAGATATTTTTCAGAAGATGGGAAAAGGTCAGTGGATATTTAAGGTTTGAACTGACTGGATAAGCATCTGTAAAAAGTGAGTACCTTTATTTCCCTGGGTCATGTATGATGCTTCTGAGGGGTTCACCATATTGAATGTAAATATATATTTTTCCTAGGCTGACCCTTTTTCTCTCAGTCAGGATACAATTAGACAGAAATTTATTACTTGACATTATCATATGATTATGCATGACCTTGTAGACTATATATCATGGCAAAGAAAGCAACATATGGAGTTCAGCAAGAGAGCGCATATCGAGCAAACCCGGGTTATAGGCCTAGGCCACACTCGAAATCGGTACTCTTCGGTGACCTATAGTAGGACCCAAACAGTAACATTAGGCGGTCCAAAGATCAATATTTATGGAAGTAATACCACATTTGCCGCTTCTCGGCACGTTTTGTGCAAATTGGAGCTTCATGGGTTTTTATTTATGTAATTACAAACGGAAGTAAGTGTATCCGTTGGAATATAATAGTCACGCTGGAAAAAAGAGGGATGTGCAGCACATTTTTGCGAATTTTCTATGATAACAGATGTTTTGTTGCGAGAGCTAGCATACCCAATATGACGACCGAAGCGCCGGCCTCCATTTATTGGGGCTTTTGAGTGAATCTGCATTGCCACTCAGCTCAGAGGAAAATAAAAAACATGTCGATTCTTGGTTGTGAAATTCGGGAGGAAGATGTAAAGCAAAAACAGTATTTCGCCAGGTCACGTGACCTGGCGAAATAATTAGCATAACTGCAAATGCTTTAACTATTGTTCATTAATCTTATGTGTACCTTTATCAATTACGCACATGACGAGTTCAAAATGACAAATATCATAGTTTTCAAAATCTTCAAAATTTACATACTAAATTGCCAAAAATTCGTGTAATTTTGAACGTTACAGCTTTGACGTTTTGTTCATTTGATGAGTCTTACAAATTCATCAATTGAATTTGGAACAACATCTCTATCCATGATTATACTTTCAAGATCTTAAATATTTGAAATTGTAATTTCTCAGGATTAGGATAAATTTCAAGACTGTGACTTGGTTCGTCATTTATATTAGGTGCACCTGTATCACGAACCTATGGGTGGGAATTGGAATGACTATACCACTTTTCGGGATATTTTACATTTAAAATATTATTTATTGCAGGTAATCAACACAAAATAATCTTATGTGTGCCTTTATCTGTTACGTACATGACAAAAGCAAAATGACATTCATATTTGTGTTTGTTTTGTTTTTCGTCCAGAACCACTTCATGGTACTGCCTGTAGTCATTACCCTATTCCACAGTTCGAACTCTTTGCACTTCGTAAGCTAACCTGTCACTGTGTAATATATATATATATAAATATAAAAGTACTTTTAGTATGCATTAGCCTAAATATATTGAAGGTTCTTCAGAGGGTAACTGGTCAGAACATGTTTCGGAGCCTGTATCCGCACGTCTCTCTGAGGCTCCTTGTCTAACCTAATAATATTCAGCAAGGACAGCCCCCATAGTAATGTAAAAATATGAACGTGTCAAATGCTTGCATTGCTTATAAATGCAGAGCTTCAATATAAAGAAAGAATACCTGTCAAACCAAACATAATCACCAAACTTGTATAGTACAAGTTCAGATAAGAATAATTTGACTTACCACTAGCTGAACCAGTATACCCTTCCTAGATGGATAGCTTACCTTTGTTTAACCAACTGCTAGTGTATACCTGAAGTAGAAACAAAACTGGGGCATTATACTCAGTCCCAGCGATTACAGATAAGCAGTTACAGCAAGACCACCTGTACAAACCGGGGAAATCCTAACAAGTACTGAAACAGTGGGCA
>OZ026620.1:26562134-26564634 GCA_964020975.1 Hermodice carunculata
TGTTACGAGGGGCCGCGGCCCGGGGGGGGGGGGGGGGAGTGTACTTCCATGTAGGATTGTACTGGGTATGTGCCGCGGGGAAGGCCCCGTTTTCATTTTTCCCGGGATTAGAAAAGGCCCCCAAAATATACACACCTGGATCAGGATAGGGGTAGCCCCAAGGGACCTCCCCACGCTCTTTAATCTGGCGATTAGCTAACAGAGCGTGGGGAGGTCCCTTGAGGCTAGGATAGAGGTAACAGTAAGGATGAACCAATGTAGCAGGGTACGTGTGTTTGGTAAACAGTGGCAGCCCTGGTGGTGCAAGATGCAAACCTTAAGAGGGAGGGAAGGGCAGTGGAGAAGATCTCAAAATAGCAGATCCAGGCATTAGGTGGCAGCAGGATTTTGGAATGGTAGAGGATAGTCAAAAATAAAGTTGAAATTCTAGTATAAGAAGTAAATATATATACTTTGCAGACTTACATATGATAGGTGCAGGCGAGACACACTTTGTTGACGGAAGTAAGCTTAAAATTGCTGGATATATATGTTGCGTGTCCAAGATTATGCAGTTGCGACATCGGAATGCATACATTGACTGAGGAAGGGTCGGGGTTTTAATCAGAAAGTTATCAGCAATGATCTTAATGTTTATTTAAAGAAAACTCAATGGAAGGCATGTTTTTGATCGAATTAAGTCTTGGGACCTTTCGTTTAGATTATGTATATTTTATTTACCTCAGGACTACGGAATCATCCAGACAAGTTGATGCATACGACGTCTATGAAACTTTATTGTCACATGTATAGTAATAAGTATACCAAAACTGCACTACGGGATAAGGAAAGAAAAAGAGAGAACCAGTGATGGGCGGATGCATTAAATTTGTTTTGGAATATTAGGCCAATTTTATAACATGGAGAAAATCACTTTTGATGATTGCAAAGAACTTCGTTACTTCAGAAGTTACTGGGAGTGTATAACTAGGAGTATATATATTAGGTGATTTGTACAGACCCATTTACATAGTTTCTGGATTAGAAAAGACATAGGTTGTCATCTCTTTTACATGAGAAGAATTGAAAAAAAGAAAGAAACCAACAAAACATGTGTCATGATTAAAAATAATTAATAATCTTATTTCAAGAAATGGATTATTAAATGCGGAATAAAAGGAAATGAAAATGTTTAATGTCATAATGAAAAATAATTAATAATCTTATTTCAAGTAATAGAGGGTTAAATGTGGAATAAAAGGAAATATAAATGTTCATTTAAAAACTTTGTAAACCAGTTGTACAAAGATGTATCCGGTTTACCAGAAGATCGGTCTTTCACAGTTAGAGGGCAGCTATTTCAAACGTGACACAAACCGTAAGATAAGTTTATGGCTTAGGCTGAAAACCTTTTGGCAAACACACACAAAGTCACATTAACTTCTTTATATATGCATAACTTAAAAGTCAGAGTTCGGCCATTAAAATGTTTTCCTTTTTATTTCATACTAGAATAACTGGATGCAAGGGTCACATGACCAAGTATGGCTGGTATAAATATCCAAAGGGCTGGCTGTTCCTCAGCCAGCCTGGGGTTGTATAGCGGAGAAAAGATTGTATTGTGAGGCTCGTCATTACAAAATTTTATTATCTTACAACCTCATGTTTGCGCTTTTCTCTGATTGTTTTTGTTTTATTTGGTTGTTTGGCCCCGAAATTATTCATGTTTCATTTTCTAAATTATCCACACCTTTTATATTCTGTTTTTGGCATTCTTAGGTAAAATTGATCTCACTCATAAATTGTATTGCATTTATTTACAACCAGATCATAGATGTCTATCTTATGGTCACTTTGAAAATCTTAATCAATGCCTTTCATGAATCCTCTCATTAAAGCCTATGCCAAGCGGCTGCTTAAATGAAACTTAAACTTGATATTTAGCCTTAACACAGAACCGAAAAAGTTAAAAGATGGCTAACAAATCCGCTGTTGTTTGTAAAAGGAAAGAATGTTTTGTAATGCATTAATGATATCAGGCTAAAAAAAATAGTGCATTAAGTACCATGTATAATTAAGACCGACAGTATTTGTGGGGGTGGGGGTGGGAAAAGGGTTCGCCCTGAGGACCGAGGTGTTTTCAAAATATGCGGTCCACCCCTAAGAAAAGAACAGTTTTTGCAACAGCCATTGTGGTTGGGAGCCTCTGTATTCAGCTATTGCTGACAAGTTAGGCCTACATCTATACAAAACTGTCGATACATGTATTACCATGCATTTCCCTTTGTGTGAAATTTTGAACTAAACTATACAATACAGTTTGTATGGCATGGCTCCCAGTCCCAATGGCGAAATCTGGACTCGATCAAGGCCTAAAAATTGTTCTTTTTTTTCGTGCATCCATGATTTGCAGGGTGACTTCATTACAACTGCGAGGTCCTGGAAGTGCATATAAATTCATGCCAGTGCAACACGCAGTCTTTCGATGTAAAATCGATGTAAAATTTCAGCAAGAAAGAAC